>JAYEPQ010000020.1:23187845-23545345 GCA_036321105.1 Dracaena cambodiana
TTACAAAAAATGCCTTAAAGAATATTAATTAAAAAAATAAAACATAATAAAGATTGAATATAATACCTTTATTATATGACAACTAGTTATGTAGTGCCCTTTTTCTTTACAAAAATTACGAGTTTGTTGTTTTTTAATAGCTTTATCTTGTGCTAAATCAACTTCAGATTATATTCTATTAGCTTGTAGCGGTCGACCCTTTGTAACAATTGGTCTGTTGGGATCACGAATACAAACAGTAATTTGAGATGCTTGCTTTGGAGAAAGTGAAATGAATGAAATAGGCATTATATTGCTACTGTCTTGAACATTAATACCTCTACCATTCTCTTTAAAAGCTTCAATTCTTTTAAAATATCTAATTAAAAATTATCAAATTCCTGATGAAATATATTCGCTAACAGTGCCCCTTCTAATGCTTTATTATATTTTGCATTGAGCATCCAACTTTTTATGATGGAAAATTGATCTTCATTATTTGGAATGCAATTTATAACCATTCCATTAGCAACATATCTAACTGCTAATGTCGACCACTTCATGATATATCGTGAAGGAATAGCGTCCGCTTGTTTCTTCAATAAAGAGTAAACAATATTTACATAATATTCCTTCACTTTCGTAATTTGCACAAGTGCAACAAAATAGATTTTTCTTTATTCAAATCATTAAAGACATTTTTCATTTTCAACATTCATTGACCAAACCAAGCATCTGCTAGTAGAACCATTTTTGTCTATTTTTTTTTTATGAAATATAGTTTTAAACTCTTCTTGGAAAATATCAAAAATATTTCTTATATAGCATTTTAGCTTGCTTTTCAAGTGGATTGATAGATCTCAACAAAAGAATCGAGTTTGTGCTCCTAAAATCTTCACGTTCAGATTCTTGATGATCACCTATGACCGTATTATATTATTTTACGAAGTCGTGCAACTCTATTTGTGCATTGAAATAACCATCAAAATAAGCATTAATTCCCTCACTTCTTTGAGTGGATCCATGCCTGCAACAAATACATTTTTTAGAAATAACGGAACCCAATGATCATGGAGATAATATAAACTAGTAAGCCAACTTCTCTCATCTAGATTATACTTACCCTTCATTTCCTTGCAAAGCATTTTAAAATCTTCTTTACTACTAGACCAATGCTATTTGTTGTAGTTGATAGAAACTTCGTTACCATAAAGACTTTGCAGTGATTGAAGATTTGTTAAAGCATTCCTCTGAAGGTGCCATGAATAAAGATGATGACGAGTATTAGGAAAAACCTTATGAATTGCGATACGTATAGCTTTGTCTTGATCCATGATGATTGTAGGGGTGCTACACTCAACATGCATCTTAGCCAATAAGTAAACAATCAAGTAAATGTCTCATCGGTTTCATCTACAAGCAACACTCATCCAAAAAGTGTTGATTGCTTATGATGATTGACACCTATAAATGGTGCAAATGGAAACTTCAAATTGTTTGTTTTATAAGTTTTATCTAATAAAACCCATCTCCAAATTGTAAATATGAAGTCCTTTTCCTTCCATCAGTCCAAAATACACTTCTCATTGCGTAATCACCATCTAACTCTATTGAGAAGTAAAATAGTGGATCGGAAGCCCGCTTGTCTTCAAATTGTCGAATTATGAAAACACATTGCTCTCCAATATTGTTCTTTCATTTTCTTTCAAAGATGAGCATGGCATTGTTGATGAGTAAGTGATTCTTCTTTACTTCCAATAAGTAACATTAACAACCTTACAAATAGTTGTAAGACACACTCCTTTATCATCAAGCCTATCAATTAATTTCATAGTTCTGGACCTCGATGAAGTGTTTATGTGAATAGTGTTTTATTACCTTACTTGGAGTGGTTAATGGATGACCATTATGTTATTCAATAAATGATCTAACTATCCACTTTCTAGAGTTTTTATCGAAATTAATCGTCATCTTTGCCTTACAACCAACTCTTATGTCGGCCTTATGAATCACATCTTTCCCTTCTTCTCACTTATTCTTCATATATTTGAAATCTTCTTTATCACACCCAAATATTCTTGATTTGACTATATCTTTCATCCTTGACCATTTCGTATAACCTTTACGAATTCCAAAGCCTTTAAGCTTAGAATTTCCAATATAAAAATTATATACATCCTCATGAGAAGAAAATTCCATTCCGAAGTATGGGTTAACAACCAGATTTTCATTTAGTTTGGTAGCATGATTTCCTTCCTCTTGCATATTAGCTTCATGAATAGCCTCATCTATATTATCCAAGCTGTATAAGGTTCAATTGCATAATTTTCTTTCTCTTGCAAAATATCTCCATCTACATGATCTAACCTAATATAAGGTTCAATGACTTTATGTACATGATCAAATCTAAGGTAAGTTTCAATAGTCTCATTGGTATGTCCTGCATGGTTCAAAGTCTACAAGAACAGAAAAAATTTCACCACATTAAAAAACTAGTTTGACAAGGTAAAAAAGAATTATTATTCAACTAAATGACTATTATATTTTTTTATTAAATTTGTTATTCAAAATTCTAAGTTTACTCCATAACACTTTTGTTGACAAAATTTTTGTGAAATAAAAAGATGGTTGACCCACGGAAATATTATAAGGAAATCCTTACAAAATTTGAACACGAACTTCCTAAAGTCACGTTTTGCTTCCATGGCATCTAAAAGCGAAGAATCTCTCTAACAATAGAGAAATGCGAACCTCAAAAACCTTGAAAATAGCTAAGGAGTAAAAATGCGGATCCTCATTTAGAGAGATCCGCAGAGAGTTTTTCAAAGTCGCATTCTGAGCTCAAAACCTTGAAAACATAAGGTTACTTCTTTTTGTCCTCAAACACGGGTCTAAATAAGCAAGAATAAATGTTTAAAAGTCAAGAGCGAATCCTTGTCTAGAGAGATCTGAACAAACTCTCAGGGTCGCATTTTAACTAAAATGTAGATGTAACCCATGTCTCAAACATAGGGTCACGTTGTGACCCTAAAGGTTTATAAAACAAAAACTAATTCCGTTTTAATAGAAATGCAGGTCTAGTTACATAAGGGATTGGGAATTCAAATGTGGGTCATCCATCATAGAGAGATCCGTATTCTTTCTCCTGAGTTCTTAATTAGAGCTAATGCAATTAAAACACAAACCCTAGAGGGTCGCATTTTCACTTCAAAGTTTCAAAGGATAAAAACTGTCCTTATTAACACCCAAATGCGGACTAGACATGCCATGCAAGCTACAAAGAGCTAAAACGAAGATTTGAAGACTAAGATCCATATTTCAGTTACAAAATCCAAAGGATTAAAAATTGCAATTACGAATCTAATGGATTAAGAGCAGGAATTAATCCTCAATTAAAGAGGTTGTTAATTGGACAGTTACACCAATTCAAAATCCTCGGAAACTCCTACAAATAGCCACATTCTAGGCTGAAAAAGGGGTTAGATTATCTCCACTTTGACCTTGTGCTAGACAACTAGAGTTCTTCTCATTTAAGAGCTTTGCAAAAACTGCCAAATGAAGAGTTCATGTTCGAATCGTTAACGGAGAGCAGGATTGTCCTTCAAGGCCACAACAAAACCAAGCTTAAACAAAGAGGAATCATTTTTCTTATCTTCTGTAAATGAAAAAATGTTATTATTGCAACTTTTTATTCAAAGTTCAATAAAATTCCAATTTCTATGGCTAACAGAAAATTGACAACTCCATTAGGGAGCCCGATCATCTCCAATTATATGGCCGTAGCCCAATCCGACAAGGTTCCTGTTGGCATTATGGTCAAGTCACTCGTCATTGAGTTCAACCAAGAGAAATATGAAGAGTTTCTTTCTTCTGGCTCTACAAGCCCAAAATCCTTACGGAAATGCCGCAAGCTCTCTACAAACTTAGCCTCAAACGAGGCTCTAAAAACTACATTCCAAGGTGACCTGTCTGAGGACTCTCTAGACCTTCTTGGTCTCAAAGGAGAAGTTCTCTCTTGAAGCACAAGTCTCTGGGTCTGTTTCACCAAAAATCTGTTTTGGTCTCAAGGAGAGGGATCAGAATCCCAACAATAATAAAAGAAAACGACCATTCTCTGATATGCAAGAGAATGATCTTGATAAGAGTATTTCTCTCACCCACATCATAAAGAGGAACCTTAGAAGAAGTAAGGCTCGCGCTTTCTACAAAGCCATGAAGAAAAAATCTGTGTAACTGTCCAATTCATGTATGGAGACTAAAGAGCGAAGTCATGGTCCCCAATAAGAAGATAAACTAAGATGCAGATGGATTCATTCGCATTTCTTATAAGAAATGTCACTCACCAGTCAAGTACATCTTTGACTCTAAACGTGGAGTTTACATTCGCATTTCATAGACCAGATGCAGATTTAGGGTCGTGTCTTTAAAATCAAATGTGGGCCCCATTCCCACATTTCAGAAGCAACACGCGGACCTCATGTTCGTGTTTTTAACACTAAACACGGGCCACAAACCCGTGTTCTTGAAGCTAAATGCGGGTCACATATTTTCATTCCTGAAGCCATATGCGGGCCTCAAGTCCGCATCTCTTATGAAAAATGCAGTCTTCAAGCCTGCGTTTCTGAAAAATATTTAGTCTCTAAGGTTCTTGGGCCTTCGGTTCCAATCATTCCAGCTTCAACAAAAGCTCAATCTTCAGCCACAATGGCTAAGTTCAAGTTTGCTCCTGGAATTTCAAGGGAATAGATTCTCCTATCCCGAAAATATTATTTGAAGGGGATGTTACCTCTGCAAGCAATCCCACGAGTTCCAATATAGAGTATCTTAGGGAGTTTCTCAACTAGAAGAAAGAAAAATCTCAAGTGTCTCGCTATTATTATGAACGGTTGATCAGCACGATGCTCTCTCACTGCCACTGCGTTACAACTCTAGCAAGACTATATATTTTCAACAGACTCGCGTCCTTTCCAGCCCAATCTTCAAACAGAAGATGATGCAACATCAGACTAGAATTTTCTGAACCAGAATACCCCAAATTATTGTCTAACATGATAACTTTGGGGAAGAAGAAAAAGAAGATTTCATAGTCAATTTCTTTACAAAAAAAGGAATTAAAAGGTGAAATGTCTAGTCAAGACATATATGATTACTATGAGTATAACACTGCTTCTATAAATTATTTCAGATCCCAACAAG
This sequence comes from Dracaena cambodiana, assembly GCA_036321105.1. Taxonomy (NCBI): domain Eukaryota; kingdom Viridiplantae; phylum Streptophyta; class Magnoliopsida; order Asparagales; family Asparagaceae; genus Dracaena; species Dracaena cambodiana. The sequence goes on from JAYEPQ010000020.1 coordinate 23,193,021, forward strand.
ATTATACTTCCCAATTGGAAGATAACTCCTCTGACACATCAGAAGAAGATTTTCATATAAATATGGAATAAGGATCTACAAGTAGATCAGTATTACTGCTCCCACCGGGGCCAAATACTCAATCACCATTTCCTGCTCCAGAAGCAGAGATGAAAACTGTTGAATTAGAAACAGTAGAACATGGTGATAATTTTACAAGACAAAGTCATGGATATTTCAATTGGATAAATGAACATACATCTCGAATTAATCGAGGAAATCGATCAAATAGATCTGAGTCCCCTAGACACTTGGGATTAATTTTTAATATCGATGATGTACCACATCGTCATATACACACATATGTTAGTAATTGGATTCAACATATTGTTGGAACCACATTTTTACTACCACCATCAATATCAAACACATAATTTATACAATATGTAACTAGTTATTGGGAAGGCATAGCTCTATCTTGGCTTACCCAATATGAAATATTAAATGTTGAAACTATTCGCGGAATAGATATAAACTACACTACAAAAAAGGATGCTCTAGTGAGTATAGTTAAAACCTTTGTAGCTGATTTAATGGGAGAAATCCTTATAGAAAATAAAAATTATGAAGATAAATTGCTAAAAATGCTTCTATGTGATATATGTATGTTGGAAGAATTTACAACTACATACATAGGATATATCTTCAAATTAAGATCCTTAGAAAGCAAAATATTCTGGATTAAGGGATTTTTTTTCTGAAATACTTTATCCTTGAAATAATCTTATTAGAGACAAACATAATTATTTAAGATTAAAAGAATATACAGGATATAATCTTGATTCAACACATGCAACAGATTTTTTAAAGAAAGCATGTATGGATACGGTAATAGAGGTCAGTCAACAGACAAAGGCTAATAAACACATGAAAAAACAAATTCTTAAGTCAAAACTAGGACGATCATGTTGTCCTAAATATGACGAAGATATAAATATAAAATTTGGATGTCCTCCAGAATATGATAAGGGAAGATCATCCAAAAAATATATTTACAAGAAAAAACCAAGGTTTAAGATTACTAGAAAAAAATGGAAACCAGAATTCAAGAAAAAAAATACAAAAAAGATAAGTCCTTTGCAAAACGAAAGTTTATAAAAAGAAAATTCAAAAAAGGTTGTAAATGCTTCAAATGCAACCAAGAAGGGCATTTTGCAAATGAATGTCTGTTAAATGTACAAAAATATAGTCATAAATGATTTAAATGAGTTCGGCATCAATGTTGGAACAATACATTACATGTCTAGTGATAATTCAATAATTTATGAAATAGAAAGTATATATTCAGATTCAGAGTAATCAAAAGAGTTTTCTGACTCTGAAAATCTTAAAATTAATATGCTTACTATTAATAACATATAATCAAATTAAAATTACACCACAGTGTATGTCATTCTCCCAAAAAGAGAAAGGATAAACTCTGCAAGATATTTATTATATTCTAGAAGAAATTTAAAATTAAAAAGATACAGAACGACAGAAGTGTTTTTAGACTTGATTATTCAAATACCATTTGGATATTATGGAATTATCTATAACATTCCAAAATATGCAAAAAATAATGTCTTTATAACATATGGTTTTATAGAACCTATGTCAAAGACAAACATAATATTAAAAAGCACAAGTTTAGAGGATAAAGATTATATAATTGAATAAGAAGACCCAATAGGTCTACTAGTATTACAAAAATATGAGGATTTACACCTAGTAAAAGAAGATATAAGTGAATCTAATTTTAGCTCACCTATGTCTCAATTCTCTTCTAACCCATCAATGGTAAAAGAAACATATTATGAATATCGCATTTACATGAATACAATTTTAGAAGATTCTGAAATACAAAGTTAAAGCATTCAAAATAGAATGGGAGAGCAATTCATCATAACTTATGAAGATCTCGAAAAACTAAAAGATGTTATCCCATATACAGACAAACGAGAGATATATAAATCTCCAAAATTTAAGTCTATATTTCTTAATAGACATACCTTTGTATTTGAAAGAATGAAAGGTAATATTGAATTAAAAGGAGATGAAGACTTTACATCAGCAAAACTAATCAATCAACAATAAATTGATAAATTAAAAAAAATATCCAAGAATGAAATATCATCATATTGGACTTATACAGATAAAAATAACTAGATTATTTAGATCTAGCATAGACACACCAATAATAATAGCAAGTTTAGATGAACGCATCATAAACAATCCATTAAATAGCTTAATGGGTGGTGCTAAGTCTAATCTTGCCAATAGAATATTTGGAACAAATATACATCCTGAATTTTGTATCAGTCTAGATGATAAAAATTTAGATAAAGTATGCTCTTTATCTATTAATCTCAAAGGAATAAAACTTTTACTTGGTTCTAAAGTATGAGAAATACAATGGGAACATTGTATAGCCCTAAATGATACTTCAATATTTAAATCTATTACACCCAACCAATTTGTCAAACTATAAGAAGTTGGTAATGGGAAGGTTATCCAACTAAGATTGGTGGATATTAGATATTTAAAATATGATAATGATATGCAAATATTTATCAAATCCCAAAAATTGCTAAACTTGTAGAGAAATTTGTGGCTTCAGGAGACACTATATCTATAATAATAATAAATCCTACAGCTTCTTCATTTATGTTACATCCGAAAGTAACTAGAAGTAAAAGTATCGATTACAAACAAACTATATCAGAGTTAGAAAAACTTAGATATAGTTTGACAGAAGAAAAAGAAGAAAGAGAGAAAGATTTACCTCTTGAAGGAAGAACAAAGAAAATATTAGATCTACAGAATAAAAATTATATGAGATTACCAATTGAGTCCTCTAATGAATAAAAGGGGATATTCAAATGATATGATCAATACAGTTGATCTAAAAACAAAATCACAACTACACATATATATACTTTTGACCATACGTATTTATGCACATCCTGAGTTTACATTATATACATTATTAGACACTGGAGCAGAAACTAGTCTAATACAAAACACTTTTATACCTCAACAATTTTGGATTCTTTTAGACAAAAAAGGAATACTAAATGATTTTATGGGACGACAAGTATCTGTCACCAATAAAACAGAAATACCTGTTGCCATACCAGATATATATGGTATTGATAAAATATATACTTTCGAATTTGCTTTGTTACCAAAAGAATTTGATAATGATTGTATACTTGGGATGAATAATCTGTGTTATTATTGACCATTTAACAAGTACTATTTTGAACTAGATGGAGCTCAAGTACCTCGAGTACTAGTCTAAAGTACCTCGAGACGAGTGCAGATCAATGTCGTCAGCCTAAAGCTCTAGACCGACTGGTCACCCTCATCCACCCGTAACTAATCCTTCATCGTGGAGGCTCGATCGCACGAGGATCAATAGCTTCACCATGGAGAGACATAACTTGGAGAGGAAATAGGAAAATTGCAAACTTGATTATCTTCCGCAAAGGGATTGTAGCAAAGGCTTTGTGTTGGGTGATTATGACGGTCAAGGTGCTTGAGATCCACTCCCGAGAGGGTTTTTTTTTCTTCTAAATTTTATTTATATATTTACAAAAGTTGTGGGAATTTGGATTCATGCGATGTGGATGACTGCTGCGTTGGGGCCACTGTTACTTAATGGAACTATGGAAGACCTCAAGTGGGTATATTTGGTCGGATATAGGCGTCTAATTGTCCCTTTTGTTCCATTTTGGATTTGCTTTCCGTCACTGCTTCTCAAGTTATGGTCAAGATTAATATTCAGCAAGGTTGATAGCTTGGTTGGGACTCCTTTATTTGTGGATGAAAACTAGCTTCTATAGGTGAGAGACTAGCTTCAGCTCGATTTTCCTTAGAGATTTCTGCAGCAAAGTCACTTTGTCTTGTCCAAAATCTGTTCTTAACTTGAGTTGAATGGGAGTCAGTCTTTGGAATTTGCAGTAGGTACGAATGTGTTTCACCCACATGTGAAAAAAAAAGTGGAAAAGAAAATAACCAGCAGAAAAGAATCGTAATACCTCCGGCCATTGGTACTTGAACTTTATTGAAATCTGCTACATGTGAAACAAAGAGAACTATTTCATGGATGAGGGACTTCTAGCCTTATTTCTTGAACATACATGTGATGTTGATGGAAACACAAACCCTTATATATATAAAACTAGGGACCCTTTTTTGTAACTCTCAAAAACTTTTTAAGCAACTCTCACTATTCTATCCATTAAAGAACAATAATATAACTTATATGTAACTTATTCACAATTAAAGGTAATTAATTTTATCTCCATAAAGTGGCAACTTAACAGCCTTAGATATATGAACCATCATATAAGAAAAACTAAGGGTTGGCATGCCCTTAGATACATGAACCATCATATAAGAAAAACTAAGGGTTGGCATGCCACCATACAGAGAAAACCAAAAACTTTCTGCATTCTCCCACTTGGTTCACATATTATCAACTTAATGAGATAAACAAAACTAGAATGGCCCAATGATCCCCTTTAATATAAATATATATACTCTTACTCAATCAAGATATATTACACATGAACTACGGCGATATTGCTCTTGACAGCAAGCCTTCCCTTCCATGTGTTACGATGCATAACATTCCTTAATAGAGTTCCTTATAGATAAACTTTATGAATGACTAGTAAAAGTCATTCGGGTCCAATTTAATCACCTTGATGGATATAATGAACTCATCACTTTATGCTAAAAAATTAAAACTAAATAAATATTTTATTTCGTGTGTTTTATCTAGCAACATGAGAGAGATTGCACTTTAAATAAGCCCATATTATTCACATGACCCTGAAACTATTTTACTTGGAAACCTTTGGTCATGGGATCTATACTATCATCAAGTCTATACTGGTGTGCTCAATAGACACGACAAAGTCTTTGATGCTCTCTCTCACACTCAGATACTTAATGTCGATATGCTTGTTTCTGCCCTGCTTTTATTGTGCTACGAAAAGAACACCGCAGCAGTATTATCACAAAGAATCTTTATTGGTCTTTCAATGAAATCGATAACTTTAAGACCGCCAATAAAGTTTTTCAACCAAATGGCATGTATCGTAACCTCATAGCACGCAATAAATTCTAGCTCCATAGTAGACATAGTAATAATTATTTTCTTAGCACTCTTCTAGGTATAGCTCATCCAGCAAGAAGAAAGATATATCCAGAAGTAGATTTCATGCCGTCCATGTATCCAGTAAAATCTAAATCTGACCAGCCAGCCACTTGCAAATTATTTGTATGCATGTAGGTCAACATATAGTCCTTGGTTCCTTACAAATAACGGATAACCTTTGTTGAAGCTACCCAGTATTGGAAGCTAGGGTTACTCTGGAAGTGACCCAATAATCCAACAGTCAAACATATATCAGGACGAGTGCAAACTTCGGATTATATCAAGCTACCCACTACAGATACATAAGGTACATCTTTCATTTTCTCTTGCTTCAATGTATTTTGTGGTGATTGACCTTCATGAAATTTATCACTTTTGATTATGGGAGCTATAGATGGTTTACAAATTTTCATGCCAAATCTCTCTAAAACTTATTCAATGTAGGCATTCTGAGACAATCTCAAGATCCTTTATTGTCTATCTCATAGGAGGCTTCACTCATATCCTTCATTTCAAAGTTTTGAGAGAGAAATTATTTAGTCTCAAGAAGCAAACCATAATCACTGCTAGTAAGAAGAATATCATCTGCATAAGGGACTTGAAAAATGTACTTACTCCTACTGACCTTAAGGTATATATATTGATTAACAAGATTCTCAATAAAACAATATGAGGAGATAATCATATAAAACTTTAAATACTATTGTCGTGAAGCTTGTTTTAACCCATATATAGACTTCTTCAATTTACAAACTTTTGACTACCATTATTGAAACCTTCGGGTTGTTTCATGTACACCTCCTCACAAAGATCCCCATTAAGAAAAGCCATTTTTACATCTATTTGATGGAGCTTGAGCTACCAAAACCATGATTATCCTAATGAATCCTTCTTTGATACCGGAGAGAAGATTTCATAAAGCCACCTCTTTGTCATTCTGTGATGACTCAACTAGCATAAACTGTGTAGGCTGAACCTCCTCAGGTTGAACATTTTTGATATGAACAGGCTGACCTTGAACTGGTTGTACCTCATAATCATTAGATCTTTTTTACCTTACTACAACCATACGACTTCCAAAAGAATATATTGCAGCTTGTTCACGTTCTTCCTCAAAAGTAATCATAGAAGGATTCACACTCCCGCTAGGTTCAGCATCCTCAAGAAATTATGCATTTATTGATTCGGCAATTTTAGGATTATGTGAGGAACAATAAAACCTATATCCCTTGGAGTGACTTGGATACCCAATGAAAAAATCGCTAATTGTCTTTGCATCTAATTTCTTTATGTTAGGATTATAAACCCTAACATCAACAGGACAACCTCATATGTGTATATGATTTAGACTAGGCTTCCACCATTTCCACAACTCAAACGGCATTTTAGAGACTGCCTTGGATGGCAGTCTGTTTAATAAATACACTGCAGTTTTAAGAGCTTCACTCCATAGATACATTGGCATGTTAGAGTTGCTATTCATGCTCCTCACCATATCCATTAGTGTACGATTCCTTCTTTCTACTGCACTATTTTGTTGTGGTGTGCGAGGCATTGTGTAATGTGGAATAATACCTTCCTCCTGAAGGAATTTTGCAAATGGACCATTCATTTGTCCATGTTCTGTGTACCGCCTATAGTATTCCCCTCCTCTATCAGATCTGACGATCTTGATTTTCTTTTTAAATTGATTCTATACTTCTGATTTATAGGTTTTGAAAGCATCTAGTGCTTCTGTCTTCTCATTCATAAGATAGAGATACATATACCTAGAATGGTCATCAATGAATGAGATGAAGTATCTATAACAATTTAGGTAAGGAGTAGAAAATGGTCCACAGATATCTGTGTGTATAATCTCAAGAACAGTTGAACTCCTTTTAGAACCTTTAGAATTTTTCTTGATCTGCTTGCCCTTTATGCAGCTCACACAATCCTTAAAGTCAATAAAATCAAGATCCCATAGGACACCTTCTTTTATTAACCTCTTCATCCTCTCTATAGATATATGTCTCAATCAATTATGCCATATTAGAGAGGAATTTTCATTCATAAGGTTCCTTTTAGCACCAACTGCACGCAGAGATAAATAATTCTGCTCAAAATTGGGGTCGAAATCAAATTTAAACAAATTATCAATCAAAATTTCAGAACCAACAGGAATTTTAAATTTGAAAATAGTCCAAACATCCTCAAATAAAAAACTGTAATCTTTTACAATCAGTCTAGAAATAGAAATCAAATTTCTGCTAAAATCTGAAAAATAAAAGACATCATTCAAATCTTAAACATGTCCCGATTTCAAAATTATTCTAAAAGTCCCAACTGCCACAACTTGTGAACACCTTATATTTCTGGAATAAACCCAAAGTTCACTTGTTGTTTTCTTCTGTTGAGAAATTGATGCAAAGTATTCACAATATGGATGGAAGAACCAGAGTCAGTCCACCATGAGTTCTTAGGAGCATCAACGAAAAAAGATTCATGACACCAATAAAAATAGAGTCTTCTTTCTTGTCGAGCCATTTCTTATACTTAGAGTTGATTTTGGTGGCACCTTATGCTTCTATTTATTTTGAGCTCCTTTCCCCTTTATCTCAGTTCTAGCCTTATCATGGACGACCATATTAGCACTTTCAGGTCGGTCATGTTTCATCCTTTCCTCCTCTTGCACATACATAATCAAAAGATCTGTAATTGACCAATTTTTCTTATGTGTGTTATAAGAGATCATGAAAGGCCCATACTCAGATGGAAGTGAGTCAATGATGAAGTGAACCAAGAATGGCTCAGATATCTTTATTTTTAATGCCTCAAGCTGAGAAACTATGTCTCTCATTTCTGTAATGTGAGCACGCACACCCTTAGATTGTCAAATTTTTGTTAGTTGTTGCTTCATAAGGGTACTAGCCAAGGCTTTGTCCGACCGAACAAACTGTTTCTCAATAACCAACATAAATTTTTTAACAGTAGTATAGTCACCAATAGCACCTCTAATGCTCCTACTCACTCTAGACTTTATGAGCATTAGACTTAAGCGATTAACCACCGTCGTACTTATCGATGACTTTTTGTGTATTTATATCTATGGGAGCAGGAGGTTGCTCCTCACGAAGCTCATAGTCCAGGTCCATATACCCCAAAGAAAATTTAACAAATTCTTTCCAGTCAGAAAAATTAGTACCATCAAGCATTGGAATAAAAGCACCACCACCAACTACAGATTGTGAAATAACTGCAAAATCTAAGGATGAGTTTAGTGCTATGTACACAGTAAATTCTAACCTACATTCAGGCAAAGGTTGCAAAATGCATGAATTTACTTATTTTAATTTATAGAACAAATAAATTTTAAACACTAACGAATAAAATTGTCCATACCTGTAGGCAGAAGATAACTTCATCATCAATGCCTAAAACTCATTTTCCCATACTAATCAAATCATAAAAAATAAGTATTTCTCTTTGGAGAAAATCCTTACGAATATGACTTAACTATGACTTAATTACACTTAAATACTAATTACTTATGAAGTTTAACTATATGTGATTTATCAAAACTAATAAGGATGCTATTGCATTACCAAATAATTTTTTTCACCACTTCTTGGCATCTATACTTGTAAAATAGATTAAGCCCATCAAAACTTCAAATGCTTAACTAAAGAACTGAATATGTAGAGTACACAAGCATGATGCGCTATGCGGGTAAATGAAAACAATCTCTTTAAGTGAAAGAACTATCTAAAGTTTTTCGTAGTAAAATCTTTAAAAATATTCCGCATACAACTACCCATAGCACTTAAGATTGACAGCAAAAATGTTTTAGGCTAGATGTTGGGTCATCCATTTTAGAAACAAGACAAATAAATATGATCATGTGCAATGCATCTGAATCCTAAAACTTTGTGCCAATTATCATATTCACCATAAAATTCCAACCATGAAAGAACTTTAAACAAATCGATGTCGAAACGACGTCCTTGTTGGCGAAATTTTTGTGAAAGAAAGAAAAAAAGAAGAAGTCATAATGTTAGCCGAAAATTGGCTAACACATGGATCATCTGTCCTAGAGATATTCGCGTCACGGAGCCAAGAAAAGCTAAAAACGCAACTCTCACAGAGTCGCATTTTATTTCTCAAGAACACCAAAATGCAGATCTTCATCCAAAAAGACCTACGAATTAGGCTGACAGAGGTGAGCCATACAGGGTTGCGTTTTGCTGAGAATTGGACTCAAATACAAGATTGCATTATGACCCATAAAGGCTCATAAAATACAAAGATATCCCTGTTTCACAAAAACGCAGGTCCAGCTAAGAAACTAAAATATGGATCATCAGTTAAAGAGAGATATGCGATTTTAGCTAACTTTTGAGCTTATGATTAGAGCTAATATAATTCACGCAAACTCCAAAGGGTCGTGTTTCTATCCAAAACTATTTAAAGATAAAAACTATCCTCATTTATACCCAAATGCAGGTCTCATCAAGTAAAACCTGTGGATGGGAGCTCACATGTGGATCATCTACTATAGAAAGATCCACGTCTGACTTTTCCTGAGCTCATAATTGAAGTTAAAAGCAACCAATATGCGGATCTAATCTAGAGGGTTGCGATTTTACTTTAAAGCCTCGAGGAGTGAAAATCATCTCCAATAACACTCAAACACGGGTCTGAGCATGCCACGCAAATCATCAGAAGCCAAAATACGGATCTAAAAACTAAGATCCGCGCTTTAGTTACAAATCTAGAGGATTAAAGACGTCGGCTACAAATCCTGGATATTTTATACAAATCAGATTAAAAAACAAGAATTAATCCTCAATCAAGGAGATCATTAATTGGACCGTTACACCAATTTCAAGGTCTGCAAACCTCTATAAATAAACGAAAGCTGGGCAAAGAAAGGGGTTCTTGATCAGTTGAATATACTCTACTTGAGCATTTGTGCTAAAATTAAAGCCCTTACATCCAAGAGCTTTAAAAAGTCTACCAACTGAAGAACTTGTTCGGAGTGTCAACGGAGAGAAGGATCATCCTCCAAGACTACTACAAAACCTGTCCTTAAACAAAAAGGAAACTAGATTTTCATCATCTTCTGTAAACGAGCAACCACTATAATTGTAATCTTTCTATTGAGAAATTGTCAATAAAAGATTTTTCAATTTTTTATGGTGAACAGAAGATTGGCGACTCCGCTGGGAATTCCTATCATCTCCGATGATAAGACTGTGGCCCAATCCGACAAAGTTCCGGTTAGCACCATGGTCAAGTCACTCATCATCGAGTTCGACCAGGAGAAATATGAGAAATTATTCTCCTCTAGCTCCATGAATCCAAGATCTTTGCAGAAATATGGCAAGTTCTCAAACAACATAACCTCTAATGAGGCTCCCAAGATGATGGTCCTGCCAACGGACTCTCTAAACTAGTCTGGTATCAAAAGAGAGGTGACTCCTTCATTAGCATAAGGCTCCGGATCTGTCCCACTCAAGACCCTTATTGATCCCAAGAGAATGGGTCAGAATCCCTGCAACAACAAAAGAAAATGACCATTCTCTGATTTTCAAGGAGATAATTTTGAAGACAAGGTTCTTCTTACTTGCACCATAAGAAGGAACCTGAGAAGAAGTAAGGCTCGCGCTATCCGCAGAGCCATGAAAGAAAAACCAACTGTCATGGAACCACGCAAAGCTCTAATTTGCGTATGGTGACCAAAGAGCGAAGTTGTGGTTCCCAACAAGAAGCTAGACTAAGATGCAGATGGGTTCATCAGTGTTTCTTACAAGAAACGCCGCTTGCCCACCAAGTACATCTTTGACCATAAACGTGGAGTTTATATCCGTGTTTCACAGGCTAAACGGGGGTCCCACACCCACGTTTTTGAAACAAAATGCAGACCTCAAGGTCACGTTCTAGAAGCTAAATACGGACCACAAGTTCACGTTCCTGAAACCAGGCGTGGATCTCAAATTCACTTTCCAACAGAGAAGCACAGCCCTCCGACCCGTGCTTCTAAAAATGAATTAGCCTCTAAGGCTCAAAGATCTTCAGTTCTGGCTTCACCAAAAGTTCATCCTTTACCACTATGGCTAAAGTAAAGTTTTCTCTTGGGATTTTCAAGGGAGTAGAAACTCCTGTCTTGAAGATACTCTTTGGAGGAGAAGTTGCCTCTACCAATAAGACAATGAGTTCTAATTTAGAGGATCTTAGAAAATTTCTCAATAAGAAAAGAGGAAAATCTTTAGAGTCTCGTTGTAGTTGTGAACAGTTGATCAACGTAATACTCTCTTATTGTCGCTGCATTGCAACTCCTGCAAAGCTATTTGTCTTCAACAAACTTGTGTCGTTTCCAGTCTAACCTTCAAAGAGAAAGTGACGCGCTGTCAAACAAGAATTTTTTTTAACTAAAATACCCCAAAGTATCATCTAATATGAAAAAATTTGGAGGAAAGAAGAAGAAGACTAAGAGCCTTCCTCGAATAGATTCATCGTACTATGAACATTCTTCTAGTTTGAAGAGTGTGTTTAGTGAGATGTGAGGTGTTTTTCAAAATACCCGTCTCAAGAAAGGAGTGGCAATATCATTGAACTATAAGAAGATGGCTGGAGTCTCCTCTAAAGAAGAGAAAACAGAAATCTCTACTGTAGCCAAATCTCAGACTTCGAACTCATTCCTGGAGGAGTCTGCCTTTGCACATATGACGCATGGAACTCTGGAAGAATTCATGAAGAGGATGGATGAACAAAATAAGATCATCCAGAAATAGCAGGATACCATAGATGAGATCAGGGACATGCTTCAGCTCCTAATCGAAGAGAGAAAGAAGAAGAAAGGAGAATTTTTTTCTAAAGGTTCCCGCAACCCAAAGAAGGATAAAGGGAAAAGACAAGAAGATGAACCTTATACTCCTCCTAAAAATACTGACGGTGACAACGAGGATCATTGCGAAGAAGAAGATAATCGTTCTGAATATTCTCACCATCAATATGAGAATTCAGAACATGAAGCTAATCCAAATGCCACCCTGATGGAAATCTTTCATAATCAACTCAACGCTCTTATGCATCGAAACAACTTGCAGGAGCTGGGGGTCGTAAGGCATATCTGATGGAATGAGAGAGTATACCATTCCCAAAAAATTACCAGCCTCTGAAACTCAAGTCATTCGATGGTAAAGGTTCACCAAATCAGCATCTTTATTACTTAAAATCGCAGACGGGCCATTTGACTGAAAAAAACCTAATTATCACACGAGTTTTTGTTATTACCCTCACGGATCTAGCATTTGAATGGTTCCGAAGATTGGAGTCGGGAACCATCAACTCGTGAAACGACATGGAAAAGGCTTGCCTAACGAGGTTCTATAAAGATGGCATGGAGATCTCAATTCTAGCACTCCTTACCACAAATTAAAGAAGGGGGAGTCAGCTCGAGACTTCATCAAGAGATTCAGAAATGATTTTCTGAGGTGTTCACATGAGATGCCTGAGAAGACTTCAGTGGAGACTTGCAGGTATAATATCTCCACCAAAGTTCTCATCAGGATGGGGGCCATAAAGTCCTCCACTTGGAAAGATCTCTCACTGCAAGCTGAAGAAATTATACAAAGGCTTGAGACTGAAGAAGGAGGAAGACAAAGAAGAAACAATTCCGGAATACCTCAATTATCTCGACCCGAAGGGAAAGAGACGATGGCAATGGATGCTCCAAGTCCTACTAAGCCTCCTCCTAGGACCCCTCCTCAATCACGGGTTCCTCGAAAACAATATTCTTTCAAAGATGAGTATACCACTATGATTTTTAACTTGCTCATGACAAATAATATGTTGAACTTGCCAGAATCGAAATGACCTGAAGAAGTAGGAAAGGTTAATAATCTCAATTACTGTGTATATCATATGATCATTAACCACCCTACTAAGAATTGCTACATCCTAAAGGATAAGATCTAGGCTCTGATGGATGCTAATGTCATCAAGCTGCAAGAAAATCAGAAGAAGGTGGCAGCATATATGGTGACTTTCAAATTTGGAAAGGCTCCAGATTGAATAGAATTAATTGTTCAAGACGGAGTACAACCAATTCCTAAAGGCACAATAAGGGTCATAAATTATGATGCTCATTAGCAACAAAAGAAAAGATTATCTCTTTTTGAAACATCTAAAGGGGAGATAATGTGGGTGCATCTATACCTCCTCGAAGATGAGCATTGGACTTTAAGTTCATCTAAGAAGAAGTCAAAAGAAAAAGCGCGTACTTCCAATGATGTTACTGTAATTCTTGAAGATGACATAAGAGTTCATCCTCTCTCAGACTCAAAAGAAGATATCAAAGAATCCTTGACAGTCAATGAAGACTGTTCATCGCAAATTGTTCCTTCGCTTCCTTCCATTGAACACATCTTAGATTACAACGGAAGTGAACAAGATATATATAAAGAGAACAAACGAGAGGATTTTATATGTTTAATCTCTCTCTTTTACAATAGTTTGTGGGATCTGTGGCGATGGGATCTGTCAAGCAGCTCCTTTGGACGATCGGTACGTTGAAATCTTCTCTTTTAAAGATATCGGCCGAATATAGACGATCTTCTCTGGTTTTGATTTGTTCAAGGCTCTCTCGCGTAACTCGAACTTCTCAAGAACTCCAGAAAGAAGATGGTGATTTTCTCTGATCTTCACGAACTCAAGACTCTGTGCATAACTTGAATTCTCCAAGATTTCAGAAGATGATCAGCAAAGGCTTCAAGGCTCTCTCGCGTACTTGAATTGCCAAAGGATCGATAGGAGACTTCCGATGCCAAAAAAAGAAGACCCTTAGGGTTTCACCAAGAAGGTATTTATAGCCCCAGGTTAATGCAAGAGTTTCTATCTAAATAGAACTCGCATTCATCAAGGATTCCAATCAAATATCTTAGTTTTGATGGAATTCTGATTAGACTTGATTCGGGTATTTGGATAAGCCCAGAATCATAATCTCAATCAATTTGAGATTCTGGTTATCTGCTTACGCGGAGTTTTAATCGCATCAAAACGCGGCGCTAAATAACCAAAACGCGGAGCTATTGATCATCTCCGCGTTTTACTCAAACGCGAGGCTAATACAAGCCAGACTGCGGAATCAACGCGGAGCTATTAGACATCTCCACATTTTATTCAAACGCAGGGTTAATGTAACCAAACGTGGGGCTATTGAATTGGCTCCGCGTTCTGTTGTGGAAAATCCTTTTAACTTAGAAATTTTCACTGCCAACAGAACCCCCTCCAAAGTTTTCAAAATGGCTTAGACTTCAGCAGATTTTGAAATACTTTGGATATTTAAACTAAAACGCGGAGTTAGAATACCAAGTCTATCTCGCGTTATGCTCACTTACGCGGAGCTAATCAGTTTCACTTCGTCTTCAGTGAAATGAGTAATTATGTCATTAATTACCCTGAGTTTCCACGCCGAATGCCAAGCGACGGAAATTCTGTTTAAATAGAGCTCCCGGCTCATCTTCTTCTTCATCTCATCCGAAGAATTTCTGAGAACTCGAGTGACTCACGAATGATCTTCCACTGATCTTCGTTCAATTCTCCATAGATTTTCATCATTAGGATGTCTCTCCTGAGGAGTTTGGCTTTTCGCAAGTTGGCCGGCGTTAATGGCAGCAGCCGTGAAGGTAAACGCAACAGCGAACCAGTCTATGCAGCATCTTCCGAAGGTAAAAATCTCATCTCTTGGTTTTCTAAGAACCATTCTGAGATATTTTGGCTTGGTTTATTCTGGACGATTGCTTATCTTGTCGGCAAAATCGCCGTTTTATTGTGTCATCCCTGCGCTTGAAACGCGGGGCTTTACTAGTAGTCTCAATGAATCCGCGAGGCTATCTTTGATTAGCAGTCGCTATGAATTGCGAGGCTATCTTTGATTAGCAGTCGCTATGAATTGCGAGACTATCTTTGATTAGCAGTCGCTATGAATTGCGAGGCTATCTTTGATTAGCAGTCGCGATGAATTGCGAGGCTATCTTTGATTAGCAGTCGCTATGAATTGGAAAGAAATCTTGTCCCCCTTTACGCGAAGTTATCGCATCATCCTCTGCGTTTAAAGCGCGAGGCTATTTCTTCAACTGTGCGCGGAGTTAGCTTAGCTCCGCGTTTTCATTCTTTTGGAAACTCTGTTCCTTTTGCAGTAAGTCCAATCCTTTCTGAAGAGGAGTGTATGTGGGTCCATCGATCTTCATCAGCAAAAGTGACTCTAAGGAAGTCGGAAGCATATGCTTTACAACATAGTTGTAGGTTTCAAGCTCTGGCTTCGAGAGATAAACTCCTGAAGGGGCTGTAAATAGGGAGCTGCAGCACTTGCAGTACAAAATTGCAGCACTTGCAGTTCAGAATTGCGCTTCAGTGCAGCACTCTCCTTTCCTCTCGTGCTTCATTTCGGATGACAGATCCTGTTGACATTTGCAGAGGAGATCTTTTGCATGTGAACCAGGGAACTGAACTTCAACACCCCGTAGAGAAATCTTACTGTTCTTTTGCATGTGAACCAGGGAACTGAGCTTCAACACCCCGTAGAGAAATCTTACTGTTCAGTTATTGATAAATTGATCATGTAAAAAGCTTTTGGGAGAGTTATAACTCCTTCTTTGTAATCTCTTGCTTCATGAATAAAGATAAATTATTTTCCTCTCTATCTGTTGGCTTCAATAAACTTGCTTGCTCAACAAATAGATGGTCAATAATTTTGGTAAAATAGTCTAAGGCACTTCTGCGTAACTTAGATTGATAATACCCAAACGATCGGATAAGGATCATTTTAACTTAGATGGAAGTGCCTAATTGCACTCGTCAAAAATCTAAGTTTTTTATGAGAACGCGAGGTTAAAATACCAAGTTATCCTGGCGTTTCGCGGAGTTAAATAACTTCGCGCTCTGAGTGGTTGCACGGAATTGCGCGAAGCTAAGTGACTTCGCTTTTTCAATATCACCACGTGGGATTATCTGCTCCGCGTTTTAGGGAGTAACTGATCAGTCATTTTCTCCGAAATCCGTGCCGAACTCCAAGAGGCGGTTTCCCTCTTTTAAATAAAATCTCTATTCTTTTTCTTCTCATTTTTCTTGAGAATTTTCCAGAAACCCTAGAGATTCAGGCGATCAGAGCTCAGGCGACCCGATCTTCTTCCGATTTTCAGTCGACTTTTCTCAACAATGGCACCCAAGACTCGTGCTACTTCTCGAGCGGCTCCATCATCGGCGACTGGCGCAAGCAGTGGTGGCGGCGGCCAAGACAGCGACGCGCTAGCCCACATTTCGCCTATCGGGGGTAAGAATCTCTCCATCGAGACTCTTTAGAACATTTCTAGAGTGATTTGGCTTAAATTTAACTGATCAATTAACTCTTTTACTGGCGAGATCGCCGTACTCCTGCCGTAAGGCTTGGAGAAGAAGAAAAGTCTCTAACTTTCTTCTTACGCGAAGTTATCGCGTCATCCTCGCGTTTTAAAGTGCGAGGCTATTTTGAGTAGCAGTCGAGCTGAAAACGCGAGGCTATTTTAAGTAGCAGTCGCGCTGAAAACGCGAGGCTATTTTAAGTAGCAGTCGCGCTGAAAACGCGAGGCTATTTTAAGTAGCAGTCGCGCTGAAAACGCGAGGCTCTTTTAAGTAGCAGTCGCGCTGAAAACGCGAGGCTCTTTTAAGTAGCAGTCGCGCTAAAAACGCGAGGCTCTTTTAAGTAGCAGTCGCGCTAAAAACGCGAGGCTATTTTAAGTTCTACGCGGTCTAATTTTTAGCTTCGTGCGGCGCTAATCTTTAGCTTCGCGCGTCCATATTTAGAGAATTTTTTCTGTCTTATAGAAACTTCTCTCACTCTGCTTTCTTTTTGCAGTAGGATATTCGATGGAATCTCTTCCCCACAAGAACTACTTCGGCTTTGCTGGGGGTTCTGATCCCTCAGGCCAATTCCGTTTCACTACCATCCTGCCCTCGTACAAGCCAGACCCGAAGGAACGCAAGGAGAAGCTGATCAAGTACCACCCTACTACTGCGCAAGAAATCATAACTGACGCGGCTTTTGAAGATATGAACAGAAAGGCGATGGAGAAACCCGCCTTCCTCTTTGGAGACCAGATGGATCAATCAGATGAGATCCTTTCTGAAGGGGAACGCGGTTGGCTATATAACTCAGGCGAAATGTTGATGTTTTTGCCTAGAATGGATCGTAGCTATCCTCTGGTCTATCTTCACATGCTGGCAATGCCTCGGGAATTAAAGTGGGGACTGACTCAAGAGCAAGATGGCGTCCCAACGGGCAAATTTGGTGTAAAAGGGGTTTATCAAGATGGTTCCCCCAGATGCATTACTGGCTTGCTTCCAGGCCGATTTGGCAAGGAGCTTCCAGTGGGAGAAGTCCCATCTCGTGCCCGAACTTTCTTAAGTGAGTTCTTGGCGAAGGATGGTCAGTACCCGGCTAGCGACTTCAGGATGCCTGGCTGGGTTCATTCTTCTAACAATATGTGGTGGGCACGCCTTGTTCAGTACATGCTGGATTCCCACGAGCCCATTTTAAAGGATATTGGCTTGTATAAAGTCATCAGGAATGTCCAATTCGGGTTTCCTCAGAGTGCTTATCACTTTTACTGTCTCTTGGAGATGTATAACCCTGAGACCTGTACTTTCTTTACACCAGTGGGTGAGCTAGGGTTTGCTCTCCACGAGATGTTTGAGGTTTCTGGGCTCTCGATGGGCGAAGTCCCTTACGAGGAGTACATCCCTACCACCGATGAATTGAACATGCTACTGGCGAGGGATGAGCGCATCCATGCCACATACTGGGAGATGATGTGCCATTATCATATCTGCGCTGACTTGACGGGTGCGCGTAATCACGGTATTGGCCACAAAAAGTGGGCCGAATATCTCTTTGCCAACTTAAATTCTAAGGATAGCTCGGCCATTATCCATGGTCATCCACCCATCTATGGCTCAGAGATTGATCACCGTATTGCTAAGGGCCGCCATCTATTATATTATACCACTGAATCCAATGAGAATGGATACGGTCCCGGTACTTCATTTAAGAGCTATCACTATCAAGCCCAGTTTTCGATCTCCAACAGAGGTCTCATTGCCGGGTTTCTGATGTTGTGGCTGAAGAGATGCGTCGTGCCGTCATTGCCCAAGGAAGCGATTGCAGTGACCGTGGTATATCCAGCGGTTCTTCTTGCATACGGCCGACCCCTTGGACTCCTTCCCGCCATGGTATGCAATTTGCAATATGGACTGAGGGTGCTCTGTCGTGATTTCCTCTCTACTATTAAAGTCAAGAGGAAAGGAAAGGGCAAGTCGAAGGAGACTGCCCAGCCGAAAACTCCAAACCCTAGGGTGGAGATGCCCTACACCTATTTGATGGCGTGGCTTGTCTTGCACTGTCCCTCCTCAATGAGTGCACCGGAGCATCGTTCGGGCGAAAAGTGCTTCCTTGTAGAACTGTATGAACGTTCTTCATGGAGGCAGAATTATATGTCCCAGATTCGGAAGACTCTTCGTACCTTTCAGAATTACTAGATCTTCCGGTGTTTTCCTGACTTTCCCGGCGGAGGATATGGGACGAGGCTGAAGGATGCCGTGGGAGCAGATAAGTTCACTACTTTATCTGCAGGAGCGTTCTGGTGGCTTCTCAACATCCGTCCCGGACACTTGGTGTATCGTCAAGATCTCAGGTGTCAGATCGAGCCATATACTCCGAGTCGCTTTGCTCGCCAGTTTGGATATTCTCAACTTTATGTGGGCAATCCAAATAAAGATCTCGCTTACGAGGGGAATTTATACGAAGGCGCTCGTGGCTGGTTCCATTTTGCAGCTGGCGGGACCGAGGCTGAATTCTCCTTGCCCTAGAAGGTGCCAGAATTGGCCATGCCCCTCAGTTCCTGCAATTGGTTCAACATTGCGAATGCTGACGTGCCCGGCTTCTCTCTCAATCGCAGTTGTTGCAAAGAGATTGAAGCCCTCTATATTAGCCGCCAGGGTGCTTCTAGGGTAAGGATAAAAGGAATGGAAGAATTCCTTGGCGCTGCGGCTGAGCCTTCGGATGTCAGCGAATCAGACGATGATGCCAGTGATGATGACGACAATACTGGTGCTGGTGGAGTTCCTCAGCCTGTTGTCAGTCGTTCCCTGAGCCCAACTCTCAAACGCCGCGGCGCTTTAAAGAAAAGGCCGGGTAAGAAGCAAAAACTAGCACAGGAAACTTTGATAACCCCCCAAGAAGTGGCTATCAAATTTGCTTCCGACTTGTTGGCTTCAGCTGTACCCCCAGCGTTGGCAAGGGAGGATGAACCTGCTAAAGCTCCAATTGTTGCTGAGGTTTCGGCTCCTTCGGCCGTAGAGCCTGTGGCAGAACCCGGGGCGCAACTAACGGGTAGTGAGACGGGTACATTGCTGGAAACGACAATGGCTCCCCCCTTCAAGTCCGACAACTGGACTTGTATCGCCCGGTATGGCCTTTAGCATTTTATCTTTCGCCTGTTATTATGTTAACGTCACACTGCTTTTCTGGTCTTCTGAAATGCAGGTGATCAACTTCTTTCGCCAATGCACTCGACTACCCAAGTAGAGTCTGACGATAGAATGGACCATTCCGGCTCCGTTGGTGGTGTGGGTAGCTCTGCTAGTGAGTTTGTGGCTGATTATTCCACACCGGCTCCTACCTCTGTTTCCTCTTCAATTCCCCCAATTGACGAATTGGGGAGCGATGAGAGAACAGAAGTCATTATCGCAGCTGCTGCTAATGAGGCTACACCTTCTCCTAGCATGCTATCTCCAACGCCAGTCTGTTCCACTGAGACATTTCCCACAGTCGTTGGCGTGCCCTCTCAGTCAGCGATTTTAACATCGTCTGTTGTCGTAGCTGCTGAGATACCTGCAACTCTTCTGACTTCAAGCCTTCCAGCAGGGGAGGAGAATAATTTGAAATTCTCGTTCGAAGATGCTTCTCCCACCGGAGGAGCTTCAGGCGAAGTGATCCCATCTTCTCTTCCTGTTGGTGGGGGTACCCAAGTGATCTGTACTGACGGTACTTCGTCTGGGGTCTCCAGCTCTTCCAGATCTGCACTGGCTCTACTGGTCCCCCATATTATGAATTTAATGCAGGGACGGGCTTCTTCTTTTCCAATTCCAGCAACTACTGCTCCCTTACTCACGACACCTCTTTTGGCATTACCTACTTTGCCTACCGACACTGCAAATCCTCTTGAAAGACTTTTCGGCTTCACTGTCGAGGATTTTATGCATTTGTTAAGAAGATGTGTCGAGATGGTTCTTGCTGGCCATGATTTCTTCAACTTCGCACGTCCACTGTTACTCCGCTATTTAGGAAATATCGAAGAATTCGGTGGACAAGATCGAGCAGCTCCATACCGGGCCCGCCTTACAGCCTTAGAAGAGCAGGTGACCACGCTACACACACTCCGTCAGGCGGATGTGGAGGCGATCACTGAGATAGAGCTGGCGCGGCTTCGAGCAGAATCCTTATCTCAAAGAAATATTTTAAGGCAGCAGGAGGAGAGATGGTCTCAGGAGCTGACAGAGCTCCAGGCCAGTCGGGAATCCGTTCTTGGCGACCTGTAGAGGGTAAACTTCGGAATTGAGGAAAGTCAGGCGGCCATCTCTAAAGCCCAGGAGACGATTGCCAGAGCTCGGGCCACCTTGATAGAAAATGAACTCCGATTAGGAGAATCTGTCAAGAAACGGGAGGTGTTGCTTGTCCAGCAGGAGCAGATTCAGCAGGAAGAGATGGCCAGGAATCGTGCCATAGAAGAATCTCGTCAGCAACAACTTATAATAAGTGATGATGAGTTGCGTAGGCAAGCTCAGCAAACCGTGGAGGCTTCTCATCGTAGAAATTTGGACGAGACAATAAACCAATTGAGACTTCTGGGAGGCCAATAGTTTCATCTCTCTTTACGCTTTTATCTTCCTTGTAATAAGAACTTCGTAAACAGGAGAGAGATAACCTTACGATGTTTCTTTGAAATTCTTTTTGTATCTTCACCTTTTTAATAAAGATGATTCTTTTGACTCTTTTATTTGCCGGCTACAAAACAGATTTGCTTGCCTAACAAATAACCTGTCGTCAAAACGATTTATCTCGGTATCGTTTATGCTCAATTTCTTGAACCGAAATAACAATTAAAGTTTAATATGAGATTTTTAGCAAACCCCCAGCTATTAACGGATTTGATTAGCCTTTACCAACTACCGTTTGAGTTGAGCTAGCCATGTTATTTCCCTCAACATGGTGAGTTGTCGAGGACTACGTTTGGGCTTAAATGCCAAACTTTTCCTCTTCCCTTTACTTTATCGGTATTGGGCGATTCATACTTTCACCCCAGCATGATGGGTTGGCGAGAAACTTGTTCTCTTCCCATTGCCTAGTCGGCGTTGGGCAATTCATACTTTTGCCCCAGTATGATGGGTTGGCGAGAAACTCGTTCTCTTCCCATTGCCTAGTTGGCGTTGGGCAATTCATACTTTTACCCCAGTATGATGGGTTGGCGAGAAACTTGTTCTCTTCCCATTGCCTAGTTGGCGTTGGGCAATTCATACTTTTACCCCACTATGATGGGTTGGCGAGAAACTTGTTCTCTTCCCATTGCCTAGTTGGCGTTGGGCAATTCATACTTTTACCCCAGTATGATGGATTGGCGAGAAACTTGTTCTCTTCCCATTGCCTAGTTGGCGTTGGGCAATTCATACTTTTACCCCAGTATGATGGGTTGGCGAGAAACTTGTTCTCTTCCCATTGCCTAGTTGGCGTTGGGCAATTCATACTTTTTAGGTCAGAGGCGCTTAATTACACATGCCTAAAAGAAGATTGGGGGCTGTTCAAACTTGAGAACTAAGCACACCATGTTTTGGGTCAGAGGCGCCAAATTGCGCATGCCCAAGAAAAAGACTGATGGTGGTTCAAACTTGAGAACCAAACTGGAGGCGGTTCAAGGCTCTCTCGCGTAACTTGAACTGGGTACTCCAAACACACCAGGTTTAGGTCAGAGGCGCTTAATTACACATGCCTAAAGAAAAGACTGATGGTGGTTCAAACTTGAGAACCAAACTGGAGGCGGTTCAAGGCTCTCTCGCGTAACTTGAACTGGGTACTCCAAACACACCAGGTTTAGGTCAGAGGCGCACAATGTGCATGCCTAAGAAAAGAGACTAGAGGTGGTTCAAACTTGAGAACCAAACGCACTAGGGTTTAGGTCAGAGGCGCACAATGCGCATGCCTAAGAAAAAGAGACTGGAGGTGGTTCAAACTTGAGAACCAAACGCACCAGGTTTAGGTCAGAAGCGCCAAACTGCGCATGCCTAAGAAAAGAGACTGGAGGTGGTTCAAACTTGAAAACCAAACGCACCAGGTTTAGGTCAGAGGCGCCAAACTGCGCATGCCTAAGAAAAGAGACTGGAGGTGGTTCAAACTTGAGAACCAAACGCACCAGGTTTTGGTCAGAGGCGTCAAACTGCGCATGCCTAAGAAAAAGACTGGAGGTGGTTCAAACTTGAGAACCAAACGCACCAGGTTTTGGTCAGAGGCGTCAAACTGCGCATGCCTAAGAAAAGAGAAGACGCGTATCTCCAGGGGTACTAAGAATAGTATTTCTTTAGAAATTTGCCATTGATCGGCATCATCATCCTGTCGCCGTCTTGATTCATTAAGCGATAGGCTCCACTGGAGTATACTGTCTCCACAACAAACGGTCCTTCCCACTTGGGTTCAAATTTACCCTTAGTCTTGTGGGTTAGCACCATTGGCCTCTTAACAGCCAGAACCAAGTCTCCTTGCTTAAAGGTCCTTGGTTTGACGTTCTTATTGAACGTTCGAGATATTCGGGCTTGATACAACTCAATTTGCTGTTGAGCCCTGAGACGTTTTTCATCTAACGCCTCTAGTTCTTGCAATCTTTGCTGATGGCGCTCTTCTGTCGTCATCTTTGTGGCTAAAGTCACTCTTAATGATGGTATCTGGATTTCAAGAGGCAAGACAGCCTCACTTCCGTAAACCAAAGAGAATGGGGTTGCTTTGGTTGGGGTGCGAACGGTGGTGCGATAAACCCACAGGAATTCTCCTAGCTTTTCATCCCAATCTCGTTTATTAGAAGAGACGAACTTCCGAAGGAGTTTGATGATCGTCTTGTTGAAAGCTTCAGCTAACCCATTAGCCGCAGGGTTATATGGTGTAGAAGCGATATCTTTGATTCTGAACTTGTTGCAGAATCTGGAGAATCCCTGACTAATGAATTGCGGACCATTATCATGAATGATCCGTCGAGGGACGCCAAATCGGTAAATGACATGATGCTTGATAAACTTGATCACATCTGCCGTTTTCACCTCTTTCATGGGCACGACTTCGGCCCATTTTGAAAAATAATCGGTTATTGCAAGAATAAACCGATGTCCTCTGGATGACGGGGGAGTTATTGGCCCCACAATGTCCATTCTCCAGGCTTCAAATGGCCAGCTTGCGATGGTATTGTGCAAGTATTCTTGGGGTTGATGAATAAAATTGGCATGTATTTGGCATGCATGACATCGTTTAGCGTATGCCATTGCTTCCGTAACCATGCTCGGCCAGTAGTACCCTAGCCTTCTTATACGGTCTCCAAGTTTAGGACCGGGCTGATGAGCTCCACATACTCCATCGTGTGTTTCTCTCAGCACTTGTTCTGCTTCTGCTTTCGATATGCAGCGTAGCAATAGACCACCTCTTGACTTTCTATACAAAGTCTGAAGTTTATGGTCATAATAAAATCTTTGGGCCTTTCTCTTTATTGAGGTGGCTTCCTTAGGATCTTCTGGTAATATCCCATGTAAGGCATAATCCACAAACGGAAATCGCCAATCACGGGGTTCTAACTTTAAGCCAATCTGACATACCTCTTCGGCTTGAGATACCACATCTGGGTGGAGGAGTTCTCTACTACCAATGGTGATGCTTTTAGCTTCACCCGGCGGGATTGCCAGAGTTACGGCTAATGCGGCAAGAGCATCTGCATAAATGTTCTATTTCGAGATACGTGATATATGTAGAATTGTTTAAAATATCCTGCTAGCTCAATAGCTAGCTGATGATAGGGGATGAGGGCTTCAGGTCTGACTTCATACTCACCTGTCATCTGATTGATAATGAGCTTAGAATCTCCATATGCCTCTAGGTGGTTCACCCCCAGTTGCAGAGCTATTTTTAAGCCGATAATAAGTGCGTTGTACTCCGCTACATTATTAGTGCACGGTTCTAATAATGAGTAACCGTTAGGCAATATATGTTTATGTGGGGATATTAGTACAACCCCCACTCCAGCAGCAGATCGTCTCGCGGCACCATCAAAAAACATTTGCCAAAGCTGTTCTTTGGTAACTGTGTTGACTTCTGATGTCTGCTTTAATTTGGACCAAATTGGATGGTCTGCAAGGAAATCAGCGATTGCCTGTCCCTTCATGGCCTTTTGAGGGACAAAATGTATGTCATAGGGCGATAGTAAGAGCGCCCACTTTGCCAATCGGCCATTCAAGGATCCCGGTTTTGTCATCAGAATCTTCAGGGGATTAACCCGTGATATGACATGAATTGTTTGCCCCGAAAGGTAGTGTCGCATTTTCTGAACAGCAAACACTAGGGCTAAACATTCTTTTTCAATCTGGGTATACCGTTGTTCGGCCCCAATCATTGTTCTACTTAAATAGTAGAGGGCATGTTCATGGCCGTGCTCATTATATTGAGCAAGTAATGCTCCTAAAGTATTATCCATGGCCCTTACATATATAAGGAAGGGCTGCCCAGGGGCTGGTGCCATTAGTACAGGAGGCTTAGTAAGGTACTCCTTGAGGTCATCAAATGCCTGCTGACATGCCTCATCCCATATGAAGGACACTCCCTTCTTCATAAGTTTGGAGAATGGTTGGCATCGTCCAGATAAGTTGGATATGAAGCGCCGAATATAAGCGAGCTTTCTTTGTAATCCCCTTAGTTCCTTAAGATTGTTGGGAGGCGGCATTTCGCTAATCGCTTTTACCTTTTCCGGGTCGAGGAAAATTCCTTTTGAAGTTATTACGAACCCTAGAAACTTCCCGCTGGATACCCCCATGAACGACTTGGTAGGATTCATCTTCAAGTGATGTTTCCGCATAAGATCGAAGACCACTCTTAAATCGTGAAGATGATCTTCTTTGTCTTTGCTTTTAACTGCTAAGTCATCCACATAGCACTCCACTGTTCTGCGTAGGTGTTCTTTAAATATGGCGCACATTGCGCGTTGGTAAGTGGCACCTGCATTCTTTAATCCGAATGGCATCACCGTATAACAGTATACCCCCTGTGGCGTTCTGAAAGCTGTATGCTTTTCATCATCCGGGTGCATCTTGATTTGGTTATAACCTGAGAAGCCATCCATAAAGGACATCCTCTCATAACCGCAAGTATTATCGATCATCACGTCGGTGATGGGGAGTGGAAATTCATCCTTGGGACATGCAGCGTTCAGATCTCGAAAGTCAATGCATATCCGGATTTTGCCATTCTTTTTGCGGACTGGCACTATGTTTGCCACCCAGTCTGGGTGTTGTTCTTCACGGATGAACCCGGATTGTATAAGCTTGTTGACCTCAGCAACTATTGCCTCCATCAATTCCGGTCGAAAACGCCTCTGTTGCCGTTTAACAGGTTTGACATCTTCTTTTATATTTAACCGGTGTGTGGCAATTTGAGGGTCAAGCCCAGGCATATCTTCATAACTCCATGCGAACACATCTATATACTCTTTGATAAGGGATATAAGTTTCTCTTTTTCTAAAGGAGTTAGTGTGTCGCTTATGAAAATGGGTTTCGGATTTTCTTCCGTTCCCATGTTAACCTGTATTAATTTGTCTTCTGTAGGCGGGTCACGCTGTTCAAAGCGGACATCCCAGAGAGTATCCATGTGCTTAGCCCAAGCGTCATCTTGAATGTCAATTGGTTCCTCGTCGCTTTCTGGCACGGCTGAAACCATATTGATCGTCAAAGATTGAAACCAAGCACCGGTGCTTATATCTGAATCATGATCTGGTGAAGATGTTTCTTCTTTATCCGAAGAACTCTCTTCATCCTTGGATGGCGATGAGGGTGGAGTAGACACATAGCCCAACCCCCTGCGGGTCTTCTGATAATAATCAGGGCTCTTTCCTCTCGGTCTAAACGAGGGTATAAGATTCCGCCGCCCTTTTCCAAAGTTTAATCCTGGCTTCTGGGTAAAATTATATCCCATTTTCTCCATCATCTGTCGGGACCTTTGCTCATATAAGTGAAATTGAGGTGATATTTGTTCATCACTTTCACTACTTTGTCTCTGTCGAGGCGACGTGGCCACTTTGCCGAACATGATCGGTCTTTGGGACTTCTGTCGGGGAGGCACTTCAAAGAAGTGCCCTTGATCCTCGGTTATTTTTAATTGAGAGAGGAGGGAAGGCCTGAGGGGCAAATGGTATGCCGCCAGAACTTCAAGTTCGGTCAGGCCATCCGCTTCGGTGGAGGTACAAGAGGGCTCAGACTCAGTAGCTACAGCATGCTCGTAGACTAACTTTACATTTTCATTAATAACCCATTCACTTTCTATTACATCCACTATATTATCAAGACCTAAGCTAAGATCTAGGCGAGGGTTGATTTCGTAATCACCCCCATCATCTTTTCCAAGGAGCTCGTACTCAAAGTCGGCTTCATCGCCACTGTCGTCGGGCTTTGGAGACTTGCTAAGACTGTCATTGGAGGCTTCATGTGCTGGCTTGTAGAGTGCAGCGTCTGTGAAGTAATTTTCCAACCCTTTGAATGGCTGCTTGTCAGCAATTAGTGTCCGGACCTCTCCTTCCTCATCGCAATATTTCATGCACTGGTGAAGCGTCGACGGAACTATCATATGAGAGTGGATCCAAGGTCGCCCCAATAAAATATTGTAGGAGGTATCAGCATCAATTACGTAGCATGTAACCTCCGTTTTCAAGTCTCCAATTTGACACCGCAATCGGATCTTACCAAGAGGATGGCTATTATTAGCGTTGAATCCATAGATGGTAGTGTGTGTAGGTGTCAAGCGATGAAGGGAAATCCCCAACAGCTGCATCAATCTACTGGGCACAACGCTGAGTGCAGAACCTGGATCAATCTGAATTCGGTCCACTTTTGTGGACCCGACATATCCAGTGAAATATAAAGGCCTATTATGCTTTATATTCCTCACCTGCATGTCTTCTGGAGAGAAAATGATTTATGGGACTTGCCTTCTCACTTGATGACAGTGGGGGCAAGAGTCCCGCTCTTCGATGGCCGGCTCGACAATCTGAGCTAGGAACGACTCAGAGTCTGCCAAGGCCTCTCTTAGAGCTTCACGTGTTGATTTTGATAATCTCAACAATTCGTAAAGCGTTACTCGCGCTGGGATGTTAGCCAACTGTGCAATTATGTCAAATTCGAAGGGAGTTTCTTTAGCTCCTTCATCTCTGGTAGGATTCTTCTGGAAACGAAGTCCTTTCTGCTTCGCAGGCTTTGCGAGTTTTGCATAGATATCTTTTGGATCCACTCTAGTGTAGTCCTTAAGATATGTCTTTCCAGATCGAGTACTGGAAGGGCCTGCCCCATCTTGATGGGTGACCATAGTTTCGGGTTCTTCTTCAGAATCTGTGAAGGCCCCCGAAGCTATATATTCTCCCTTTATATCCGCAGAAATGGCATTGACAGCCCGCTTCTTCTCTAGACCTTTTGAAGCAGTCCATTGTTCATCTTCCAATAAGTCGGGGTGAACCCACATAACTTCCCCCTTTTGGGTTGTTACGGGGACAAGTCCCTCTTGGGCTTTGTTGTGCGGATCAAGATTCTTCGTGACCATCTTACCCTTAGGGATTGGGGTCACTCCTGCGGGAAACTCATGGGTTCCAACCACTATGGTTGCCATATTAGCAGTGACCTTCTTCTGCTCTTCCTTAAGAGTCAGAACCCCAGCTTCTATTAGTGCTAGGATCCTGTTCTTAAGGGGAAAACAATCCCGGGTGGGGTGTCCAACATTCCGGTGATAGAGACAGTAGTTGGGATCTTTTGTCTTACCAACGTCTTCTGGCTTCTTATTCTCCGGAAGTTTTAGCATTCCCTTCTTTTGGAGCAGGTGAAAGAGGACTGGTGTCTGTTCAGCTTTGAAAGTGTAATTCCTTTCTTGCTGCGGTCTAATTTGCCTTGACCCTCGCTGACCTTGAGATTTCGGCTCTGGCGGAGGACTGGTTTTCTGAGGAGCAGTTTCTGATGACATTACTGCTTTCCCTTTATTCTTGTTGCTGTTGTTTTGGGTATATGATTTACTACCCCCAGCACTTCTTGGCCCGCGGGACTCTTCAACTCGACGAATCAAGTCTTCAGCTTGCTCTCCTTGTTTGAGCAGGTCCCTCCACGTCTTAGACTCTACGACCCCCATTTTGAGGAGCACATTGGTCTTAAGATTGTGTCGACAAGTTTCGACTAGAGTTTCCTGGATCATTCCGTGTTTACAATGTACGGACTTCTCCCGGAACCTTTCTATGAAATCTTTAACCGCTTCTTGTTCCCCCTGCCTAGTTGCAAGGAGGGAATGAATCGTAATCTCGGTGTCATCCTCGAAGAAACGTGAGAGAAATAATTTCTCAACATCTAACCAGGTATTAATAGTACCTGGGGGCAGCTGCATGAACCAAGTAAAGGCAGGCCCTCGCAAAGTACTTGCAAATACTTTGGTCATGATGGGGTCATTACCCATTAAGTGTCCTGCTTGGGACAAGAAATAATAGATGTGCTGACTGGGCGATCCCTTCCCGTCATAGGGCTCCAACTTGAGCGGCTTATACTTTGGAGGATAGGGTACCACATCCCATTCTGCTGGATATGGTCTAGAGACTCCTGACTCCTTCAACTCTTTTTTACGCATCAAGGCTTCGAGTTGATTCTGTAACTTTTCAAGCTTTTCTTCATGCGGATTATGGAAAGAAAATCTATCTTCTTCCTCATGCATCGAGTGGGCTTTCTCCTCCTGTTCTTCTTCATTTGGAGTCTTCTTGCCCTGTTTAGCATTATCTTCAACAACTTTTAAAAGTAGCATCTTAAGGTCTTCAATCGTTTTCTATTGCTCTCGAATCATTCTTTCTTGAGCCTCAAATCTCTGATTGATATCACCAGATTTATCTGCCATGTGCGATGCTGACTTCTGTAGCCGAGACGATATAGAGGATGGGGGCGAGGCTATAGCGGAATTATCGCTGTTCTCGTCGTAAGAACCCCCTGGGAGCTTCTTATAATTTCGGGGCGGGACGGCTCCTGATCTTAGTCGAGTAATACGATGAAGTTCATCATCGCTCGATTCTGAATCATCATCCGTCTCTGCAATTTTCTTCCCTTTTCCTACCATGTTGGAAGTTACAGCTCTCCCTTGTTTCAGGGGAGTGGTTCTTGTCTTCTTAGCAGGATTCTGGTTTGACTCATTTAATCGGTCGAACACAGATATCATGTTCTTGCTGCAGCCACAGTTATTCATCACGGCTGATACTGCTGTCATAAGTTGCTGGCAATGGCAACTATGTTCAACTTGAAGTTGGTCTATGCCTCTCTTTTTAGAGAGATGCTCCCTGAGGTCAGTGTTTCTAGCCATGGAATCAAGAGGTCCATTCAACTCTTGAGAGTGTTTAGGAATCCACTGAAGCTTCTTTGATTGATCAACCCTGACTCTGGGGTCGAACCGATCCTCGCGTGGCTTAGGAATAGCCTCGCGTTTCAAATTGCGGGCCTGAAGAATAGCTCCGCGCTTATCCACACTAGCCTCGCGTTTCTCGCTGGCTTGGTGTGTCCTTGGAAGTTTAGCTTCTGGAATAATAGCCCCGCGTGAAGGGAAATTCTTGCACGCTGGCTTATTTTTGCGATTAACGCAGATCATAGCTTCACGCTTAGCACGGTTTTTACGACTGACAACTATCTGCCAATCATTCTCACGTTCCTTATGGGTGTCAGAAGTCTTGCATTTATTGCAAGTATCACTGGCTTCGCGTCTCTCGCTAGGCACAGTAATAGCCTCGCATGGAGAATCACACGCTGGCTTTGAATATTTTTTATACTCGCGTAACTCGCGAGTGTTGGGTATTCTGCGACTAGCGCAACCCTTACTGGCTTTGCGTCTCTCACTAGGCACAGTAATAGCCTCGCGTGGAGAATCACATATTGGCTTTGAATAATTTTTATACTCGCGTAACTCGCGAGTATCAGGAATCTTGCGTAACTCGCCAGTATTACCAGCCTCGCGTGGAAAATCACACGCTGACTTTTCCTTGCTTTTAAGGCAAGTTGTATCTTCGTGTTTAACGCGGTAGAGATTGGTCTCGCGGGTAGCGCGAGCCAATTTGCGAGGGACCATAGCCTCGCGTCTTCTAGAGTTAGCTCCGCGTCCAAGGCGGGCTTTGAGGGCTCCACGCCTCGCTCTCCGGTTCCTGTTCCGGAGTTGGGTCCTGGTCAGTCCAGTCCCTAGATCTTCTTCGGCAGTCGGAAGCTCATCCTCGGCTAGGATTTCTTGTGTGAACTCCGGCTCTATAGCCGCAGTCTCCAAGGATCCCCGTCTCTTGGTGGATACCTTTCTACCCGTCACTCGGGCACTGGAGTACATGCGACGATAGTGCCGTGTCTTATCCAAGTCACCTGATCCGGAGGAGAGGAACTCCTCGTACTTCTGCTGGTCGATTTCAACGACCAGCGTGTCTACTTCGGATCCGATCAAGTCAACGTCTGATTGCGCCACAATCTCTTCATCAGTGAAAGAGATGGCTCCCACTGTGGTCGCCAGTTTGTTCGTCGCAAATTGTTCCTTCGCTTCCTTCCATTGAACACATCTTAGATTACAACGGAAGTGAACAAGATATATATAAAGAGAACAAACGAGAGGATTTTATATGTTTAATCTCTCTCTTTTACAATAGTTTGTGGGATCTGTGGCGATGGGATCTGTCAAGCAGCTCCTTTGGACGATCGGTACGTTGAAATCTTCTCTTTTAAAGATATCGGCCGAATATAGACGATCTTCTCTGGTTTTGATTTGTTCAAGGCTCTCTCGCGTAACTCGAACTTCTCAAGAACTCCAGAAAGAAGATGGTGATTTTCTCTGATCTTCACGAACTCAAGGCTCTGTGCATAACTTGAATTCTCTAAGATTTCAGAAGATGATCAGCAAAGGCTTCAAGGCTCTCTCGCGTACTTGAATTGCCAAAGGATCGATAGGAGACTTCCGATGCCAAAAAAAGAAGACCCTTACGGTTTCACCAAGAAGGTATTTATAGCCCCAGGTTAATGCAAGAGTTTCTATCTAAATAGAACTCGCATTCATCAAGGATTCCAATCAAATATCTTAGTTTTGATGGAATTCTGATTAGACTTGATTCGGGTATTTGGATAAGCCCAGAATCATAATCTCAATCAATTTGAGATTCTGGTTATCTGCTTACGCGGAGTTTTAATCGCATCAAAACGCGGCGCTAAATAACCAAAACGCGGAGCTATTGATCATCTCCGCGTTTTACTCAAACGCGAGGCTAATACAAGCCAGACTGCGGAATCAACGCGGAGCTATTAGACATCTCCGCGTTTTATTCAAACGCAGGGTTAATGTAACCAAACACGGGGCTATTGAATTGGCTCCGCCTTCTGTTGTGGAAAATCCTTTTAACTTAGAAATTTTCACTGCCAACAAAGACTAGCAGAAACCCTCCAGGACTCATTCCGGAAAAGACTACTTGAAAAATTATGGTCAAGTGGTTGGACCTCAGTCTCTAGAGAAGAATAAGCAGAAAGAGCTTAGATTTGACAAAGCTCTTAAAAATAAAGAAAAAGAGTCTATAGACAGTTCCAAGAAGCCTTTCCAATTCGATGTGTTAGCATAATTGGCTAACATTCCTACAAGAATTACTTTGTACGAGCTCCTGAGGCTGTCCAAGCAAACCAGAGAAGCCTTAAGAGAGGCCCTGCAAGATTCTAAAGTGTTTCTGGTCCAAATTCTAGAAACAATAGAAGAAGATGAAGTTTGTGCAGCATGTCATCAGATCTCCAAGATGATACCTTGCATAATTTTTTCTCTAGAAGATATGCAAGTGAAGAATAATAAGCATCACCAGCCTCTGTATTACAAAGGCTATTTAGGGTCAACTGAGATTGACCGAATTCAAATTGATCCTAGATCCGCTCTACTAACGTAATGCCAAGGAAGGTGTTGCAGTATCGCGGAGTCCCAATCAGTAGATTGGCATTAATAAATATAACCATTTCAGATTCAATGCTAATGGTAGTAAACCATTGGACAAGGTGAAACTAAAATTCCAGATTGGTGATCTAAGACGGAAGTCACATGCTATGTAATAGATACTGACACGTCTTACCACCTCATACTTGGAAGGCCATGGATTCACCTTAACTTCATTGTTGCTTCTACACCTCATCAATGCATGAAGTATGTGGACAAGGAAGGGAATGTAAAAACTCTGGTAGCAGAAAAGCAACCCTTTAAGGGGGTTGAAAACTGCTATATCAAAACACATTTGAAGCAGCTGAACAACCTGCCCCAAAAGAATCAAATAGCGGCAATGAAGCTGATACTAAATCAGGATCTAAAGATTCAAGATTTGATGATGAAAATTGGAAAATTAAACCCATTGTAATAAGCCTTGAAGGCCTTGATATAAATGATACCGCCAATACCGATGACGAGTGGGCAATTAATGAAGATTAGAGTTTACTTATTCGTTGGGTGTTGACTTTGAACCCTGAAGTACTAATACTGACGTGTTCAGTGATCAACTAAATAAAATATACTCCTTAGTATCATTGCAAGCACCCATCCGATCATCTTTTTGTAATACAAAGTGATGACGATGGAGATGCGAGTGAAGCAATCTTTGAAGTCATATAAAGAACAAAGACCTATATTTTTTGGAAAAGTAAACAATACAAATAAAGAAAAATGTTTAGATTCTGAGGAAGAATAGAAAAATCCCGAGTTATTCCATTACGATAAGAATTCCCATAAAATGATGAAAAAGATGGGATATAACTAAGCTGAAAGCAAGGGGTTGAATTTTAGAAAGGAAGAAGAGCTATGTTTCGACCTTTTGTTCCAAATGGAAAAATGCCAGATTACTATGATAAAATTGGCAGAGAGTTAGGATATGTTACTACTCCCGAAAATCTCTCAGAAATAAATTTTGAAGAACTTCAACAAACTCACTCATCTGAATCATTATGCTGGTATTCAAATGTAAGTGTTGGAGTAATTTTTTAAGAAGTCTCCATCAATATGGTTTCTATAGACCAGAAAGAAGAAGAGGATGATGAAGAACTTCCACAAATCAAGGATGATTCCTGGGCGAAACATCTCAATATGAAGTGGGAAATTCAGTTCGAACAAAGTGAACCTCCAACAGAAGATAAAGTGATCCAAATAAATATGGGTGATGAAACTAATCCTAAACCCATATTTATAAGTGAAAATTTATCTTCTAAAGAAAGAGAAGAAATATTTTTTCTTATTTGAGAATACATTCATGTTTTTGCCTATAATTATGAAGATATGTCAGGATTAGACCCAAAATGCACAAGTTAAACATCCAACTGGTTATGAAACCTGTCAAGCAACAATAACGAAGGTTCCGTCCTGAAACAATGGAAGCCATTGACACCAAAATCAAGAAGAAAATTGAGTTAGGCTTCATCCGCGAAGAACAACATCTAGATTGGGTCGCAAATATGGTCCCTCTGACTAAGAAGAATGATAAAATCATGGTTTGCATCGATTCCAGAGACTTGAATGAAGCATGCCCAAAAAATGAATTTCCATTGCCCATTACAGACGTCATAATTGACAACATTTGTGGTTACGAACAGATGTTGTTTATGGATGGATTCTCAGGGTACAATCAAATTTAAATGTATCCTAACGATGGAAGCATACATCTTTCAGAACACCACTAGGGGTGTACTGTTATACAGTTATGCCTTTCGGCTTGAAAAATGCTGGTGTCATATATCAACGCACCATGGACACTATATTTCAAGAGCATCTCCGAAAAACGGTGGAATGTTACGTAGATGACTTTGCAATCAAAAGCAAAAGCAAAAACAATCATCTTCATGATTTGAGAATGGTGTTTGACCTCATGTGAAAGCACCAATTTAATATGAATCAAACTAAGTTTTTTTTAAGAGTTTCCAATGAAAAGTTGCTTGGCTTTGTAGTCACTTTCCGAGGGATTCATCTTGATCCAGACAAGAACAAAGCAGTTCAAGACATGCTACCACCTAAAGATCTCTAAGGATTAAGAGGATTGTAGGGAAGGCTGGCATACATTCGCAGGTTCATATCAAACTTGTCTAGGAGATGTCAACCTTTTACACTGTTGATAAAGAAAGGAGTGTCATTCGTCTAGGACGACGCATGTCAGAAAGCTTTTGAAGAGATCAAAGGGTATCTCACGATGCCGCTCGTCCTTGTAGCTCCAATAACAGGAATACCTTTCTTGTTATATGTGAGAGTCATGGATCATTCTTTGGGAGCCTTATTAGCTCAAAAGAGTGAATTGGGACAAGAGCAAGCTATTTACTACTTGAGTAGAATGATGATTAGAGCTTAAAATTGATATAATCCAGTGAAAAAAGAATGCCTAGCTTTGATGTTCACAGTGCAGAAAATGCGACACTACCTAGTCGGGCAAATAATCCACGTTATATCGAGTGTTATTCCATTAAGAATATTAATGACCAAGTCAGGGTCATTGAATTCAGGATTATCCAATTGGACTATTTTACTATCACAATATGATATGCATTTTATCTCACAAAAGACAATTAAGGGTCAAGCATAGCCTAGCCAAGCACCCGATTCCAGCATATTTAAAATTGTATGAAGACATTCCCGATGAAATAGCTGAAAGAAACACAGCTCCAGGAGAAGATAATCCATGAGAGATGGCTGAAGCAAATGCCGCTACAGAAAAAGTCTGGCAACTTTTCTTTGACGGTGCTTCCAGAATGGGATCCAAAAGAATGGTGGTAGCAGGAGTGGGGTTGTGATTGTTTCTCCTTACAACCACATCATCTCTCGAGTATATTCACTAACAAAGTTATGCTCTAACAATGTCGTTGAATACAATGCCTTGATGATTAGCCTAAAGATAGCCAAACAGCTGGGGGTGAAATACTTAGAAGCATAAGGAGACTCTCAACTTATCATCAGTCAGGTCAAAAGAGAATATGCAGTCAAGAACGAAGATCTCTACCCTATTACCAAACAGTCACAAAAATGGCTAATAACTTTAATGGCTTCTACATTAGCTATGTGCCGTGTCATCAGAACAACTATGCAGACTCATTAGCTTCGATAGCCGCCACTTTAGCATTGCCCAAGGATGCTAACAAACGCATAACGGTGGGAAGAAAAGAATTGTTTTGCTAGAAAATGAACTCAAAACGGAGATAAGAAACAAGAAGTACATGAAGTACATGCTCTTGGGATTGATCTTGAACTAAGAGATTTGCGATTTCCTTATATAGACTATATTCTTTATGGAACATTGCTAGAAAATCCCAAAGAAGCAGCAACAATTCAAAGAAAAGCTATTTGATTCTATTATAATGCCGCAGTTCAGATATTATATAGAAAATCCTACAATGGGATCTTGCTTCGTTGCCTTTATAACAAAGAAACCCAGCAAGTACTTGAAGAAGCTTATAGCGGTATCTGTGAAGCATATCTATCAGGACTGAAACTCTAGAATAGACTCTGAAGAATGGGATATTATTGGCCCAAGGTGATGATAGATGCAGTTGCTTACGCCAGAAAATGTAGAGTCTGTCAAATATATGTAGATTTCATACATCAAGCACCAGAATATCTTCATCCCACGACTATATAATGGTCATTTGAACAGTGGGGAATGGACATTATTGAAACAATTTCACCACCGTCAACAAGGGGTCACTGGTTTATATTGGCTATAATAGATTTTTTTTAAAATAGACTGAAGTCATTCCCCTAATTGAAGTGAAGACATCAGATGTGATCAAATTTATGAAGCATCATGTCATATATCGCTTCGGGGTGTCTAGGTGAATTGTCCATGACAACAAAACTCAGTTCGTGAGTCAGTCATTCTTCAGATTTTGTAATAAATACATGATTGAAAGCGTGGCTTCATCTCCATATTATCTGTGGCCAACGGTTTAGTAGAAGTGTAATACCCTAAAACTTCGAGCTATCTGTATCTCCCTTTTGAGTCCAGTCATACCGAATAAGTCCACCGAAATCATTTTTGGACACGAAAATAATCTTCAGTGAACGTAACTTTAAATCAGCAAATCCAAATAATATCAGTTTTCGCGGTTATTAATTTTGTAATATTTAGGATTTTTGGAGATTTTTTTTACGAGGCCAAAAAATACTCCCAAAATTGTTAATTTAATAATATTAAAATTATCATTCCAATTACTTCAAAATTTTGGTTCATTTATTCCGGATATCGGAATGACAAAAGGATAATTTTGTAGCATTCCTCTCGTCGAGTACTACGCCCTACATAAATTTGGTAGTATTTGGAGAACGTTACGAGAACCAAAATTATTAAATTATTAATAAATAAATAAATAATAAAATAAAAGAGGAACTTGTTGTGGTGTCAATTGTGGGAAGGAGGTGGCAAAGAATGTGATGTGGTGGCCAAAGGAAAAAAGTTACTCCCTTATTAAGTTTTGCAAAATTACAATCACGCCACTCTTAATAAATAAACAGTTCTCACTTTCTTCATCTTCTCTATCTCTTGGCAAGAGCTAGGCAGCAGCAGAAAGAAAAAAAAGAGAGAAAAGAAAAAAAAAGTGAGAAGAGAAAAAGAAAGAAGAAAGAAAAATAAATCAAACCGAGAATTCGAGATCAAGCCAAGGCAAGTAACACTACTATTTTTTTATTCATTTCTCTATTTAATTTGTATTTGTGTATGCAATTTATTTTGCAAAAATGCTTAGTTCATCATTTGGACCATCTATTGATATTGAGAACTGAACCAGATTAGTTGGTCAATTTATATATATATATATATATATATATATATATATATATATATATATATATATATATATATATATATATATATATATATTGTGATAATCACTTATTTGAAAAAAAAATTATGTATGTGCATCCATGCAGCAATAGTTTCAAGCCCATGCAAAAAAAAAACTACATGTGTGTTTGTGAAATATTTTATCCGAATGAGCACCTGTTACTTGAAATAAATTACAAGGAACAAATTTATATGAATATATATGAAGCACTTGATATTTAAAATAAAATATTTATCTTAATAATATATTATTTGACAACATCTTAATAATATCTTAACAATATAATTATATGTGAAGCATTTGACATTTTAAACTTGACACATCCTGGCGGTGTGTCAGGTTTATTTCAAATACTTAATATTTATCTTAATAACATATATGAAGCACTTGCTACATGTTAATTGATAATAACAACCTAATAATATTCAAGTGCAATTTATTGATTACAGCATGTATAAGCACATTTTGCATGGGCTTTATAAATTGTGACATGTACTTTATTAATACAAATACACACGATGACGTGATAATTTGTTACTATTATAAATTGTAACGTTTGCATTTATTAATATTATGAATAATGAACATAATTTTGACATACTGGATATACGATGACATGATCATTCATGAGAGCGTGATGATAAGTTTATTATATTTTGTTTACATGAAAATAAAGTATCCTCAAAATACATGTGTACATGATCTTGAATCTTGATTCTTGAATTCTTATTTCTCGTGATAAGGACATGTACACAGTTTGACTTAACATGCCACGAGTTTCCATTAATTCATGTATATCATGCATTATTGACATGGAGATTGGAAAAGCTACATGATGGATAAAAACTGTATTGTACAAGGATTTTGTTTGTCAACTTCTTGATTGAGGTGCTGAGAACTTTTACTGCAACAACACTGTGTGGTACTGAGCCACAGTTTGATACATGAGTCACCATAAGGGTGATGTCCGTTATTGTTTCACAGTACGAAGTTTGATTTGAACACCTAGCAGGTGTCATGGTTCAGCACCATGGTTTGAGGCCAGGTTCCGGGTATGTATGGGCACTTGTACAATACGAAAACTACGCGCTATCTTATCCATCATTTGGTTTCAAATGCTAACAAAGACTTGACCCAGAATTGACATTTTTACAAGATATTTACCTGCTATTTGCATATGACGTGCACAGTTTTGCTTGCTCTATTTTTCACTACTCACGTGACATGTTTAACACTATTACAATTTATTGCATACTTTATCTCTAGTCCTGTGATAGTACATGTACATTTTTCTTTTGTTACTTACTGGATTTAATCCTCTAGGTTTTGAACACAGGTTTAGAGGACCAAGAAGGAGAACCAACCCCGACTGAGGATCCATACTTCATCGATCAGAACGAGCAATATTAAGCAGTGAAGTACTTTCCGAAGAATCTTGTATATATTTATTTATATTTCCTTTTGTCTGGACACTGCTTTTCTCCTTTATTTCTTTTGCGTTCATATTCAGAGCAATGCGCTATCTTATGTAGTTAACTCTTTATATAATTAAAATATTTCAAGTTTCAGACATATTATTTATTCATCTGATTGTGGCAGTAGTTATGGTTATTCCAAGATCCTGTGACTGTTGGGTTATCTAGTGCAAGTATTAAGTAGCGTCCTCCGTTTTAGAAAGCAACTGAAAAACGAGGGCGTTACATGATAGTATCAAAGCTTAGGTTAGGTGGAAGACCAAATGATTAATCTGCCATATAAGAACATGTCTGATACCCCCTTCTTGATAATTGTTGCTTATTTTTTTGATATCTATCTGACCTAGTATCGTGCCTGTCCTATTATTTCCTATTTGTTTGAAATATCTATCTTGAATTTCTTTTATTGATTCCTATCTGGTCCGTTGCAGAATAATGTTGATTTGATTTTCTGCTAGTACGAGTGCAAGTTCGATAGATGATATGTCTGATCTTAGGAGCCTAGTGCAAAGAGTAGCACAGACGCAGGAGACCATGACAATGATATTAGAAAGAATTTTACAGTGTAAAGAGCTAGAAAGAACTAGAATGGTGTCGAACTTTCGGAGACTGCAGCCATCAGTATTTTCTGGAACAAAAGAACCATTGAAGGCTGAACAGTAGATTGTAGATATGGAGAATCTTTTGAGGGCAGCAAGGATTATAAAGGAAAATCAAGTAGAGGTAGTATGTATTGAGTTGACTGATGTAGGTGGAACATGGTGGCTTGCCGAAGAAGTAAAATACCAAGAACCCCTAACCTGGGAGAAGTTTGTGGAGGCATTTCTCGCCAGATTTTTCCATGCATCAGCCAGACAGGAAATGAGAAAGAAATTTCCGGCACTGCAGCAAGGAGATCGGACAGTACTTGTTTCAGCAGGGACTGAGGCCTCATCTGAAAGAACATCTAGCAGGTCAATTGTTTCACTCCAATCCTGGTGGTTGATGAGGAGAAAAGGGTGCACTTGTTTCAGCAGGGACTGAGGCCTCATCTGAAAGAACATCTAGCAGGTCATAACTATAGGATTTACTCAGAAGTATTTGAAGCAACATGTCGTTTGGAACAAGTATTCAAGGAAAGCAAACTGGTGGCATTTAAAAGGCTGTTTGAACAAAAGGCAAGCCCATCAGCTAGAAGGTTTGAGGGTCCACCAGCAAAGAAGCAAAAGATACCAAATCGAGATTCGATAATCTGTAAATTCTACAAAAAACCAAGACATACCGTGAAAGAGTATAGAAGAGCCCAAGGGTTGTGTTTGGCATGTGGATCCGCCAATCATTGACTGAGTG
This sequence comes from Dracaena cambodiana, assembly GCA_036321105.1. NCBI lineage: Eukaryota > Viridiplantae > Streptophyta > Magnoliopsida > Asparagales > Asparagaceae > Dracaena > Dracaena cambodiana. The sequence goes on from JAYEPQ010000020.1 coordinate 23,233,180, forward strand.
GCTGTCCAAAGGATCAACAATCAGCAGTACCCAAGGTTCCATTCCAGGCAGTAGCCAAACCAGTAGCAACATCAAGCCAGGGAGTTTCAGGATCGGCCCAGAGAAGACCTTTGGAGACCCAACAATAAGCCTATGTCATGGCCCAAGGAGGAGCATAACGGAGACAAGGACATGTTAGATTGATGAAAGCTGAAGAAGCTCAGGCCACTAGAGTAGTCATAGCAGGTACAATTTTAGTTGGCAATACACCAGCAACTATTCTATTCGATATTGGAGCTTCACATTGTTTTATCTCTATCATGTATATTTCTCGCAATTCCATTGATTTTACTATCTTACCTACGAGGTGGGACATTAAGACTGGGAACGGTAGTATCATGACTAATAAAGAGTATAGATTATATCCCTCAGTGATTAATGGAAGTGAATTTTATACCAACTTGTTAGTTATCAATGGAGGAGGATATGATATTATCTTAAGTATAGATTGGTTGAGTACCTTCCATGCGGTGATAGATTGTAGGAGAAGAATAGTAATATTTCAGATTCCTATTAGTTCAGAATTTGAATTTATTGGTGGAAATCAATCTGTAGAACCAGCTGAATCTAAAGTGTCCCCAAAAGGAGGAGTTTTGGAGGCTATGGAAATAGGAGAAGGACTGATTCCAGTAATATCTGAATTCTTAGATATATTTCTGAAGAGATATCTGGATTACCACAAATAAGGACAGTAGAATTTACTATTAATATTATTCCTGGAGCTGAATCAGTTTGTAGGTCACATTATTGAATGGGAGTTGCAGAACTAGAAAAATTTAAGAGAAAAGTGGTTGAACTGTTGAAGTTGGGTTTTGTAAGACATAGTATTTTACCTTGGGAAGCTCCAGTATTATTAGTAGGAAAGAAGGATGGAAGTCCAAGATTGTGTGTGGACTGTATGGATTTGAATGCAGTCACAATTAGGAATAAATATCCACTACCGAGAATAACTGATCTGTTTGATCAACTAGAAGGAGTAAGGGTATTCTCGAAGATAGATCTTCGATCTAGATTACATCAAGTTAGGGTCCGAACAGAAGATATTTCAAAAACTGCATTTAGAACCAGACATGGTCATTATGAATATTTGGTGATGCCATTTGGAGTGACTAATACTCCAGCAGTATTTATGAATTTGATGAACCATGTTTTTGCTCAGTATCTAGATAAATTTGTGGTGATATTGATGATATACTAATCTACTCCAAGAATAGAGAAGAGTATACTGAGCATTTAATGATAGTTTTGTAGACTCTAAAAGAACAAAGGTTATATGGAAAACTGAGTAAATATGAGTTTTTGTTAGATAAGGTTGCTTTCTTGGGTCATAGAGTCTGAAAATGGTGTATCTGCCGATCCTAAGAAGATAGAAATTGTAATGGATTGGCCTGTACCGAAATCGGTATTGGAGATTCGGAGTTTTCTGGGGATTGCTGGATGTTATAGGCGGTTTGTACAAGACTTTGCAAAAATCACATCCCCTCTGACTAAGTTGACTAGGAAAGGAGTAGAATATATTTGGACAGAGAAATGTAATAAAGTATTTGAAGAATTAAAACAGAAACTAACAACAACACTAGTTTTGGCAATCCCAGACAATTCTGGATGAATGAAAATCTATAGTGATGCTTCAAAACAGGAATTAGGATGTGTGTTGACACAGAATGGAAGAGTAATTGAGTTTGCATCAAGACAATTGAGGCCCCATAAGAGAAATTATCCGACTCATGACTTGGAGCTAGAGCGGTGATTCATGCTTTGAAGATTTGGAGACATTATTTACTAGGACAGAGGGTGGAAGTATACACTGATCATAAAAGCTTGAAGTATATGTTCACTCAAAAAGAGCTGAATATGAGATAGAGATTATGGTTGGAATTGTAGCAGATTATGACTTGGAGATTAAATATCATCTAGGGAGGATTAATATAGTGTCGGATGTACTGAGTAGGAGACCTGTAGTGGAGAGATTAACTCAGCAATAGAAACTTTTAATAGAGATGAAAAAAATGGAATTGGAGTTAATTTTACCAGGAGTGACAGCACAACTTATGAAGATACAGTTGCAGTCACCATTGATAGAGCAAATTAAGCAAGTTCAAGTTGGAGATAAAAATTTTCAGAAATTAAAAAACAAGATGGAAGCAGGCAAGAGATCAGAAATGAAGATGTACTTAGATGAGACTATTAGGTTCAAAGAAATATTATGGGTACCTAAGGGGGAAGTAAGAGATAGAATTTTAGAAGAAGGCCACAAATCAACATAGTCCATTCTTCCTAGAAGCAATAAAATGCATAAGAACATGAAAAGTATTTTTGGTGGCCATGCATGAAGAAAGAGATTGCTATATATATATATATATCTATCTAGATATTTTACTTGCCAGCAAGTGAAGACTGAATATCAAAGAACGGTCAGATTGCTCCAACCACTAGCAATACCGGAGTGGAAGTGGGAACAGATATCGATGGACTTTATTACAGGCTTACCTAGGGGCACCGGAGACAATAATGCAATTTGGATGATTGTGGACCGGTTGACCAAGTCAGTTCATTTCATTCCATTTAGACTTGGTCAGTCAATAGAAATATTAGCTAGAACATTTATGCAGAAAGTAGTAAGATTGCATAGGGTTCCAGTCAGGATTGTATCATATATAGATGCAAGGTTCAGCTCACACTATTAAGAGAAATTAATGGATGGTCTGAGAGCACATTTGGATTTATCTTCAGCTTACCATCCACAAACAGATGGTCAATCAGAACGGACTATCCAAGCACTTGAAGATAGGCATAGGGCATGTGTATTAGATTTTGGTGGATCTTGGGAGGACTATTTATATATGGTAGAGTTTTCATATAATAGTAGTTATCATAAGAGCATCAAAATGACACCATTCGTAACTTTATATGGACAAAAATGTAGATCTCCATTGTGTTGTGACGAAGTTGGAGAACAAAAATTTTGGGATCAGAGTTGATTACTCAAGCAACAGAACAAGTAAAAGTTATAAGAGAACATATGAAGGCGGCTCAAAACAAATAAAAGAAATAGGCAGATCAATGTCGAAAACCATTGGAGTTTGAAGTAGGAGATAAGATATTTATTAAGATATCCCCAATGAAGAGTGTGATCAAATTCGGTAAAAAAGAGAAGCTCAGTCCAAGATACATGGGGCCATTTAAGATCACGGAAAGGATTGAAAATCTTGCCTACATATTATCATTACCAGCAGAGATGGAAACTGTTCATGATGTGTTCCATGTATATCAATTGAGGATATGGTTGGACAAAGAAAACAAAGTAGTAGATCTATCCGAGATGGATTTAAAATCAGACCTAAAGTATAATGAGCATCCCGTAGGAATTATTGGCCGACGGGAGAAAGTTCTAAAGAACAAACTGATACCGTTAGTCCTTATGTCATGGGATGCACACTCACCAAGAGATTCAATTTGGGAGCCTGAGAAAGCATCAGGACAAAGTACCCATACCTTTTCTCATGATCGGGTATATCAATTAAATTTATTTTTATATCAGTAGGTGCCTGTGTATACAGCATGCCCTTTAATTGGAATTTCAAGAATGAAATTATTTGTTAGGTGGGTAGGATGTAATACCCCAAAACTTCGAGCTATTTGTCTCTCCCTTCTGAGTCTAGTCATGCCGAATAAGTCCACCAAAGTTGATATGATAAATCTACTACAAGCGCACAGTATTGATTGTAGCGCTAACATGTCGTTCTTACAGTGATCTAAGGTGTTTTGCTATCTTGCTAATCCTATTATTCTAACGAGCTAACTAAGGGTTCTAAATTGATGTCAAATTATTCTAATTAGCTTAGGATATGGGATCCACTAGTTGACAACCAAATATTTCCTATTTATTTTATTTCTTCCTTAAAAATCTGATCTTTTAGTTTAATTCCTACTTAAAACATCCTAAGTATGGACTATCAAGTGACGTGCAAGTATAATCCATCAAAGAAATTACTTTTGAATAAAAATAAACTAAATTATTAGATTAATTCAACAAAACGAATAAAAACCAATAACTCCAAACCCTAACTAAATATAGGCTATCAAAATACTTAAATTAAACATAACCTATCAAAGTCTTAATATTCGAGTTCTTGTATTTTTATTATTTTATAGAAAAATCCTATGTTTTTATTTTTATTTTAGAGAGAACACAAATAGAATAATATAAGGTTGATCCTTAATTTCATCTATATCCTAGAGCTAAATTAATTTAGCTACTCATACTCCTAATTAAGAAGATCCTATTTTTATTTATGAAAGCAGTTAAAAATCCTATTTTTCCTAAAAATCAATTAAAAATCTATACTAGAAAGTGATTAAATCTATCTAAAAAGCAAAGAAAAACAATGGAATTACCTCTGGAGCTCGGTATGGCGGCCATCGCCCTTTGGCAAAATCCTAATATTTATTAATTAAAAAGAGTATAAAATTACATTTAAAAACCTCTCTCATTTATAAGGATTCGTGAGGTATTTATTGCCCAAACACAATCCTACTCCTACTCAAACTCAGTACAAAAGATGTAATTCTCATCCAATACAAACTAATCTCAATATATATAATCTTAATCCAATCCATAGGTATTAGAAACCAATGGTTGAGATTAGATGGTATAAAATACTAATTTTTTGGTCCAAAATCCGAAATTAAGTTCAGCAGACCCGTAGCCCGCTGGATCGGATTTTTCACTCTGCAGTGCTTCAGTAAAATGGCCATAGGTTTTGCATCTGAGTTCGGATTGATCTATTCTTAGACTCGTTTCAAAGATAATTCCGAGCTCTACAAATTTCTTCTACACAAATATTTCTAGTTTAAGTTTTATCTTGGCCAAATATGCTTTTAAAATTGCTACTGCTGTACTTGAGTTTCTGTCTTCACCAAAATTGACTTTCTATGTCATATTCTTGACAAATTTGCATTTCTTCTTCCCTTCCTTCGAATCCTTTGTTATCTATAAAACACACTAAATATACCCGAATAGCAATTATTTATATATAAAAAAGATAAAATATGGGAGAAAAATGCAAAATATGTACTAATCAGAAGTCAATTTTAGATACCGAAATAATCTTCGATGAACGTAACATTAAATCCGCAAACTCAAATGATATTCGGTTTTTGCGGTTATTAGTTTTGTAATATTTAGGATTTTTGGAGATTTTTCTTACGAGACCGAAAAATACTCCAAAATTGCTAATTTAATAATATTAAAATTATCCTTCCAATTACTTCAAAATTTTGGTTCATTTATTTTGGACATCAGAATGACAAATGAATAATTTTGTAGCATTCTTCTTGTCGAGTACTACACCCTATATAAATTTGGTAGTATTTGGAGAACGTTACGTGGAACCGAAATTATTAAATTATTAATAAATAAATAAATAATAAAATAAAAGAGGCGGTGTACAAACTTGTTGTGCTGTCAATTGTGGAAGGAGGTGGCAAAGAATGTGATGTGGTGGCCAAAGGAAACAATTCACTCCCTGAATAAGTTTTGCATAATTATAATCACGCCACTCATAATAAATAAACGGTTCTCATTTTTTTCTTCTCTGTCTCTCAGCTAGAGCAAGGCAGCAGCAGAAGGAAAAAAAAAGAGAGAGAAAAGAAAAAAAAAAGTGAGAAGAGAAAGAGAAAGAAGAAAGAAAAATAAATCGAACCGAGAATTTGTGATCAAACCGAGGCAAGTAATACTACTATTTTTTTTATTTGTTTCTCTATTTAATTTATATTTGTGTACGCAATTTATTTTGCAAAAATATTTAGTTCATCGTTTGGGCAATCTATTGATATTGAAAACTGAACCAAATTAGTTGATCTATATATATATATATATATATATATATATATATATATATATATATATATATATATATATATATATATGTGTGTGTGTGTGTGTGTGTGTATTGTGATAATCACTTATTTGAAAAAAAAAAATTTATGTATATGCATCCATGCAACAACAGTTTCAAGCCCAAGCAAAAAAAAACTACATGTATGTGTGTGAAATATTATACCCGAATGAGCACCTATTACTTGAAATAAATTACAAGGAACAAATTTATATGAATATATATGAAGCACTTGATATTTCAAATAAAATATTTATCTTAATAATATATTATTTGACAACGTCTTAATAATATCTTAACAATATATTTATATGTGAAGCATTTGACATTTTAAACTTTGACACATCCTGGCGGTGTGTCCGATTTATTTCAAATACTTAATATTTATCTTAATAATGTATATGAAGCACTTGCTACATGTTAATTGATAATAACAACCTAATAATATTCAAGTGCAATTTATTGATTACAACATGTATAAGCACATTTTGCATGAGCTTTATAAATTGTTACAATGTACTTTATTAATACAAATAAACACGATGACGTGATAATTCGTTACTATTATAAATTGTAACGTTTGCATTTATTAATATTATGAATAATGAACATAATTTTGACATACTGGATACACGATGACACGATCATTCATGGGATCATGATGATAAATTTATTATATCTTGTTTACATGAAAATAAAGTATTCTCATGATATGTGTGTACATGATCTTGAATCTTGATTCTTGAATTCTTATTTCTCGTGATAAGGATATGTACACAGTTTGACTTGGCAAAACACGTGTTCCATTAATTTATATATATCATGCATTATTGACATGGTGATTGGAAAAATTACATGATGGATAAGAACTGCATTGTATAAGGATTTTATTGGCCAACTTCTTAATTGAGGTGCTGAGGACTTTTACTACAGCAGCACTGTGTGGTACTGAGCCACAGTCTGAGACATAAATCACCATAAGGGTAATATCCGTTACTGTTTCACAGTATGGGATTTGACTTGAACACCTAGCGGTGTGTCATGGTTCAGCACCATGGGTTTGAGGCCGAGTCCCGGGTATGTACGGGCACTTGTATAATACGAAAAACTGTGCACTATCTTATCCATCATTTGGTTTCAAATGCTAACAAAGATTTGACCCAGACTTGACATCTTTACAATTTACTTGCTATTTGCATATGACGTGCACAATTTTGCTTGTTCTATTTTTTACTACTCACGTGACATGTTTAACATTATCATAATTTATTGCATACTTTATCTCTAGTACTTTGATAGTATATATACTTTTTTTCTTGTGTTATTTTCTGGTTTTAATCCCCTAGATTTTGAACCCAGATTTAGAGGACCAAGAAGGAGAACCAGCTCCGACTAAAGATCCGTACTTCATCGATCAGACCGAGCAATATTAAGCAGTGAAGTACTTTCCGGAGAATCTTGTATATATTTGTTTATATTTCCTTTTGTCTGGACACTACTTTTCCCCTTTGCTTCTTTTGTATTCATATTCAAAACAGTGTGCTATCTCATGTAGTTAACTCTTTGTATAATTGAAATCTTTCTAGCTTTAGATATGTTATTTAATCATCTGATTGTGTCAGTAGTTACAGTTATTCCAAGATCCTGTGACTGTTGAGTTGTCTAGTGCAAGTACTAAGTAGTGTCCTCCATTTTGGAAAGCAGCTGAATAACGGGGGCGTTACAAGAAGCTTTCAATAAAACAATTGTGAAGCTCCTCAAGAAGTTTGTTTCGTCCAACCAGCGTAATTGGGATAAAAAACTTGGAGAATGTCTTTGGGCATACCGAACTACTGTCAGGGCACCTATATATGCTACACTTTTTTCTTTGATGTATGGATCGAAGCATTACTTCCTTTGGAGATTAAGATTCCGTCATTACGAGTTGTATTAGCAACCAAAATGACTCAAGGAGAAAAGCATCAGCAAAAACTTCTAGAATTGAAAGTTCTTGATGACAAACACCTTAAAGCCCAACAGAGTATTGAGCTTTATCAGGGAAAAATTTCCAAAACCTTCAATAAAAAGATCAAGTAGAGAACTTTCAAGAAATGTGATCTAGTGCTTTTAGTAGGGAGACCGATCATAACTAATCAAAAATCAAAAGGAAAGTTCCAGCCAAAATGGGAAGGATCTTTTGTCATTAACGCAGTCTATTCTAATGGCGCATACCAATCGGCAAAACCGAATGGTGACAAAATAATTATGTCAATCAATGAAAAATTTCTAAAGAGATATTACTCCTAATATAATATTCAAAGGTTAAGCCGGTTATCCAGTCTCCAACGTATAATGGAGAAGAAGAACCTCACAACCTTTAAAAGGCAAAATGGATTGCATATAAATAGCTTATGTAATAGTAAGAAGCAATCAAGCAAATTACTATTACATAAATAGCTTATGTAATAGTAAGAAGCAATCAAGTAAAGTTTGAGTGGCTTAAGATATATATCCTCTTCAGTAACCGTTGATTGTTTCAATTGAATCAGTGAATCCTCGACCAATGCCCATAGAAACGGCATTAATTTCATAGAGAAATTTCTTGTAGTACTCCTTCTGAAGAGCACAGTAAGGAATGAAGCAGCTTCTTGATACGAGCTATTCAGTGTTTTCTCGACCGATATCTCAGAAAAGAGTACAGAAGTATCAAATCATTTGATACACATACTTGAATTTTTCCCTCAACAAAAAGAAAAAATCAACATTATGACTTGATCATTGGCCCACTCAAATGCCGAGCATTTGAAGGCTACAAAGAGATTATTGAATATGTCTAATTCTTGACACTATTATCGCCAAAACAGGACCAATTTGTCCAACAATAAAATTGAGTTTATTTTCAAGAAAGAGTCCATGTTTACTAAGTTCTACCATGGGACAGTTAATGTTTTGAGATGGGCTACTTCATCAACTTCCCCAACGGAGTATAGCAGATGAAGTTATGCTAGCTTGACGTAACATGCAATTCTCCACACCAACAGGGGCACTAAATAAAAATGAATCCTACGTCACTATGACTAAGGATAAAGGAAGTTTGGCATTTACGCCCAAATAAAATCCTCGCCAATCCCACCATGCTGGGGGTAAAAAGCATGAACTGCCCAATGTCATTAAGGCAATGAAAAGAGAACAAGTTTCTCGCCAATCCCACCATACTTGGGGTAAAAACCATAAATTACTCTAACCTGTGAAGGTTAAGAGAAGAGGAAAGTTTGGCATTTAAGCTCAAATAAAATGCTCGACAACTCATTATGCTGAAGGGAATAGCATGGCTAGCCCATTGTAAACAGTAATTGGTAAAAACTAATCAAATCTATTGATAGTTAGGGGTTTGCTAAAAATCCCGTGAAGCTGTTATATTAAGCTCTTATTTTTGATAGATCCTAAGTTTTTCCATGAAAATCCGCATTTCAGAGCCAAGAGAGTCTAAAACGCGACCCTCACAGAGTCATGTTTTGTTACTAAAAGAAGAGAGTCTAAAACGCGACCCTCACCGAGTCGCATTTTGTCACTAAAAGAAGAGAGTCTAAAACGTGACCCTCACTGGGTCATATTTTGTCTCTAAAGAAGACAGCTAAAGCACAGATCCTCACAAGATTCGCATTTTGTTTCTAAAGGTTAGTCCACCAAATCTTGTCAAGTTAAAAATTAGCTCTGACAAACAAAATTTAATTCCATAAAATTTGTCAAGTTAAAAACTATCTCTGACAAACCAAATTTCCTTCAACCAAATTTTATCAAGTTAAAAATTTCCTTTGACAAACCAAATTTCCTTCCACCAAATTTTGTCAAGTAAAAATTGCCTCTGACAAACAAAATTTCATTTTAGAATGTTTGTCAAGTTAAAAATTATCTCTGTCAAAATAAAATTCTATTTCACAAAATTTGTCAAGTTAAAGATTACCTTTGACAAACCAAATTTCCTTCCACCAAATTTTGTCAAGTTAAAAAATTATCTTTGATAAACAAAATTTCATTTCACACAATTTGTTAAGTAAAAAATTATCTCTAACAAACCAAATTTCCTTCCATTAAATTTTGTCAAGTTAAAAAATTACCTCTAAAAAACAAAATTCCATTCCACAAAATTTATCAAGTTAAAAATTAACTCTGACAAACCAAATTTCCTTTTACCAAATTTTGTCAAATTAAAAATTACCTCTGACAAAGAAAATTTCATTCCATAAAATTTATCAAGTTAAAAATTACCTCTAGCAAAACAAAATTTCATTTCCTCTCAAATTTGCCAAATTAAAAATTACCTCTAACAAACAAAGTTTCATTCCACTAAAATTTTACTAAGTTAAAAATAACCTCTAGCAAAACAAAATTCCATTTCTATCCAAATTTGTCAAGTTAAAAATTACTGACAAACAAAATTTCATTCCACCAAAATTTTTCTAAGTTAAAAACTACCTCTAGCAAAACAAAATTTCATTTCCACCCAAATTTATCAAGTTAAAAATTATCTCTGACAAAACAAAATTCAATTATATAAAATTTGTCAAGTTAAAAATTATCTTTAACAAAACAAAATTTTATTTCCATCAAATTTGTCAAGTTAAAAATTATCTCTGACAAACAAAATTTCATTCCACCAAAATTTTGCTAAGTTAAAAATTATCTCTAGCAAAATAAAATTTCATTCCACAAAATTTATCAAGTTAAAAATTACCTCTGACAAACAAAATTTCATTCCACTAAAATTTGCTAAGTTAAAAATTACATCTAGCAATTCAAAAGTTGTTATACTACAAGTCACTGAACAGCGAAAATTACAACTTGTGCAGGAAAGTTAATGATTATTTCTACCCTATTCGAAAAAATTATCCATGAATGACAACAAAATTTTTCATTCTCAAATTTTTTTTATTCATTATTATAAATTCATTACAAGTGTTCCTTGACATCATATAGTAAATAGAAAAATTTATTATAAATTACTGAGTCAAGAGAACCTTGATCTTTTCTTCTTTCTAATCGGATGACTTCATAAGCTTGGGCAAGAGATTGCTTCTATAATTTTTTCTTACTGATGGTTAAGAATTGTCAATTCTATGCACTCAGCTATGCTAATATCAATGTCACTAGTGAATTGATTAGTTCAAAACTGGGTATACCAAATGCATGTTTCCAATGCATAACTAGATCCACAGAAATTGGAAACTGTGAAGAGCACTTTGGAAGTTACAAAGCTACCTACAACTATTTATCATGCTTATCTTATCTATGAAGGAGGATGAAAGGCGAGAAGATAGCAATGCCACAGATCCAAAATCTTTTATTTCATGTAAAACACATGAGATTTTATGATTCTTCAAAGATATTGGAAAACGTTGAGAACCAGACAAGTAGAAGTGTTGTTTTAGAAATTCTGAAGAGTAATATCCTACACTAGATCTAAAGTTTTGTCAAGAAACATAAGTGGAAAGAAATTCGCAGAGGGTGATAGAGTTTCGATAAAGAAAATTACCATAATTAAGGAAGATAATTACGGTTCTAGGAATTTTTCCAATAGGATATTCCTTCTTTAATGAACCCGGCTGTAGACTAGTCATAGATTTACCGACATTTGCAAAAGGCGTACTATCTAGAGGTCTCATTAAATGCCATCCCAGTCCACTATGTCAATAATAAAAAAATAAAGAACGAAGTTTGGGTGAATCCAAAATGAGCACAGACCCGCGTCCATAGTGACAAAGCTATAAAAGTCAAATGATATAAAAAAACTAGCTAACATACCACAAGTCGTAAGTATTTCCTGAACCATGGCTAGGGAAGAGCCAGAAACAGTCTGAAAATCTTGAAAGCCGATAATAGCTTGATTAAAGGATAGAAATTTTCCCGCCATTCTCTATCAGAAAAGTCTAAAGGCACAGAAGAAGAAATTTGAAAAGGTGTGAAGAAGTTTTCAGACAAAGATAACTTAAGAGTTCGGAATATTTTGAGAATGATTTCTAAGAAGAAACTTGGCACCTTATATAGAGAATTCTATAGCTGAGATCTTCGATCAAAAGATTTAATGAACGAGATCTTCGGCTAAGATCTTCAACCCAAATCTCGTGAATATTTTCATCATTAATTAGTGCACAGGACGCTTCAATCTCTGTATTAGAAGACAAACCAGATCTTCGCTCAAAAGATTTGATGGCCGAGATCTTTAGCCCAAATCTCGTAAAGATTTTTTCATTAATGAGCGCATGGGACGCTTCGACCTTTGCGCCCAAAAAGGTAGAGAAAGCGACGACGCTCCTGATACGTTGCATAAAGCGCAAACCCGCATTTTTCATGCAGAGTCGCATTTTTCATCTCAAGCGTAGGCCCGCATTTTTAACAATCGGGTCACATTTTTTATCATTGTAATGCCCCTTTTTTTAGCTGCTTTTCAAAATGAAGAATGCTACTTAAAATTTATACTACACAACCCAATAATTACAGGATTTTGGGAATAACCGGACATCGAAATAACAAACGGAAAATTTTGTAACGTTTCACTTGTTGAGCACTATGCCATGCATTAATTTGGTAGTGTTTGGAGAACGTTACATGAACTGAAATTATTAAATTATTAAATAAATAAATAAATAAAATTATTAATTAAACCCTAACATGAAAGATGCGGTGAACGAGAGAAAGGCAGTGGATTTTTGAAAATGAGGGTGGTGGCCTCCAAACAGGGCCAATCAGGAGATGTTAAAAAAATAATAAAAATAAAAATTAATAAATAAATCTCTCGCTAGAACCCAATCTCTTCTCATTCTCTTGCCACTTCACTCCTCCCTCTCCTCCTCTCACTTTCTTCTCATTCTCTAGCCAAAACAAGTGACAGAGAGAAAAAAAAAAAAAGGGAAAAGAAAGGGGAAAGATAAAAAGAAGAAAAAAAAAAGGAAAAAGAGGAAAAAAAAAATCTAATCGAGGATTCGAGATGAAGCAGAGGTAAGTAACATTGCTATTCTTCATTCGTTTCCTTATTTAATTAATATTTGTGTACATAATTTATTTTGTAAAAATACTCGATTTACATTTTGGACTATTGATTGATATTGAGAAATATTTGTGTACGTAAATTGTTTTGTTAATATACTTGGTTCACATCTTGGATCATTGATTGATATTGAGAACTGAACCAGATTATTGGATCAAGTTTGATATATATAAATATTGTAATATTTGCTTATTTTTGATTTTACAAAAAAATGAAGGAAGAAAAATTATATGTATTACATGAAAATATTACATTCTGGTTCCCTGTAATGCCCATATGCATATCCTTTGCACATGCATAATGCCCATATGCATATATGCAAATATTACATAGCAATGTTGCATGTAATACATATCATTTGCATATCCTTGATTATCGATGTGATAATTTAACTGCAAGCTTACAGTGTTGGTTGTAGCGCTTTACAGGTCATCCCACAGAGATCTCAGCTGTTTTGCGATTCTTGCTATTCCTATTATTCTAACAGTCTAATCAAAAATTCTAAGTTGAAATTGATATATCTAATTAGCTTAGAATCTAAAATCCACTAGTTTCCAACCATGTATTTACTTCTATTATCTTCTTCTATCATAAAAATTCAATCTTTTAGTTTTAATCTTTATTTAAAGTGCTCTAAGCATGAGCTATCAAGTAGTGCGTAAGTATAACTCATTAAAAAAACTACTTTTCATGAAAACAAACTAAATCATTAGATTATTCGATAAAGAAAATGAAAATCAACAACCCCAAACCCTAACTAAGTATAGACTATCAAGAAACTTAACTCAAATATAACTGATGAATATCATATATTGTATTTTTCCTCTCATACTTTATCTATTTTTGTGTATAAATAAATGCTACTCGGGTATTTTCAGTGTCTTTTGCAGGTGATCCGAATTATACAAGGAGGAGATATGAAACAAGAGTTGGACTAGGAAATCAAACGCCGAAAAGTTTCTAAATCGGGCAAGACTACAACATCAAAGTACTGCAGGAATTATAAGTCAAATACAGTTAATCAATTGAAGAATACAAGAGAATATACTTCTGCAGAAGAAATTTCAGTACAATTGCTCAATATTTAGCCGCTAAATAGCTGTTTTTACCGCTAAATAGCGGTAATACTGTATATTTCGCAGAGGAATTTTCGTCGTGGGCTTAAATTTAATTTTTTAGTTTTTTTAAACTGGTTAGAAATAGGGTTGGGTTTCCGATACCTATTTAAGAGCCAACCCTTGTATTTTGACGGGATTCTGGATTCTGAACGCTGGAATTATTTTTGTATGCGATTTTTCTGTTCAATAAATTTGGAATTTTTACTGAAGGTTGACGGCACAACACCGTGATCAGAGGTAACCCATTGCGCTGGATATTCTTATTTTCGTTCTGCATAAATTTTACTGCTTTCTAGATTAGGGTTTACTGCTTTCTAGATTAGGGTTTATCATTGTATAAATTAAAATTTGATCTTTCTTCGCAAAAATCATGAGTAGCTAATTAGATCAGCCCTAGGATGTAGATGAAACTAAGATCCACCATGTAATTATTTTCTAATATTTTTCTTCTTAAATAAAATTAATAAAAGCCTTGATTTTTCAAATGAAACATTAAAATACGAGGACCCGAAGTTTAGAACTTTGATAGGTTATACTTGAATTAAGATTCTTGATAATCTATGCTTAGTTAGGGATTGGGGTTGCTGGTTTTACTATTTTATTTGAATTATCTACAATATTTAGTTTATTTTTATAAGAAGTAGCATCCTTTGATGAGCTATACTTGCACAACACTTGATAGCTCATGCTTAGGGCACTTTAAGTAAAAATTAAACTAAAAAGATCGAATTTTTATGTTAGAAGAAAATATTAGAAGTAAGAACATGGTAGGAAATTAGTGGATTCTAAATCCTAGGCTACTTAGATAAATTCGATATCAACCTAGAACCTTTGGTTAGTCCGGTGAACTATAGAGAAAGTAAGAACGCATAAACACCTTAGATCCCTGTGAGACGACCTGTACAGCGCTACAACGACACTGTGCGCTTGCAGTGAATATAACACATCAAGTTTTTGGCGCCGTTGCCAGGGATCGACGGTATTTTTCTTGCTTTTTCTAGCATTTTACGGGTTAACAGTGTGTGTGAGTGTGCAGGAAATAGGAAGTGAAGATACAGGACGATAGAAAGAATTGAAAGAGCCTCTGGACCAAGTGGAAAAAATATCAGAATCCACTTCTTTATTTTAGCCGCTATTTAGCGGGTAAAACCGCCATTTGGCGGCCAAAGAGGTACGTTTGGAACCCCAAATTTCTCTGTTGCTGTATTTTTGTTTCCTATTTGTGTAGAAAAATTAAAAAAAATATATAAAAAAATTAGGAACAGTAGAAACCACATTTTTATTTGCTCATATCATTCCACCGTTTTATCTCTTCATCACACCCCACTTCTTGCATTAGTTTAGAAAGTTCACGCATACACTCACGGTCGCTGGTTCATGCCACATTGGACCCGTGATCAATTTGGTCGACTTGTGAGATCAGATTTGTTCATGGGAGACAAGATGGACCAGCCGATCCCGATCCTTCAGGATCGATGTTACCCGTTGCGTACATCATTACCATCATGCATCAAACTTCCACACGTAGCGGGTAATCACTACGAATTAAAACCGTAGTACATTAGTATGCTTCCCAAATTCACTGGTTCTGATTCAGAAGATGCATATCTCTTTATCAGTGAATTTCAAGAAGTATGCGTAATGATTAAACAGCAAAACTTATCGGAGGACGCAATTAAGCTCCGTTTCATCCCGTTTGCACTTAAGGATAATGCCAAGAAGTGGTTGTACAGTATGCCTACTGATTCAATTACTACTTGGGATGAATTCGTTACAGTATTTCTCAAGAAGTATTATCCTACGCACAAGACGGCACGAATCAGAAATCAAATTAATCAATTCCGTCAAGTGCCAGGAGAACCCTTCTGGAAATACTTAGAACGATTTAAGGATTTATTAGCTCAATGCCCCCACCATACAATAGAAAAGTGGCGGTTGTGTCAGATCATATACGAAGGACTTGATTACGCATCCAAAACTCTTCTAGAATCCATGTGTCAAGGGGAGTTTATGAGAAAAAACGAGGATGAAGCATGGGACTTTCTTGAGGACTTATCATGGAAGACTATGCAGTGGGAGAGTTCCACTGAGAAGCCCAGTATATCAACTTCTGCTCAAAAGAGTGGGATCCATAGCGTCGACAGCTCTATAGCTGCTGAAGCAAAGATCGCAGCTCTTATGAGAAGAATTGAGGCACTGGAGACTCCTAGTGCTCAGTCTCCACCAGTGGGTCAAGTGAATCAACTCCAAAGTCCCACATGCTTTAATTGCGGAATTCCCAACCACGTTATGGAGGAGTGTCCATTGTTAGTAAATCCTACGGGTCCTACACTTGAGCAAGCTAACGCTATGTATCAAAGACCCGTCAATAATCCATACGCTCCAACATACAATCCTGGCTGGAGGAGCCATCCAAATCTCTCATGGGGTCAAGGGCAATATCAGGGAGCCTCGAACTCTAACATGCAGCCTCCAGCTACTGGTCAGTTCCCAAGACCAAATATGGGTGCTTATCAACACCCAAATACTTCAAATCATGGGAACAACCAGAATAGACCACCTGCACAAAATCACTCATATCCACAACAGGGGTCTAATAATGATCAAGAAAAGCGACTTCAATCACTTGAGAAGAATGTTGAAACTCTTCTCAAGTCTCAGTCCAACCTTTACACATACATGCAGAATCTTATGAAAGTGTCAACTGATTTCATTCAAAGAACAGATCAGCACCTGCTCGTAAACTCTCAATCCATTAAGAGTGTAGAGCAGCAGGTTGGACAACTAGCAAATCAAATGAGTGAACGTGGCAAGGGCACTTTTTCAAGTCAACCCATAACAAATCCTAATGCCAGTTCCTCAAATTTGAATCAGTCGCATGTCAACCAAATTAATGCCATTCACACACTTAGATCTGGCAAACTGGTTGACAATCATGTAGCCATGCCACCTGATTCCACTCCTATTGTACGGCAAGCTACACTCCCTGATACCACGATTCCATCACCACCTCATGATTCATCATCATCATCCCACGATCTACCCACTAGCACGACAGAAGAATCTGATCCTTCTAATTCTAATCCTCCAATTGACCATACTTATAAGCCAAAGGCTCCCTATCCAAATCGTTTGAAGAAAAATTCTCCTCAGGTGGAGCACATGCTTGAGTTATTCAAGCAAGTTAAGGTCAATGTTCCTCTTCTTGATGCAATCCAACAAGTACCTGCTTATGCAAAATTCTTAAAGGATTTATGCACAAAGAAGAGAACAACCAATGTTCCAAAGAAAGTCTTCCTAGCTGCTAACGTATCTAGCATCATCTCTCAGTCAGCACCTATAAAGTATAAAAACCCTGGAAGTCCTACTGTCTCCTGCACTATAGGGACTATAGTGATTGAAAGGGCTTTACTAGATTTAGGAGCAAGTGTCAACTTACTTCCTTATTCAGTATACCAGCAGTTAGGACTGGGAGAGTTGAGACCTACAAGAATTACGTTGCAGTTAGCTGACAGATCTGTGAAGACACCTATGGGAGAGATTGAGGATGTCTTGATTAAGATTGGGGAGTTTATCTTCCCAGTTGATTTCATAGTCCTCGAGACTCAACCTGTGGTGAATCCACACCATTGTATCCCAGTTATTTTGGGACGTCCATTCTTGGCCACTTCTAATGCTGTTATCAATTGCTGGAGTGGATCGATGAGACTTTCCTTTGGAAATATGACACTTGACTTGAATATATTCAATTTAGGGCGCCAACCAAGTGATCCACATGACGAGCCCCTAGAAGTGAATATGATCCAAGGATTGTCCAGTGAACACCAAGAGGAGAAATTCTTTGACGAGCTGAATGGTTTAGTTGATGAGAGTGTATTCTTGGATACGCTCGATGAATCATCTAATTATGTGTCTTCCACTCAATGGAAACTTCCACCTGAGCCATTGATAACTGAACCACGAGTTCAGTTACGACCATCTATTGAGTGTCCACCTGAGCTTGAGATGAAGACCCTTCCGAGTCATCTCAAGTACGCTTTTTTGGGTGAACACGACACACTACTAGTCATTATCTCTGCAGAATTGACTGACGCTCAGGAGGAAAAACTCATATCAGTGTTGAAAGCACATAGGGAAGCCATAGGCTGGAGTATGGCTGATATCAAGGGGATAAGTCCTTCTATAGTGCAGCATAGAATTCATTTGCTAGACAATGCACGACCTACAAGAGATCCTCAGCGTAGGTTGAATCCGGTAATGAAAGAAACTGTGAGGAAGGATATTCTTAAGTGTCTTGACAATGAGATTATATATCCTATCTCTGATAGCGCATGGGTAAGCCCAGTTCAAGTAGTACCTAAGAAATCCGGAATCACTGTAGTCAAGAACGATGCAAATGAACTTATCCTGACGCGTTTGCAGACGGGATGGCGAGTCTGCATTGATTATAGGAAGCTTAATGCTGCAACTAGGAAGGACCACTTCCCCTTACCATTCATTGATCAGATGTTGGAACGGTTGGCTGGACATGAGTTCTATTGTTTTCTAGATGGATACTCTGGCTACAACCAAATTCCCATCGCTCCGGAGGATCAAGAAAAGACCACGTTCACATGTCCATTCGGCACCTTTGCATATAGACGCATGCCTTTTGGGTTATGCAACGCACCTGCCACGTTCCAAAGATGCATGGTAAGTATTTTCTCTGACATGGTTGAACGATTTCTTGAAATTTTCATGGATGATTTTTCTATCTTCGGAGATTCATTCCAAGAGTGTCTGCATCATCTAGAGTTAGTTCTCACACGCTGTAATGAGAAGCATTTGACACTCAATTGGGAAAAATGCCATTTTATGGTCAAAAATGGCATAGTGCTAGGGCATGTCATCTCGAAGAATGGTATCGAGGTTGACAAAGCTAAGGTAGACCTCATCAATAATCTGCCACCTCCACGATCAGTGAAAGATATACGATCCTTCCTTGGTCATGCTGGTTTTTATAGAAGATTTATCAAAGACTTTAGCACAATTGCTAGGCCTTTGACACATCTACTAGCCAAGGAAATACCATTCAATTTTACACCTGATTGTCTAAGAGCATTTGAGCAGCTCAAGAAGGCGCTGACCACCACTCCTATTATTCATGCGCCAGACTGGAGCTTACCTTTTAAGCTCATGTGTGATGCATCTGATTACGCTATCGGTGTCGTCCTTGGTCAACGTATTAACAAGCAGCCACATGTGATTTACTATGCAAGTAGGACACTTAATGACGCCCAGTTGAACTACTCTACCACAGAGAAAGAGCTTCTGGCAGTCGTCTTTGCACTTGAGAAGTTTCGTTCCTACTTGATTGGATCACGAATTACAGTATACACTGATCACGCTGCTTTGAAATACTTGTTAACCAAGAAAGATGCAAAAGCAAGGCTTATTCGATGGATCCTCTTGCTACAAGAGTTTGATCTTGAGATATTAGACAAGAAGGGTGCGGATAATTCAGTAGCTGATCACTTGTCTCGTCTGCCCAATGCTCCAACTAATTTGTGCCCCATAAACGAATCATTTCCTGATGAGCAACTGTTTGCATTGATGCACGAACCATGGTTTGCTGACATTGTGAACTATCTTGTGACTAAGGAGATTCCGTCCCATTGGTCCAAGCAGGATCGATATAGATTCTTATCCCAAGTAAAATTCTTTTACTGGGATGAACCATATCTGTTCAAATGTTGTCCAGACCAAATCATACGTCGATGCATACCTAACGATGAGATACAAAGTGTCCTCTCTTTTTGTCATGATCTAGCTTGTGGAGGACACTTTGGTCCCAGGAAAACGGCCGAAAAGGTATTGCAGAGTGGTTTCTATTGGCCAACTATTTTCAAAGACGCTGTGGAATATTGCAAAGTATGCACACGATGCCAATTCATTGGCAAAATTTCACGGCGCAATATGATGCCTCTGCAACCCATGCTTGAGGTCGAAATCTTTGATGTATGGGGTATAGATTTTATGGGACCGTTACCCAACTCATTTGGAAATCAATACATATTAGTTGCTGTTGATTATGTTTCTAAATGGGTAGAGGCAATAGCCACAAAATCGAATGACAACAAAGTAGTTGTCAAGTTTTTGAAAGAGAATATATTTTCTCGATTTGGCATTCCTCGAGCTATTATTAGCGATAATGGTACCCATTTCACCAACCGGTCATTTGAGGCGCTTATGCGAAAATATTCCATTACCCACAAGTTAGCCACACCATATCATCCACAAACTAGCGGGCAAGTGGAAGTTTCCAATCGCCAAATCAAACTGATTTTGGAGAAAACAGTAAATCATAATAGAAAAGATTGGTCTTGTAAGCTAGCTGATGCATTATGGGCTTACCGTACTGCTTACAAGACTAATCTAGGCATGTCTCCATATCGTTTGATATTTGGAAAAGCGTGTCATTTACCGGTGGAGCTTGAGCATAAAGCTTTATGGGCAATTAAATTTCTAAATTTTGAGCTCGAAAAAGCTGGCGAGCAGCGGAGATTACAAATTAATGAGCTTGATGAGATAAGACGGGACGCATATGAGAGTGCCAAGATTTATAAAGAGAAAACAAAAGTGTTTCATGACAAAGCAATCATTCGCAAGTCATTTGCACCTGGACAAAAAGTTCTCTTATATAATTCGAGGCTACATTTATTCCCAGGAAAATTGAGGTCAAGATGGAGTGGACCGTACATAGTACGGACAGTGCACCATCACGGTGCAGTTGATCTCGAGGATCCTAAAAATGGTAATTTATTCAAAGTAAACGGTCACAGACTAAAACCATTTTTAGAATCTCGAGTGAGCGATAACGTAGAGGTCGTGACACTTCACGATCCAATCTATGCATAAAGGCATGTAGTCATGTGTATAATAGCATGTATATTATGTTACTAACGTGATGCAGGGTTTTAAAGCAAAATTAAGGAAAGATGAGGAGCTAATGGTAATTTTCCATCTCTATATATATCCAAGCAGCCCTCATCTTCCCCCAAATCATTTCATCCAAAACCCTAGCTGCCCCCTTTCTTTCCCACTTCCTCCTTTTGGTTTTTGTCTCTCTTTGCAGGACAGTGTATAGTCGTCAGGATTTGCGCTGATCAGTTGATTCCACAAGATTCATCTCACTATCTTAGAGACTCTACCCGAAGATCCCAGCCAGACGTGACGAATCAACCGCCAAACAGCGGTTTTTACCGCTATTTAGCGGTAAATTTGTGGATTTTCCCCTGAATCTTCAGGGCAGGTAATATTTCTCCTTTATAAGTTTACTGGGTTGATCAGATTGCAAATTAATAGTTACAGTACGATATCATGGGTAGATTTGTTTGTGAGAAGTTTTTTGGAGAAATTTTTGTGGCATTTAGTGTTTATTTTGCTGCTGCAATCGAAACTCTGGGTTGGAATTACCTCATTTATTCATCTAATGCATTCTACATCCCAGAGTTGGTGGAGGAATTTTATGCGAGTTTTGCGAAATCCGACATTTCGGACGATCGCAAAACCATAAACCTCCATTGGCGCGGCCAATTATATGAAATGCACGCAGAGGCCATCTCAACTTCTGCGGGTATCCTCCTTCATACCGGGAATCACACTCCTGGTAGGATTGAGGACTATCTTACACAGATGGGCCCAAACTGCAAAATAACACGTGATAAAGGGATCAGCAGCAAGACACTCTACCGAAATATTCACGCAACTTGCCGCTGGGTCAACACTAATGTTATGGGCATTACACATATGTCATCTTTTTATACGCCCACACTTTATGTTGTTGATTGTATTATGCGTCAAGATACTCACTTCTGTATGTCCACACAACTACTCGACACTATTATTGATGCTAAGATGCGGTCGAGGACTAGTTTGCCTCTGCCGTGTTTAATTACACAGTTGTGTCGTAAGTTTATATCTAGTGCCGAATTTGACGCATGCGCACCCTCACGCGTGTTGATCACTACCGAACATATTTCAGTGACATATCATGCTGCTGTTCCAGAAGATTGGAACAGACATGCTGATAACGAGGATATATATGCCACTGACTTGACACAAGAGGAGGAGGATGATGCCTTCTTTGACCAAGACTTGCCAGCTGATCCCACTGAGCAAATCAACGTCGTCTGGCAAGGTCTTGGAAAAATTTGGCACCGGTTGAAACAGATTGATAGGGGTGAGTCTTCTACAGCACAAGCACGTCCTGCACATGGTGAATCTAGTAGAAGGCAAAGAGGACGACACCAATGATTTGTGTATGAGGGCATACACAAGTTTAGGTGTGGGGGAGTGTATTAGGAGATGTTTATTTTATTTTATTTTATTTTATTTTTATTTTTTTAGGATTTTATTTTTATTTTATTTTATTTTATTTTTAGGTTTTTGGGTTTCTTTATTTTACACTTTGGGTAGTTTTTAGGGTGACCAACAAAAAGATTAAAAAAGATTAAAAAAAATTTTTTTTTTTTCATCAATAGATCAAACTAATTACAGATAAAGGAACAAAATTTAGATTTGAAATTGGATATGAGAGTAGATTGGACGATACACTTTGAATTTTATGAAAAAAAAAAAGATTAAAATCCTAAAAAATAAATATCGCTAACAGTAGTTTTGAGGCAATTATACATCTATTTTTCATCTCACAATTGTTTATTAGGTTAAGGATAAAGATAATAACGAATGAGTAAGTCTTCTCTCTCTAAAAAAAGTGAGAATAAAATAATGGGGTGAGCCTAAGGCAATAGCCTCGAGAGTGATAAAATAATGGGGTGCGCCTGGTATTAAGGCAATAGCCTCAAGAGTGAAAAAAAAGAGTATGATCTAAGTAATCGGGTATTTTGCGCCTAAGCAAGCGTGAATATTCGCATGAAAGGTGAAATATTCTTAAAAAAAAAAAAAAAAAAAAAAAAGAAAAAGAAAAAAAAAGAGTATGAACTAAGTAATCGGGTATTTTGCGCCTAAGCAAGCGTGAATACTCGCATGAAAGGTGAAATATTCTTAATAAAAAAAAAATTATGAGAGAGGAGATGAATCATGAGTTAGAGTTGGAGTCCAAAAACCAAAGTAGACTATCACACATGCACGTAGATGTATAGGAGCCAATAAATTATCTGTTAGTAGGTATTGAAAGATAAGATTTAAATTTTTGATTAAAATGATAAGTGTATCTGATATGATGCTCGATTTAAAAATTGATAATCTAAATGCGTTCTTAAGTTTGTATATTAGTGAGACCAATTGACGAAAATATAAAAAAAAAAAGATTTTTTCTTTCTTTTGTATAAAATTTTTATTTTTCTTAATTTTCGGTTATCCTTATTTTTCTTTTCTTTATTTCTTAATCTATTTTCTTCTTGAATTTTGTGGGTATATTCACTGCAAACCCTCACGAGACAACACTCGCCCACTAGGGTAACCTAGGGGTTTAAAGGCTTGTTGCACGTGCTAAGTGCAATCGCGACTCCTGCGAAAGTGAGTTAGGATTTTTATTTTTCTTTTTAGATTTAGGTTTTGCTCGAGGACTAGCAAAAGATAGGTGTGGGGGTGTGATGAATATCATATATTGTATTTTTCCTCTCATACTTTATCTATTTTTGTGTATAAATAAATGCTACTCGGGTATTTTCAGTGTCTTTTGCAGGTGATCCGAATTATACAAGGAGGAGACATGAAACAAGAGTTGGACTAGGAAATCAAACGCCGAAAAGTTTCTAAATCGGGCAAGACTACAACATCAAAGTACTGAAGGAATTATAAGTCAAATAAAGTTAATAAATTGAAGAGTAAAAGAGAAGATACTTCTGCAGAAGAAATTTCAGTACAATTTCTCAATATTTAGCCGCTAAATAGCGGTTTTTACCGCTAAATAGCGGTAATACTGTAGCTTTCGCAGAGGAATTTTTGGGCTTAAATGTAATTTTTTATTTTTTTTCAACTGGTTAGAAATAGGGTTGGGTTTCCGAGACCTATTTAAGAGCCAACCCTTGTATTTTGACGGGATTCTGGATTCTGAACGCTGGAATTATTTTTGTACGCGATTTTTCTGTTCAATAAATTTGGGATTTTTACTGAAGGTTGACGGCACAACACCGTGATCAGAGGTAACCCATTGCGCTGGATATTCTTATTTTTGTTCTGCATAAATTTTACTGCTTTCTAGATTAGGGTTTACTGCTTTCTAGATTAGGGTTTATCATTGTATAAATTAAAATTTGATCTTTCTTCGCAAAAATCATGAGTAGCTAATTAGATCAGCCCTAGGATGTAGATGAAACTAAGATCCACCATGTAATTATTTTCTAATATTTTTCTTCTTAAATAAAATTAATAAAAGCCTTGATTTTTCAAATGAAACATTAAAATACGAGGACCCGAAGTTTAGAACTTTGATAGGTTATACTTGAATTAAGATTCTTGATAATCTATGCTTAGTTAGGGATTGGGGTTGCTGGTTTTACTATTTTATTTGAATTATCTACAATATTTAGTTTATTTTTATAAGAAGTAGCATCTTTTGATGAGTTATACTTGCACAACACTTGATAGCTCATGCTTAGGGCACTTTAAGTAAAAATTAAACTAAAAAGATCGAATTTTTATGTTAGAAGAAAATATTAGAAGTAAGAACATGGTAGGAAATTAGTGGATTCTAAATCCTAGGCTACTTAGATAAATTCGATATCAACCTAGAACCTTTGGTTAGTCCGGTGAACTATAGAGAAAGTAAGAACGCATAAACACCTTAGATCCCTGTGAGACGACCTGTACAGCGCTACAACGACACTGTGCGCTTGCAGTGAATATAACACATCAATAACCTATCAATGTATTAATCTACGAGTTCTTGTATTTTAATATTTTCATAGAAAAATGATGTCTTTATTATTTTAATTAGGAAGAAAATATTAGAGAGCAACTACATGGTGGATTCTAGTTTCATCTACATCTTAGAGCTAAGCTAAATTAGCTACTCATAATTCTAGTAAGCAAAAGCCTATTTTTATTCATAAAAGCAATTAAATCTAATATAGAAAGAAAATAAATCTAAACTAGAAAGCAATTAGAAGAGAATTAGCTAAGAAAAATTGAAGAACAACAAAGCTTACCTCTGGAGTCGGTATTGTGGCTGTCACTCTTTCAGTAAATCCTAATTTTTATTAATTAAAAAAATTCGAGTACTAAACTACAAGATTTAACCCTAGTTACAAGTATATGGCCAATAAATAGGTTTCGGAGAATCAAACCCTAATTTTGATACAACTGAAAAACTACAAAATTATGTCGAAGTCCTCACAAAAAAATGACCATGTGGCCCCTCTTTTTGCCACCAATTGGCAGTAAAATGCCGCCAAATAGCGACATAATTATGGTGAAATTTTCTAGTTTTTCTCCTGCATGAGTCTCTGGTTTTGTACTCTTGATTCTCCTGACTTTATTGCACTTTGACTCTCTGAAATATCTTAATCTTGTAACTTTGCTCTCTTTTAAATTCTTTTATAGGCTTTGTTTCCTAATCCGGCTCTGATTTTATGTCATCTCCTTGTAAGAATAAGATTACCTGAAAAACAACTAAAAATACCCGAGTACCATTTATTTATATACAAAAATAGATAAAATATGGGATGAAAAATACAATATATGATACTAATCACATACCCACACCTATCTTTTGCTAGTTCTCGAGCAAAACCTAACCTTAAAAATAAAATAAAAATTCTAACGCACTTTCGCAGGAATCAAGATTGCACTTAGCACGTGCAACAATCCTTTAAACCCCTAGGTTATCCTAGTGGACGAGTATTGTCTCGTGAGGGTTTGCAGTGAATATACCCACAAAATTTGTGAATAAAATAGATTAAAGAATAGAGAAAAGAAAATTAAAGATAACCAAAAATCAAAAAAAATAAAAAATTTATAAAACAAAAAGATAAAATCTTTTTTAATATATTTTCTTCAATTAATCTCACTAATATATAAACTCAAGAACGCAATTAGATTATCAATTTCCAAATCAAGCGTCATATAAGATATACTTATCATTTTAATCAAAAATTTAAATCTTATCATTCAATACCCATGAATAGTGGTTCCTATATATTTATGTGCACGTGTGATAGTCTACTTCGGCGTTAGACTCCAATTCTAACTCATGATTCATCTCCCCTCTCATAACAATTTTTTTCTTTTTTAAGAATATTTCACATTTCATGTGAATATTCACGCTTACTTAGACGTAAAGTACCCGATTACTCGGATCATACTCTTTTTTTCACTCTTGAGGTTATTGTCTTAATATTAGGCGCACCCCTTTTTTTTATCACTCTCGAGACTATTGTCTTAATACCAGGCGCACCCCATTTTTTTATTCTCACTTTTTTCTTTTTTCTTTTTTTTATTTAGAGAGAGAAGACTTACTCAATCATTATCATCTTTATCCTTAACCTAATAGACTATTGTGAAGCGAAAAATAGATATATACTTACCTCAAAACTACTATTAGCAGTATTTATTTTTTGGATTTTAATATTTTTCATAAAATTCTGAGTGTATCGTCCAATCAACTCTCCTATTAAATTTCAAATATAAATTTGTCCCTTTATCTATAATTAGGTTGATATATTGATGAAAATATATAAATATATTTTTCAGTTTTTATTATTTTTTTAGTTAGTTACCCTAAAAACTACTCGAAGTGTAAAATAAAGAAACCCTAAAAATCTAAAAATAAAATAAAATTTTTTACAAAAAACTAAAAACCCTAGAAAAAACATGAAGAAAATATTCTAAGTCACTCTCCCACATCTAAACTCGTGTATGCCCTCATACATAAACAAAGGGTAATAAATAAATAAGAAAACTATGATATAAATATTATACACTCATTAGAAAATTCAAGCCGGTTCACGTTTTACGTTTTAATATGGAAAAACTTAGCCTTTTTGTCATTTTGCATTTAATCTCTCCATCTTGTTTTTTATTTTCCTTAATTTATTCCTACCCTTCTTTCTTTTATTCAATAGTAAAATTTTGAGGTTGGAAAGCGTACCTTTATCATCATTCATATTCTATCCACGAGTATCTTTCATATCAGTAAGTATTTTGATTTTATCATCATGTGAAATAACATACTCATATTGGTGTTGTGGAATTATGAGCTCGATTTTGAATCGGTCTTTCAAATCATTAGGTACCATGACCTCTTCTTTTTGTGGTTCCTTCCATTCTTCTAGTGTTTTGACCTTATCATGCAAATTTTCTTCAGACCTGTCATCAAAATTCTCAAAAAAAATGCCATGCTGGTGGACTTATCTTTAGTCAAATCATTGTGAATGAATAAAAATTGTTCTTCATAAATTTCTTCATAATTTTTATCAAAAGAATCAAATTATAATGTGTCACTAGTAAGTTCATCATGAGATAAATCACCAAGCAAATTTTTTTCTTTTATAATTTCTTTGTAATTATTTTCACAATGGTCTAAAATAGGTTGATCACAATGTTAAAGAATAAACTCATCATGCACAAAATTATTTAACTCATTTTGAATCAAAAGATGACTGAAGTAGTTATTCATTGGAGTAAGATATGTTCAAATAAGTAGATGGTTGATCTCTAAAAAGTTTAGTTTGAGAAATTATTTTGAGAAGATCTTCCATACAAGATGCAGTTTCAGAGGATGATTTTAGCAAAACTTTATACCATCCTCTATTGTACGTGCTCGCTCCTCAGTCTCACAATTATAATTTTTCTTATTTTTCTCAAATGATTGCTTCTCGAGATCATGATTGAAATTTAATGGTAGATATGATAGATCTGTGTACATTTTGATGACAGATATGAAGGGGTTGTAGGTAAATTCTCATGACATGCATACCTCGCTTCTATCTTTTAATCTTTCATTTAACATGTTCAATTGAATATCTTGTTCATGATTGTATTTAGAACATGAAAATGAATAACCTATAAAAAAATGATCAGATGGAAGACTCTCTTAGTACGGCTCTTAATTATATGTAAAATTAGATTGATTCATCCATTCACAATTGTAATTTGTGTATAGAAAGCGCTCGTAGGTTCATGATATGTGGTGTGAATTTGATTATTATATAGTCCTAGCGAACTTCCTATCCATGGACACTGATGATAATTATGATATGGATCATGACAATGATAGCAACCAGTTGGATTTTGAAATATCTTTTTTAATTTTTTTCGAAAAAGGTTGAGAGGGAAAGAGATGGAAAAGAAAAAAATTAAAAAAATTAAAATTATTTTTGTATTTTTTATAGAACTAGAGACCCAAAATACAAAATACTAAAGAAAAACGTGGGTGAGACTTACACAAATTGCCACTAAATAGTGGTAAATGCCGCTATTTGGCAGCAAAACCAAGGAGTTTAGCTCCCTAGTTTTTGTGGTGTACCTCTTATTCTTCTCTCGTTCTTTTTTCTTCTTGTATCTGAACTTATAGGTCCTTTCATACTCAACACACACTGTTAACCCGTAAAACGTTAGAAAAAGTAAGAAAAACACCGTCGATCCCTGGCAACGGCGCCAAAAACTTGATGTGATAAATTAACTACAAGTATACAATGTCGGTTGTAGCGCTTTACAGGTCGTCCCACATAGATCTCAGGTGGTTTGCTATTCTTGCTATTCCTATTATTCTAATGGACTAACCAAAGATTCTAAGTTGAAGTTGATATTATCTAATTACCCTAAGATCTAGAATTCATTAGTTTCCAACCATATATTTACTTCTATTATCTTCTTCTATCATAAAAATTCAATCTTTTAGTTTTAATTTTTATTTAAAGTACTCTAAGCATGAGCTGTCAAGTAGTGTGCAAGCATAACTCATCAAAAAAACTACTTTTCATGAAAGCAAATTAAACCATTAGATAATTCGATAAAGAAGATGAAAATCAACAACCCCAAGCCCTAACTAAGTATAAACTATCAAGAAAATTAACTCAAATATAACCTATCAAAGTATTAATCTACGAGTTCTTATATTTTAATCTTTTCATAGAAAAATGATATCTTTATTATTTTAATTAAGAAGAAAATATTAGAGAGCAACTACATGGTGGATTCTAGTTTTATCTACATCCTAGAGCTAAGCTAAATTAGCTACTCATAATTCTAGTAAGCAAAATCCTATTTTTATTCATGAAATCACTTAAATCAATCTAGAAAGCAAATAAATCTAAATTAGAAAGCAATTAGAAGAGAATTAGCTAAGAAAAATTGAAGAACAACAAAAGTTACCTCTGGAGTCAATATTGTGGTCGTCACCTCTTCAGCAAACCCTAATTTTTATTAATTAAAAAATTCGAGTACAAAACTACAGGATTTAACCCTAGTTACAAGTATACGGCCAATAAATAGGCTTTGGAGAATCAAACCCTAATTTTGATACAATTGAAACACTAAAAATTACGTCAAAGTCCTCACAGAAAAATAACCATGTGGGCCCCTCTTTTTGCCGCAATTCGCGGTAAAATGCCGCCAAATAGCAGCATAATTATGGTGAAGTTTTCTGGTTTTTCTTCTATATGAGTCTCTTGTCTTGTACTCTTGATTCACCGAACTGTATTGCACTTTTAATCTCTGAAGTATCTTAATCTTATAACTTTGCTCGCTTTTAAACTCTTTTATATGCTTTGTTTCCTAAACCGACTCTGATTTTATGTCATCTCCTTGCATGAATAGGATTACCTGAAAAACAACTAAAAATATCCGAGCAGTATTTATTTATATACAAAAATAGATAAAGTATTTTAAAAGTTGAATTGTCGACCAGAGGTTGGAAGCTCAGAAACAAATGATTCTAAGTCAGCAAAAGGCCATTGATGACCTCAAATTAATGCTTCTAAAAGTGGTCGAAAATACCCGGAAGATAGCCGATGATAAGGCTAAAATTTCTTCGGAACCGCCACGTAAGACAAATGAAGAAACTAAAGAAGAAAAGGCTTATTCGATGCATGAGGATAATGACAAATACTCTTTCCATGATCCTCATGGAGAACAGATCGAGAAATTGCAAAGCAAACTGGATGCCCTAATGCACAAGAAAGAATTGAAAGAATCGGGGATTTTAAGACCATATCCGCTTGAGTGGGACTTTGCCCCTTATCCAGAAAAGTATAAACCGCTCAAGTTGGAGTCATATGACGGGAAGGGGTCTCCAAGCCAATACTTATATTACTTTTTATCGCAGGCAGGTCATCTAATGGGAAATGATCCCATAATGACCAAAGTATTTGCGAGCACTCTACGAGGGCCTGCATTCACTTGGTTTATGCAGTTGCCCCCAGGTACTATTAATAACTGGTTTGATATTGAGAAGCAATTTCTCGCACGTTTCTTTGAGGATGATACCGAAATATCGGTTCATTCCCTCCTTGCGACGAAACAAGGGGAAGAAGAAACGGTTAAAAGTTTTATTGAACGCTTTAGGGAAAAATTCGTGTATTGTCGACACGGTATGACCCAGGAAACCCTGGTGGAAACCTGTAAGCATAATTTCAGGACCGGCGTGCTGATAAGAATGGGAGCTGTAGAGTCCAAAACTTAGAAAGATCTGTTGAGGCAGGGAGAGCAGGCGGAAGATATAATTCACCGGATTAAGGAATCTCGCAGCACGAGAAACTCTACCAATAACATGCTATATCCACAGAATCCTAAAAATAAAGGGAAGGCTGTGATAGCAACAATTGCAGATCCAAAGGCAAGACCTCAGAATCCTAGCGGTGCAGGTCAGAATAAGCCCCGACAAGATAAAACTTATACGTTCAAGACAGAGCAGACAGGTACTCTATTCCATCTCCTCCTCAGAAAGGGCTTGCTAAAACTTTCGGAAAATGAAAAACCGGAAAACGCTGGTAAAATCAACGACCCAAACTATTGCCTGTACCATCGGAACGTCGGGCACCCAACTAAGGATTGCTATCCTCTTAAGAACCGAATTCAGGCATTGATAGAAACTGGGATTCTCACACTTAAAGAGGAACAGAAAAAAGTTTCTGCAAATATGGCAACTTCAGTTGTAAGAACCAATGAGTTCCCTGCCAGAGCGATCCCTGTACCAGTAGGGAAACCAATATCGACACCAAGCACGGGGAGCCCGCACTTACAAGTTAGCCCCTTGGATATGCTCCGAACCACAGCTGTGACAAAATCGTCCTCATTGGTTAACAGCCAGATTTGGCTGGGGGTGCCGAAAATATTGACGATGATAAACATCATGCTTCTGCTATTCTCAACAGCCATTGGAATGGCTAATTGGGTGCTATAAATAAAAATATTTTATTTCCCAATGCTGTTAAAGCGGTGGGAAGAGGAGATCACGTTCCTCGCCAACCCTATCATACTGGGGGTAAAAGTATGAATCAACTACCCGATGCTGATTAAAGGCAAAGGGGAGAGGAAATCAATTCCTCGATAACTCACCATGCTGAGGGGAATAGCATGGCTTGCCCAACACAAACGGCGATTGGTAAAGGCTAATCAAATCCGTTGATACCTGGGGGTTTGCTAAAAATCCCATAAAACCTGTCATGTTAAGTTTTTACCTCTGACAGTATGATTTGGATTATTCCCATCTCCGTTCAAGTTACGCAGATGACCACTTGAACTTCTTTCTTACTAGGCATGCGCAATTGAGCGCCTATGACCTAAACCCTGGTGTGTTTGGTTCTCAAGTTTGAACCACCTCCAGTCTTTTCGTAGGCATGCGCAATTGAGCGCCTCTGACCTAAATCCTGGTGTGTTTAGTTCTCAAGTTTGAACCACCTCCAGTCTTTTCTTAGGCATGCGCAGTTTGGCACATCTGACCTAAACCCTGGTGTGTTTGGTTCTCAAGTTTGAACCATCTCCAGTCTTTTCTTAGGCATGTGCAGTTTGGCGCCTCTGACCTCAACCTGGTGCGTTTGGTGTGCTCAGTTCAAGTTACGCGAGAGAGCCTTGAACCGCCTCCTATTTGGTTCTCAAGTTTGAACCACCTCCAGACTTTTCTTAGACATGCGCAGTTTGGCGCCTCTGACCTAAACCTGGTGCGTTTGGTTCTCAAAATTGAACCACCTCCAGTCTTTTCTTAGGCATGCGCAGTTTGGCGCCTCTGACCTAAACCTGGTGCGTTTGGTTCTCAAGTTTGAACCACCTCCAGTCTTTTCTTAGGCATGCGCAGTTTGGCGCCTCTGACCTAAACCTAGTGCGTTTGGTTCTCAAGTTTGAAGCACCTCCAGTCTTTTCTTAGGCATGCGCAATTGAGCGCATCTGACCTAAACCTGGTGTGTTTGGTTCTCAAAATTGAACCACCTCCAGACTTTTCTTAGGCATGCGCAGTTTGGCGCTTCTGACCTAAACCTGGTGTGTTTGGTTCTCAAAATTGAACCACCTCCAGTCTTTTCTTAGGCATGCGCAGTTTGGCGCCTCTGACCTAAACCTGGTGCGTTTGGTTCTCAAGTTTGAACCACCTCCAGTCTTTTCTTAGGCATGCGCAGTTTGGCACCTCTGACCTAAACCTGGTGTGTTTGGAGTGCCCAGTTCAAGTTACGCGAGAGAGCCTTGAACCGCCTCCAATTTGGTTCTCAAGTTTGAACCACCATCAGTCTTTTCTTGGGCATGCGCAGTTTGACGCCTCTGACCCAAACCTGGTGTGCTTAGTTCTCAAGTTTGAACAGCCCCCAATCTTTCTTTTAGGCATGTGTAATTAAGCGCTTCTGACCTAAAAGATATGAATTGCCCAACGCCGACTGGGCAATAGGAAGAGAACCAGTTTCTCGCCAACCCATCATACTGGGGTAAAAGTATGAATTGCCCAAACGCTGACTAGGCAATGGGAAGAGAACCAGTTTCTCGCCAACCCATCATACTGGGATAAAAGTATGAATTGCCCAAACGCCGACTAGGCAATGGGAAGAGAACCAGTTTCTCGCCAACCCATCATACTGAGGTAAAAGTATGAATTGCCCAACGCCGATTAGGCAATGGAAAGAGAACCAGTTTCTCGCCAACCCTATCATACTGGGGGTAAGAGTATGAGATTAACTACCCAATGCTGATTGAAGGTAAAGGGGAGAGGAAATTAATTCCTCGACAACTCACCATATTGAGGGGAATAACATGGCTAGCCCAACTCAAACGGTAGTTGGTAAAGACCAATCAAACCCGTTGATAGCTGGAGATTTGCTAAAAATCCCATCAAACCTGTCATGTTAAATTCTTACCTCTGACAGTACGACTTGGAACGCTTTGCATAAAAACAGAGAAAACTACTTTTTGATGGCAAGTTATTTGTTGTGCAAGAAGATTTCCTAGCCAACGAATGAAAGAATCAAAAAGTAGTTATCCTTATTCATCATTTAAAAAAAATGGAATTACAAAAGAAGTCTGAGAACCAATAAAGATCTTTCTTTTATTACAAGTTCTCATTACAAAAAGAATGAAGAATAAAAGAAAACTATGGATCTCCAGGATGCTTTAACTGACTCATCGCTTCGTCAATCACTCGACGACGAGTTGCCTCTATAGAGTGTTGAGCCTGCCGGAGTAGGTCATCATCATTCATTGCAACTTGCTGGATGAGATGCTGGCGAGACTCTTCTATAGTACGGCTTCTTATTGTCTCCTCCTGATCAACTTCTCCTTGCGCTCCTTCGGGTCTGGCTTATATGAAGCCAAGATAGTGGTGAAGCGAAATTGGCCTGAGGGATCAGAACCCCCAGCAAAGCCGAAGTAATTCTTGTGAGGAAGAGCTTCCATCGAATACCCTACTGCAAAAAGAAGCACCAGAGTTAGAGAAGTTTCTATAAGACAGAAAAATTCTCTAAGTATGGACGCGCGAAGCTAAAAATCAGAACGCGCGAAACTAAGAATAGCGCCGCGCGAAGCTAAAAATTAGACCGCACAGAAGTCAAAATAGCCTCGCGTTTCTGCGCGACTGCTACATCAAATAGCCTCGCGTTTCAGCGCGACTGCTACTTAAAATAGCCTCGCGTTTCAGCGCGACTGCTACATCAAATAGTCTCACGTTTCAGCGTGACTGCTACATCAAATAGTCTCGCGTTTCAGTGCGACTGCTACTTAAAATAGTCCCGGGCTTCAAAACGCGAGGATGACGCGATAACTTCGCGTAAGAAGAAAGTCAGAGACTTTTCTTCTTCTCCAAGCCTTACAGCAGGAGTACGGCGATCTCGCCGGTAAAAGAGTTGATGGGTCAGTTAAGATCAAGTCAAATCACTCTAGAGATGTTCTAAAAAGTCTCGATGGAGAGATTCTTACCTCCGATAGGCGAAATATGGGCTGGGGCGTCGCTGCCATGGCCGTCGCCACCACTGCTTGCGCCAGTTGCCGATGATGGAGCCGCGCGAGAAGTAGCACGAGTTTTGGGTGCCATTGCTGAGGAAAATCGACTGAAAATCGGGAGGAAACTCGGTCGGAAGAAGCTCGGGTCGCCTGAACTGTGATCGCCTGAATCTCTAAGTTTCTGGAAAATTCTCAAATGAAGTGAGAAGAATAAGGAATAGAGATTTCATTTAAATGAAAGAAACCGCCTCTTGGAATTCGGCGCGAGTTTCGGAGAAAATGACTGGTCAGATACTTTTCAAAACGCGAAGTTATTAGCCTCGCGCAATGATGAAAAACGCAAAGTTATTAACGTCGCGCAACTATACAAAACGCGAGGATAGCCCGATGCCTTAGCTTTGCGTTCCTATGGAAAGAACCTGGATTTTTGGCTAAGTTAAAATGATCTTTTGGGTATTAGTAATCAAAGTTACGCATATGAGCCTTAGACTATTTTACCAAAATTATTTACCATCTATTTGTTGAGCAAGTAAGATTCTTGAAGCTGACGGATAGAGAGGAAAATAATTTGCTCTTTATTCATAAAAGAAGATATTACAAAGAGGAAGTTATAGCTCTCCCAAAAGCTTTTACATGATCAACTCATCAATAACCAAACAGTAAGACTTCTCTACGGGGTGTTGAAGCTCAGTTCCCTGGTTCACATGCAAAAAGAACTTCAGATTTCTTGACGGGATGTTGAAGCTCAGTTCACTGGTTCACATGCAAAAGATCTCATCTGCAAATATCAACTAGGATCTGTCATCCGAAATGAAGCACGAGAGGAAAGGAAAGTGTTACAATGAAGCACAAGCTGAACTGCAAGTGCTGCATCGAAGCACAAGCTGAACTACAAGTGCTGCAATTCCTTGCTTGAGCTTACGGCTCCTTCAGGAGTTTATCTCTCGGAGCCAGGGCTTGAAACCTGCAACTATATTGTAAAGCATTTGCTTCTGGCTTCCTTAGAGTTACTTTTGCTGATGAAGATCAATGGACCCACATACACTCGTCTTCAGAAAGAATTAGACTTACTGCAAAAGGAACAGAGTTTCTAAAAGTGTGAAAACGCGAAGCTAAGCTAACTCCGCGTACAGTTGAAGAAATAGCCTCGCGCTTTAAACGCAGAGGATGACGCGATAATTTCGCGTAAAGGAAGGATAGAGTTTCTCTCTGCTGTTTCCTTCTCTTTCATAGCCTCAGGACATGAAGCGACTGCTAATCAAAGATAGCCTCGCAATTCATCGCGACTGCTAATCAAAGATAGCCTCGCAATTCATCGCGACTGCTAATCAAAGATAGCCTCGCAATTCATTGCGACTGCTAATCAAAGATAGCCTCGCAGATTCATCGAGACTACTAGTCAGATAAGCCCCGCGTTTCAAGCGCAGGGATGACGCGATGACTTCGCGTAAGCGCAGGGATGACGCGATAACTTCGCGTAGAAAAAGATCAGAGTTCCTCTATGACTCCTTCTCCTTTAAGCCTTACGACCGGAGAATGGTGATCTCGTCAGTAAAATAAACAATTGGCCGGATTAAACCAAGCCAAAACATCTCAAGATGGTCCTTAGAAGCCCAAGAGTTAAGGTTTTTACCTTCGGAAGACGCTGCATAGACTGGTTCGCCTTCGCATCTACTTTCATGGCTGCTGCCATTAACGTCGGCCAACGTGCGTCTAGTAAAACTCTTCTGAAGTGACATCCTAATGATGAAAATCTATGAAGAGTTAAAGGGAGATCAATTGAAGATCGCTCATTGACATCGCTCACTCAGTTGCAGGAGTTGAGAGCTCTTCAAAAATCTCCGGATGAAGAAGAAGATGAGCCGAGAGCTCTATTTAAACAGAATTTCCATCGCTTGGTATTTGGCGTAGAAATTCAGGGTAATTAATGACATAATTACTCATTTCACTGAAGACGAAGTGAAGCTGATTAGCTTCGCGTAAGTGAGCATAACGCGAGATAGACTTGGTATTCTAACTCCGCATTTCAGTATAAATAATCCAAAGTATTTCAAAATCTGCTAAGTTCTAAAGCCATTTTGAAAACTTTGGAGGGGGTTCTGTTGGCAGTGAAAATTTCTAAGTTAAAAAAGGATTTTCCACAACAGAACGCGGAGCCAATTCAGTATCCCCGCGATTGGTTATATTAACCCTGCGTTTGAATAAAACGCGGAGATGTTTAATAGCTCTGCGTTGATCCCGCAGTCTGGCTAGTATTAGCCTCGCGTTTGAGTGAAACGCGGAGATGATCAATAGCTCCGCATTAGCTCCGCGTTTTGGTTATTTAGCGCCGCGTTTTGATGCGATTAAAGCTCCGCGTAAGCAGATAACCAGAATCTCAAATTGATTGAGATTATGATTTTGGGCTTATCCAAATACCTGAATCAAGTCTAATCAGAATTCCATCAAAACTAAGATATTTGATTGGAATCCTTGATGAATGCGAGTTCTATTTAGATAGAAACTCTTGCATTAACCTGGGGCTATAAATACCTTCCTGGTGAAACCCTAGGGAGGTTCTTTTTCGGCAATTATCTTCTTTGTGATCCTTCGGGAATTCAAGTATGCGAGAGAGCCTTGAAGCCTTTTTGTGATCGTCTTCCTCTTAGAGAATTCAAGTTACGCACAGAGGCTTGGATTCGTGAAGAGCAAAGACCAAGAAGATCGTCTACAATCGGCCGATATCTTCAAGAGAGAAGAGTTCGACGTTCGATCGTACAAAGGAAATACTATAGATCCCATCGCCACTGATCCCACAATTATTTTGTAAAAGAGAGAGATTGAACTATAAAATCCTCTCGTTTGTTCTTTTTTATCTTGTTCACTTTCATTGTAATTCAAGCTTATTCGATGGAAGGAAGCGAAGCAACTTTTGCGACGAACAGGATCAAAAGACTGAGATCCGCACTTCAGTTACAAATCCAAAGGATTAAAAAGGTCGATTACAAATCCTGGAGATTTAAACAAATCCAATGGATTAAAAAGCATAGAATTAATTCTCAATTAAGGAGGGCATTAATTG
Organism: Dracaena cambodiana; assembly: GCA_036321105.1. Lineage (NCBI taxonomy): Eukaryota > Viridiplantae > Streptophyta > Magnoliopsida > Asparagales > Asparagaceae > Dracaena > Dracaena cambodiana. The sequence continues at coordinate 23,270,680 of JAYEPQ010000020.1, forward strand.
TATCATTACACCAATTCAAACGTCTCCAAAACTTTATAAATAGTCGAAAGCTGGGCTAAGAAAGGGGTGCTTGATCAATTGAATATACTCTACTTGAGCATTTGTGCTAAAATTAAAGCCCCTGCATTCAAGAGTTTTAAAAAGGCTGCCAACTAAAGAACTTATTCAAAGTGTCAACGGAGAGCAGAATCGTCTTCCACGGCTACTACAGAACCCGACCTTAAACAAAAAACAAACTAGATTTTCCTCATATTATATAAATGGGCAGCCATTATAATTGTAAATTTTCTATTGAGAAATTGTCAATAAAAATAAATCAATTTTTTATGGCGAACAATCCTATATAGAGGTATAAAAATAATCGGCATCTAGCGCATATGATTAATCAAATCTGCAGATTTTTGGGCAAAGAAAAAGAGAAATTCTATTTATGCACAGCAATTTACTCTTGATGTTTAGATTACTCTTTACACTAAACTCCTATTTTGAAATATCACCAATTTACTCTTTGCATTCAAAATTTTTTCCTATTTTAACCCTCCTTCCCTCTATCATCTACTTTCATCTGATCATCAGCGCACCCTAAAATTCCCAAATTCCCGAACTTGCCTCCCCGACCCACCGCACCCTGTCACCACCCTCAAATCTCCCAGCGCACCCCATTGCCTCCTCCAAATTGGTGGCCAACCCCCAAAACAAAGGACAATCCAAGATGAAAAATTACAGGCATAGAAAACAAACAAATATGATTAATTTAAAAGATAAAATCATACATGTTTTGATCAAATGCAATAGCCCAAAGGTTTCTCTGATACCACATATCAAAAAAAAAAAAAAACAAGTGGAAAAGAAAATAAGCAGCGAAAGAGAATCGTAATACCTTCGGCCATATGTACTTGAACTTTGTTGAAATCTACTACTTGTGAAACAAAAAGAACTATTTCATGGGTGAGGGACTTCTAACTTTGTTTTTTAAATTTACAGAATATTAATGAAAACACAAACCCTTATATATATAAAACTAGGGACCCTCTTTTGTAACAACCAAAAATCTTTTAAACTACCCTCATTATTTCATCCATTAAAGAACAATAATATAGCTTATATGTAACTTACTCATAATTAAAAACAATTATTCTATCTCCATAAAGTAACAATTTAATAACCTTAGATACATGAATCACCACATATAGAAAACTAAGGACTGGTATATGCACCATCATATAGAGAAAACCAAAAATTTTCTTACACCATATTCCAAACGCTAGCGTAAAGCTTTTGGCATGTGGAATTACATTGCGTTCCTAAAATGATTAAGGTCCCAAATTTACAAATGTGATGCAGATGAGAAGGACAAGTGTGTTTTGATAATAAAAGCTGTATCCGGCAACCGATGTCATCAGGAAGGAGAGCATATATGATCCAAGATATATAAAAACCTTTCAGGCTGCACCATATAGTACTGGTGATCTGGTCTATGAGGTTGATAAGGAGGAAGGAGGTGGTGGTTTTTAGAGAGTTACCTGGAAAAGGTTATATAGGTGTGTCAAGTGCCTTAATGTCCTAATTTTTCCGACATGACAAACTTCTGAATAGTAGGACACAAGAGCACAAATATTCGTGTGTCCCTGTGTATGCATCCAGGTGTGTCTTTTCTGCATGCGTAAGTGCTCATACTTGTATGTGTTTCATTGCTTTTCTCCTTAACTATTTTCTCTTTCTTTTAGATATTTTTCTTTCATTGCTTTTATATAAGAATTATACGAGTCGTAGAGCACTGGTTGTTTTGGCTTCCAACGTCCAATAGTACGGCCAAACTTTACAAAAACGGTGTCTTGGTTAAACATTTCTGACATCAGAATGTCTGTCAGTGAGCCTTCTGCTATACTCCAAGGTAAACTTGCCTAGTAGACAGGTTGTGGACACTGCAGCACTTCTCTAGGAGAGACCTCTCTCTGAAAATACTGATACATCTGACGCGGGACACTGTACAGAAACCTAGGCCAATGATGAAGTGTTTTTTTTTTTGCAAGAGAAAGACTCCAAATGCAATTAATCAAATCCTAAAACTAACCCACGCAAATCATTGGTGCGTTAACCTTAGTGATAGGGATTGATACATTGGAGCCAGATGGAGGAAAAAAGTGCAGGAAGGCGGAGTGATTGGCCCTGTAGGAGGAAATATTCCTTTTAAACTTTAGCTGTTACAAATGTCAATTTAAACGGGTGGTAGGAATGGTTCCGCATTAGCTCATAAACATTAGCTGCACATCCAGAAGAATATATAGATTTATCATAATGCGCAACAAAGTTCGATGTGATTCCGAAACACAAAGTGATTGGTAAATATTCCAAACATAGTCCGAGTCCGAAGAGAGTTGGATGGCTAAACTTGCCTGAGCAGTGCCCATGAATATCGTTACAGTGCCCAATAATAATATCGCCTCCAGCCAAATTGAAAGCAAGATGTTGATCACCATCAGCCTTGGTGGGTGCTGCTGTTGGTGGTGGCCCCAGGCGGCACTGCTGCAGCAGTCGACTTTGATGCCGACTTAAATTTTTTAATTTTCTTTTTCCCTTTTTGCCCTCTGTTTTTTTTTTTTTTTTTTGTTCTCTGAATATTTTTTCCCTTGTTTTTTTTGAAACACAAAAATCAGAACATAAAAAATATTAAATACCAAATTTGACGTAATGTCACAAGACATGGACTCATGTTCAACAAGTGATATAGTATGAATGGGTTCTATAATAGATACTAATCCAGCTTGTTTATATTCGAACTTCCTTTCAGGGATCAACCTATATATTCTGCAATATAGGCACGTGTACGAACTAGTTGTTTCTCAGTGGGTTATCCATGACATACTCAAGTGAACTTTAAAAGCAATATACAATGAACATTACATTGATTTAGTTTGGATGATTTTGCATGGGTGATACTACCTAAAAATGATGTAGCTTCTGTTAACTTTCGTCTATAAATCTTATGGTATGATATATGATTTATTCATGCTATAAATTAAAAGCTACGGATCTGAAAAACAACCTTTTATGGTTTAATATTTCTTTTTTTTTTTTTTGAAGGCCATTGCCCTTCATATACGACATTTTGTATTATGCCAAGCTAATAAAGTGTTCAAAATTGTATACAGCTTCCTACTTATAATTGTTTTTTGCAACAAACTGAATGGAACTTCCACTCTACTATAACTACCCAATATTTTTAGAAGTCTAAACCTGAAATCTCCTCCATGCTAAATAAACTCTCTTATTGAAAAGAAAGGGCTCAAAATAGTAAAAAGAGAGAACACATTGGTTACCTGGATCAGTACTTGGAATCTCAAAATGAACCGAAAAAAATGACTAAAACAATATAACCAAAAATAAAAAAATAGTTTTAAGAAACTGAAACTAAACATCAAGTCATTATCTAGACCAGATTCCAATAATAAGAAAATAGTTTTTAAAAACACAAATTGAACATAAAGATATATCTGGGGCATGAATTTAGCTCAGACTTAAAATGGGATGTAAATTCTTGGCAACTGGACAGACAATATGAAGAGATATAAGAAGAATTAGAAGTTATCAAGAATTTAGGATAATTCTTCCTGAAATGCACAAAATTGTATATAGCTTCTTGCTCATAGTTATTTTCTACAATAAACTTAATGGAACTTCCACTCCTCCAGACCTGTCCCAATATTTTTAGAATTCTAAGATGAAATCTCCTCCATGAAAGCAAAATAGTAAAAAGAGAGAACGCATAGTTTCCTAGATCAGTACTTGAAATCTCAAAATGAACCTAAAAAATGACTGCTATAACCAAAAATGATAAAATAGTTTTAAAAAACTGATAAACATCAAGTCATTATCTAGACAAAATTCCAAGAATAAGAAAATAGTTTTTAAAACCATAAATTGTACATAGATATACTATCAAGGGCTTGAATTTACCTTAAAACTAAAAAGGAAGTGTAGATTCTTGGCAACTGGATAGGCACTCTGAAGAAACAGTAAGAAGAATTAGAAGTTATCAAGAGTTATTGATAACTCTTCCTGCAGTATACAAAATTGTATATAGCTTCTTCCCCATAGTTGTTTTCTACAACAAACATAATAGAACTTCCACTCCCCAATACCTACCCAAATATTTTTAGATCCCTAATTTTGAAATCTCCTCCATGCTAAATAAACTCTCTGTTCATTAAAAAGAAAATGGCTCAAAATAGTATAAGGAGAGAATGCATAGGTTACCTAGATCAGTACTAGGAATCTCAAAATTGTTTGCCATGGAATTGATCTTTATTGAATTTTGACTGAAAGTTACAATATGAACGGTTTTCTGTTTACAGAAGATGAGGAATTAATCTAATTTCCTCTTTGTTTTTGAGCCAGATTTTGTTGTAGTCGTGTAGGATGATCTTGCTCTCTATTGACACTCCGAACATAAGTTCTTCAGTTGGCAACTTCTGCAAAACTTTTGGATGCAAAGAACTTTGGTTCTCTAGCACAAGCTCAAAGTGGAGATAATCCAATCCTTTTTTTAGCCCAGCCTTTGACTATTTATAGATGTCTGGAGACCTTTGAATTGGTGTAACTATCCAATTAATAACCTCCTTGATTTGATGATTAATTCTCTATCTTCAATCTGTTGGATTTGTATTAAATCCCCATGATTTGTAACTGAATTCTTTAAGTTTGTAACCAAAACGTGAATCTCAGTCTTTAGATCCGTATTTTGACTCTTTGCAGCTTGAATGCCATACTCAGACCAACTTTGGGTGTCAATGAAAGTGATTTTCGCCTCTTGAGGCTTTGGAATGAAAACTCGACTCTCTAGAGTTTGCATTTTGGCCATACTTAGCTCTAAATATGGGCTTAGAATGTGAATCTCTCTGTAATTGATGATCCTCATTTTAACTCACAGCAACATGTCCTGGTTGATTAGACCCATATTTGGGTACAAATGAGAGTAGTTTTTATCCTTTGAGACTTTAGAGTAAAAACGCGACCCTCTGGGGTTCACGTTTTAATAATTTTTAGCTCTAATCATGAGCTCAGAGGATAGTTCAGAATGCGGATCTCTATTTAGTTGATAATCCATGTGTTAGCTTCTGAGCTAAACTTGCATTTGTAATGAAATGGGGTTAATTTTATAAACTTTTAGAGTCACAGCGCGACCCTACGTTTGAGACATGTGTAAAATCCACATTTTGGTTAAAACGCGATCCTAAGGGTCCACGTGGATCTCTCTGGACGAGAATCTGCACGACCTTAAGGGACTAATGTTTAATCTTTTACTTAGCTCAAAATATGAGTTTGTTGTCAGTTTTTACTTCACTTAGCTTAAGATGCAGGTATCTCTAGATGAAACTCTGCATTTTAGCTCCTTCGCCATTTTTAAGGTTTCAGTGACTCGCGTTTGTTTATTTTTTTGGGAGATCCTACATCTCTCAATATTATAGAGGCAAAATGCGATCCTTTGAGGGTCGCGTTTTAGCCTTTCTTGGTTTAAAATATGAATATCTCTCTAGTAGATGATCCACATGTTCACCATTTTTGGCTTGAACTATGAATCACTCTTTTTTTTCTTTTCTTTTTTTTTACAAAAATTTTACCAACAAAACCTCTCCAGAATTTTCTAAATTCTATAACTTTGAAGGTATTTTAAAATACTTTGGATATATAAGATCAGATTGATTCAGTATCCAAAATAGTTTAAACACGACTCTGCATTAAATTTGCGAATTTATTTTTGAACACGACCCTGCGTTTAATTCACGGGTTTGCATGTAAACGCAACTCTGTGTTTGAAATTTTAAAACGCAGATAAAATTTGTGTTTGTTGAGATGAAGCATCGCCGCTGTTTTGTCACATTTTCAACACAAAAATTGAAGCATTGTTGCGCTTATAATGATGAAATCTTCTTGAGATTTGAGTCGTAAATCACGACCATCCAATTTTCTATAAAAGACATAGAGTCTTTTCAAGAGTTATGCTTGTCGTAGCTCTTAGAATTTTCAAGCTTTTAGCTCACCAGTTTTTTTAGCTCTCGAGCTCTCCTTCAAGCGTTCAAGCTTTCTTCAATCTTCCGAGTTTAATATGTCAAAGAGATTATCTTCCTCAACCCAAGTCGTCGGTGGCTCTAGCAGATCTTCAGCCACTTCTGGCTTTTTCCCTACACCAGCCCGAGAGGAGCCCCTATTTCAGGTGGGTTTAATGAGTTGAACTCATTTGGAACAAGCAATTCACCACCATGGACAAACTTTTAGCTTCAATTTTACTAATCAATTCAACTTAAAAGAAATTATAATCTCATAGAGATTCTAGATGTCACGAAACACATTTTTCTACGTTTAAGCTTTGAAACGCAAATCTCCTCTATGTGATCCGCATTTGGCATTTGACAAAAAGATCACTTTGTGATCCAACACTTTTACTTGAAATGCGGATCTTCATTTGTGATCCAATTTTATCATTTAACCAACAGATCGCCTTGCGATCTTAAATTTTAATTCAACACGCAAATCTCCACTGTGTGATCTGCGTTTGACATAGTTAACATATTACCTTGCAATTTTTAATCTTAATTCAATTCGCAAATCTCCACTATGTGATCCGCGTTTGATATTTAATCAACAGATCGACTTGTGATCTTGATTTTTACTTCAATTAGCAAATCTTTGCCATGTGATCCGTGTTTGACACACTCAGAAGATCCCTCTGCGATCTTGAATCTTAATTAAATTCGCAGGTCTCCATTATGTGATCCGCATTTAACACTTGTCAATAGATCGCCTTGCGATTTTGAATTTTAATTCAATTTGCGGATCTCTATCATGTGATCTGCGTTTGACACTTAGTCAACAAATCGTGATCAATCACTTTTGTCTTCCCTTTCGTCTTTGCTAAAATATTTACTTTGTCCACTTTTTTCCTTGTAGTGAACTACTCTTTGAACCCGACGTCCAAACTTCTCTACTTCAGACATGTGGGTGGCTACGATGGCACAGTCCAATTAAGACTTAGGGAATTATTTTCTTTATACCGTCAGGGTTCTAACAAAGAACGTCTAGAACAGATACTTAGTCCAAACTCAAACACTATGAGGGAGTTTATGACAGATGCCACCTTTGAAAGACGAGAGAGAAGAAAGATGAGGAAGCTCCATTTTTTATTCAGAGACAAGATTGAATTACTAGAGGAATGTCTTTTTGATGGCAACTATAAGTGGTTGAGGCAAGGCTGGGGGCGATATATGTTTCTGCCAAACATGGAGCGATCATATCCTCTTTCTTATCTTCAGACTACTTTTATCCCCAGAAAGATGGAATGGAATCTGACAAAACCTCAAGATGGACTTTCTCTCGGGGGTCTTGGTTCAACCATAGTATTTTCTACTACCACCGGCAAGCACGTCACCGGTTTATTGCTTGAGTCTTTGAAGAAAGAGTACCCAGTTGGAGAGACTCCTATAACTGTGAGCACTTTTTTGAATTGTTTTGTCGTAGTACATGTGATTCACTCCCAAGATTTTTGGCCATTATGATGGGTCCATTCTTCCAAAAAGGGATAGTAGTCCGTCTTGATGGCTTTTATTTTGAAGAAGTTTGAAAATCAACTGATGAAAATAGGACTCTGTTGCGTTGTTAGATCTGTACAGCATAGAATACCATCTAGCTAATTCCATTTTTTTTGTATCTTGGAGCTTTTCAATTTAGAGACCGGAACATTCTTCACTTCTGTTGGTGAGATGGGTTTGGCTCTACATGAGCTTTATAAAGTCTCTGGTCTTCCCATGGGTGAAGTCCCCTATGAAGAATACGTCCCAACCGAGGAAGAGTTACACTTATTGCAAGCTCAGGACGCACTAATTTATGACACTTACTAGGAATTAATGTGTCATTTTCATATCTACGGCCAAATGACTAAGTTACGAAACCAGGGGGTCAAGCAATGAGCATGGGTAGAATACTTATTCCCGAATTTATTTTCTAATGACAAGGAGCTCTCAACTTTATCAACATGCACTGATGCTGAGATAAAAGAAAGAATAGCTTCTTTCGGGACTTAGGCTTATGTTACAGAGTTGGACGAGGATGTATTTAAAGTTGATACTTCATTCGAGAGCTTCCATCATCAAGCCAAATATCCTCTATCCAACATGGATTTGCTTGCAGGATTCTTAATATTGTGGTTGAAACGATGTGTAGTTCCTTCCACTCCACAACAGGCTTTGTCTGCCAGCATAGTCTATCCTGCGGTTCTCCTAGCATACGGTCATCCATTGGGCCATTTGCCAGCTATGGCATGTGATATTTTGAGTGGTCTTAGAGCCTTGACACTCGATTTATGAAAGTTGAGAAGTTTCAAGACAAAGATGGCAATGACAAATACAAAACTCCGAATCCAAGAGTTAAACTTCTATACAATTATTTGATGGCCTGATTTGTCATGCACTGTCCTTTACTGATGATGTCAATCCACCAATCTATTGACTTATCTGCTCTGAAACATTCTGAGATGTCGCATTGGTAGGGACATTACATGGTGATGATTCGGAAGCATCTCCAACATCATGGAAACTTCATTTGTAAGGTGCTTCTCGTACTTTCCAAATGCAGAGTATGGTGAAGAGCTTGCTGATTTACTTGGTTTTGATTAATTCACTTCCTTATATGCTAGAAGTTTCTATTGGCTAATAAATATCTGACCAAGGCATCTTGTATATCTCTAGGATAATATCTACTACCTGGAATTTTATTACCTAAGCCGCTTCGCTCGCCAATTTGGATACGACCAGTTATATATTGGGAATCCAAATCCAAACATTAAATCAGTGGCTAATTTATATGAAGGGGCCAAGACATGGTATCATTTTGGTAGTGGATGCACTTTGGCTCGCTTCACTTTGCCGCAGAAATACCTGAACTCGTACACCTCTTTTGGTTTTTGCGGTTGGTATTATATTGCAAGCTTGAAGTCCCAAAACTATAATGTCAGTAGCACTTGTCTCCAAGATATCAAATCCTGGTATGCTTAAAAGAGAAAATCAGGCTCAAGCATAATACTAGGCTTAGATGAGCTTTAAGTTATTGAGTCAGAACACGTTGATGTTCCTAAAACTAAAGCCAAAGCCCTTAGATAGGAATCACTGATGCTCCTACTCAAGAACCAGCTCCCGGTATTACTATTTCTTCACCGAGGAGAACATCAGAGTGCACAATAACTTCACCAGCGAAGAGTGAGAAAAGCAAGAAGAGTCATAAGGGATCCTCCTCTGAAGTAATCCTAGAGACTACAACCACCCAGGTTGAAGGAATAAGTGTCGCTGAAGATGATGATTCTGAAGAGCAATTCTCTCGATTGTGTCCTCGCACTGTCAGACCAATGTTCCTGTAGAACCTCATTCGGATGTTGTTCCAACTACTATTGCAGTAGAAGTCGTGACTGCAACTCATCAAATAGTTTAAGCCACTGATGATGATGAAGTGCAAATTGTTGGGGAAACCCAAAGATTAAGTTCATCGTCGTTATGATACTAGCTACTGTGGTTCCTCTTGCCAGTCCCACCACAACACGTCTTCAGAATCGTAAGGCCCTTCTCTCTCTCTCTCTTTCTCTCTCTCATATTTTATATTCATCCAATTTTATCAGATCGATAACTTTACTTTGATAAATTCATAGTGGGGGACATGATCACTTCTTTTGATTCATCTGAACAACTTGATTATTTTAGTGGAGATGATGACGATGATGATGATGACAATGATAGCTTCCATTCTTCCGCACCACCTCCAGACCACAGCAAACACATATCTAATGGCAGACGAGAGAGCCAAGGTGTTTCGTCCCGGGGAACCAAGTGCCCAACCTTTGAGTTCTTCTCTAGGTGAAACATCATTTCAATTGTTTCTTTATTTTATTTTCCTTCATTATTTTCTAATAATTCTTTTATCTTTTAGGATTGCCATCTCCTATTCTGGCTTCCGAACTTGTATTTGTAACTTCGTCAGCACCTTTCCAGTGACAACAGATGAAGTTCTTGCTGCTGAAGTGACTGAAGTTGCTCCTCTCACTGAAAGTGCATCTAAAGTTGCTCCTTCTGCTGAGGCTACCGCATCACGGATCTCCTCAATTTTGATAAGTCTGTTCTCTCATCTGCCTCCAATAACTAAAGCCATTGAGATTACGTCTACTTCTATTGCTCTACCATTTGGGCCTACAACTTCTTCTTTGCCATCAGTAGAAGAAACTGAAGCTGATAATTTTGCTAATGACTTACTTCAGTATGCCATCAAAGATTTCTTCTCCTTCTTGGATAACTATTTAAATGCCATCTTTAAAGGAAGGTTTTTCGCTTCTATTGCCAACCTCTTAAACAATTATATTGGTGATATAGAAAGCGTTGGTGGAAAGGAGAAGGCAGCTCCATATAAAGCTATAATAGCCCAACTGCGACGTGACGCCAAGGCCTTATCAAAGGCTCGTAAATTTGACAAATCTGAAATAATTGAAGTTACTTTCAGAAAATTGATGGAGGAGCAGCTCAGATTTCAGGAAGAGGCTCGAAAGAAGATGGATACTCATCAGGCTCATCTTAATGAGATCCAATCTGCTAATGACTCTCTATGTGCTCAGATAGCGATTGTTGTTGCTTTATCCAAGAGCCATGATCAAGCCATCATGAGGACTCGAGAAACCATTGCAAGAGCTCAAGCTTATCTAAAGAGGACTCTTAAGGCCCAGGAGGAAACAATAAAGACCATCACTAATTTTTCTAGGCAATATGATAATCCCAACAAGATGTTCATGGCTAAGCAAGCAGATTGGAGGCTCTTAAGTCTGATCCTTCGAGTAACCTGACAATCAGCAAAGGATTTGAGAAAGCGAGCTACTGTTCAGGCTTATGAAGCCATCTAATTAGAAATAAGGGATATTGAAGTAAGAATCAAATCTCTTATATCCCAACAATTTGTATCTTCTTTTTTTTTATGAACTTGAATATTTTGTCTAGAGGCATTCTGTCATGATGAATGGAAAAATTTTGGACAATGGAAAAAATTTTTATTGTCATTTATTCAAAGGTACCTATTAACTTGATGAATGAAATTGTGTTGATGATCAAAGGAATCTGTTAACTTGATATATCATTGACTCTTTCGCATATTATCTAGAGGTAATCATTAACTTGACAGTACATGGTTGATATTAAAACGCCCAAGTAAATTTGCAACGAATGAATAATTTTCTTGAATATGATAGAAATATCATTAACTTTTCTAAATAAGTTGTAATTTTAGTTGTTCAGTGACTTATAGTATAACAACTTCTTGAACTGCCAGAGATAATTTTTAACTCGGCACATTTTGGTGGAATATAGAATTTGGTTTTGTCAAAGATAATTTTTAACTTTACAAATTTTGGAGGAAAATAAAATTTGGATTTGTCAGGGATAATTTTTAACTTGACAAGTTTAGGAGAAAATAGATTTGATTTTGTCAGAGATAATCATTAACTTGATAAATTTGGGCATGAATGAAATTTGGATTTGTCAGAGATATTTTTTAACTTAGACAAATTTTGGAGGAAAATAAATTTTGGATTTATCAGAGGTGATTTTTAACTTGACAAATTTGGAAAAAATAGATTTGATTTTGTTAGAGGTAATCATTAACTTGACAAATTTTGATAGAATGGAATTTGGATTTGTCAGAGTAATTTTTAACTTGACAAATTTTGATGGAGTGGAATTTGAATTTGTCAGAGATAATTTTTAATTTGACAAATTTTTTTAGAGGAATTTGAATTTGATTTTTTTAAGTACTCCGTTGGGGAAATTGGTGAAATAATGGGCAATAACATACTAACTGTACCATTGAAGAGTTTGTTTTGTAGTTGAATCTCTCGAAAATAACTCTGTCTCATAAGGCTCTAGTGGAGCGGTCAGAAATGGACTTACTCCCTTGTAGGTGAACTCCATTTAATTGATGGACAAATTGGTCATGTTTTAGAGATAATAGTATCAAGAGTTAGACACATTCGTTAATCACTTTATGTTCTTCATATGCTCCGACATTTAAGTGAACAACGATCAAGTCAAAGTGTTGAATTTTTCTTTGGTTGAGGGAAAAATTCAAGTATGTGTATCATATGATTTGATACTCTTATAATCTCTTTTCCGAGATACCGATCGGGGATACACCGAATAGCTTATAGCAAGGAAATGCATCATTCTTTATTGCGTTATTCAGAAGTACTACAAGAAACTCTTTGAAATCTTCTTATTACTGCATTTTCAGGCAGCCATAAAAATGCTTGTTCTTTGTCGTATTCTTTGGAAGGAGTACTACAAGAAGTTTCTATATGAAATCTTCTTATTACCGCATTTTCAAGCAACAGCCAGGAATCTGCCGATTCGTCAAATACGTGACAGAGGATTATTGAAGAGGATATGTATCTCAAACTGCTCAATATTTAACTTGATTGCTTCTTACTATTGTTGTATATAATCCATTTTGCTCATGAACAGTTTGGGATTCTTCTTGATACCCATCGAAGCCTACTTTAACATTTATCGGAGATCGGATAATTAGCTTGGCCATGATCACTTTAAGTTAAGTGGATTTTCCCATTGGAGGAATTAGTAGTTGGATTTTCCAATATTACTGCTAATATATTTTGTACTGAAATTCGAATATGTGGCCAAGATCAAAGCCTCTTTTGCCAATTATCAGAAACCAGATAACCGGCTTGGTCATGATCACTTTGATTTAAATAGATTTCCCCATTGGAGAAATTGGCAGTTGGATTTTCCAATATAACTGCTTATATGTTATCTACCAAAATTTGGATTTGAGTATGCGACAGTAGAGAAAGGATCATGAGATTTAAACGGATCTTGAGATTCAAACGAATATTTCTTTAGAAATTTGGATCATGAGATTCAAGTGGATCATGCTCTGTACCAAAATCGGATTCGAATACGCGACAGTAGAAAAAGGATCGTGAGATTCAAGTGGATGTGCTTCAAGGCAAACTACAAGAAGAGAATGATGATGGGTACTTCTGTGATGGATTTCTTGAAAATTACATTAAGAGTAATATTTCTTCCAAAATTTTCTATTGCTCGGCATTATTATTTTGTCGCCATTCGGTTCTGCTAACCGATACGCACCATTTGAATCGACTGCATTAACGGCAAAAGGTCCTTCCTATTTTGGCTAAAACTTTCCTTTGGACTTTGATTAGCTATGATTGGTCTTCTTACCGAAACGACAAAGTCACTTTTCTTGAAAGTTTTCTACTTGACCTTTTTATTAAAAGTTTTGAAAATTCGAGCTTGACAAAGTTCAACACTCTATTGCGCTTCGAGACACTTGTCATTGAGGACTTCCAATTCTAGAAGTTTTTGTTGATGTTTCTCTTCCTGCATCATTTTAGTTCCTAATGCAACTTGTAAAGACGGAATCTGGATCTCCAAAGGAAGTACTTTCGGATTCATATACCAAAGAAAATGGTGTAGCATTCGTATGTGTCCTGACAGTTATTCGGTATGCCCAGAGACATTCTCCATGCTTTTCATCCCAATCACGTTGGTTGGATGAAACGAACTTTTTAAAGGAGTTTCACAATAGTCTTGTTGAAGGCTTCTGCTAAACTATTGGCTATAAGATAGTATGGAGATGAAGCCACACTTTTGATCCGGTATTTATTACAAAAATCTGGATAATGACTGACTCACGATTGATATCCGTTGTCATGAACAATTCTCCTAGGTACCCCAAAATGGTATATGACATGATGTTTGATGAATTTGATCACATTTGATATCTTTATTTCAGTTAGGAAAATGACTTCAGTCCACTATAAAGAGTAATCTGTTATGGTCAATATAAACTTGTGACCCCTTGTTGACGGTGGCAAAATTAACCCAATAATATTCATTCCACACATTTCTAAAGGCTATGATGTAGCCGTTAGATGGAGAAATTCTGCTGGCTGATGTATGAAGTCAGCATGTATTTGACAGACCCTGCATTTTCTAGCGTAAGCAACCATGTTTATTATAATTTAGGCCAATAATATCCTGTTTTTCGGAGTCTATCCCAAAGTTTCGATCATAGTTGATGTGCTCCTTAGATACTACTATGAGCTTCTTCAAATGCTTCTTAAGTTTCTTTCTTAGAGAGGCAACGAATTAGGATTCCATCATATGATTTTCTATATAATGATCGAACTTCGACATTATAATAGAATTGAACAGTCTTTCTTCGGTTGTTAGTGCTTCTTTAGAATCTTCTTGCAATATCCCGTAAAGAATTTAGTCTTTATAAGGAAATCGTCAATCTCATGGTTCGAGATCAGACTTAAGAGTATGTACTTCATATGTTTCTTATTTCCTACCTAAATTCAACTCCACTTCGAGTTCATTTTCAGGAAAAATAATTCTTTGCTTCCCACTATTATGCATTTGCTAGAATTCTTGCGCAATACTAATGTGGCAGCCAAACAAGCTAGTGAATCTATATAGCTGTTATGATGGTGCAGCACGTGACTGATGTAGAATCTGCTAAAGCTGTTAGATATTTTTGTGACTGCTTGGTAATTGGGCAAGAGATCTTCATTTTTGACTTCATATTCTACATTTACTTGGTTAATGATAAGCTGAAAATCTCCATATACCTCTAAATATTTTCACTCCCAGCTGTTTAGCTATCTTTATGCCAATCATCAAGGCATTATATTCAGCAATATTATTAGAGCATGATTCTGTTAATGAATATACTCGAGGTATGATATGGTTATGAAGGGAGACAAAAACAACTCCCACTCCTGCTACCATCTTTTCTTTAGATCTCATTTTAGAGGCACCATAAAAAAATCGTTGCCAGATTTCTTTTGCAATAGCATTTGCTTTAGCAGTTTCTTATGAAGTGCCTCTTGTGGAGCTGTACTTCCTTTATTTATTTCGTCCGGGATGTCTTCGTACAGTTTTGAAGATGCTGGGATTGGGTGCTCAGCTAAGAAATCAGTAATAGCATGACCCTTAATTGACTTTTGTGAATAAAATGCATATTGTATTGTGATAGAAAGATAGCCCAATTGGATAGTCCTGAATTTAATAATCCTGATTTGGTCATTAATATTCTCAATGGATTAACTCTTGATATAATGTGGATGATCTGCCCTACTAGATAGTGTCGCATTTTCTGTACGGCGAACACCAATGTTAGACATTATTTTTCTACTGGGTTATATCAATGTTTAGCTCCGACCATCATTATACGTAAATTGTAGATGGCTTGTTCATATCCAAGTTCATTCTTTTGGGCTAACAAGGCTCTAAAAGAATAGTCCATGGCTCTCACAAATAACAGGAAGGGTATTCCTGAAATTGGAGCTATAAGGATTGGTGGCTTCGTGAGATAATCCTTGATTTCTACAAAAGTCCGTTGACAAGCATCATCCCAGACATGATACTCCTTTCTTCATCAATAGTATGAATGGTTGACATCTTCTGGACAAGTTTGATATGAGCCTACATATGTTTGCCAATCTTTCCTATAGTCCTCTCAATTCTTTGAGATTTTAGATCGTGACATGTCTTGAATTGTTTTAATTTTGTCTGGATTAAGATGAATTCCCTAGAAAGTGACTACAAATCCAAGAAATTTTTCACTAAAAACTCCCAAAAAAGACTTAGTTTGATTCATCTTAAATTGGTATTTCCGCATGAGATCAAACACCATTCTCAAATTATGAAGATGATTGTCTTTACTTTTACTTTTGATAGCCAAATCAGCCACATAACATTCCACCATCTTCCAGAGATACTCTTGGAATATGGTGTTCATAGCGCGTTGATATGTAGCGCCAGTATTTTTTAGAACGAATGACATAACTGTATAATTGATGTGAAAAATCTACTGCAAGTATACAGTATCGGTTGTAGCGCTTTATAGGTCGTTCCCATAGGGATCTAAAGTGTTTTGCGATCTTACTAATTCTATTATTCTGACGAGCAAACTATGAGTCTAGATTGATGATTTGCTATTCTAAAGCCTAGGAATAGAATCCACTAGTTCACAACTAAATATTATCTATTCTTCTTTTTTCAATAAAAATATGATCTTTTAGTTTAATTCCTACTTAAAATATCCTAAGTATGGACTATCAAGTGGTGTGCAAGAATAATCCATCAAAAAAAATACTTTTGAATAGAAATAAACTAAATCATTAGATTAATTTAACAAAACGAATAAAAACTGACAACTCCAAACCCAAACTAAGTATAGGCTATCAAAATACTTAAATTAAGTATAACCTATCAAAGTTTTAATCTACGAGTTCTTATATTTTTATTGTTTCATAGGAAAATCCTATCTTTTTTATTTTTATTTAGAAAGAACACAAATAGATTAATATGAGTTGATCTCTAGTTTCATCTACATCCTAGGACTAAGTGGATTAATTGCTCATACTCTTAATTAACAAGATCATATTTTTATTTATAAAAGCGATTAAAAATTTTATTTTTCCTAGAAAGCAATTAAAAATCTACAATAGAAAGCGATTTAATCTATCTAAAAACAAATGAAGAGCAATGGAATTATCTCTGGAGCTCGGCATGGCAGCTATCACCCCTTCTGCAAAACCCTAATATTTATTAATCAAAAGTACATCTAAAAAATCTCTCCAATATACAAGGATTCATGGGATATTTATAACTCAAACACAATCCTGCTCCTACTCAAACTCAATACAAAAGATGCAATCATAATCCAAAACAAACTAATCTCAAGATATATAATTTTATCTAATTCATAAGTATTAGAACCCAATGGTTGAGATTAGATGGCATAAAATACTAATTTTTGGGTCCAAAATCTGAAATTAAGTTCAGTACACCCATAGTCTGCTGGATCGGATTTTCCATTCTATAGCGCTTCAATAAAATGGCCATAACTTTTGCATACAAACTCGGATTGATCTGTTCTTGACTCGTTTCAAAAATAATTCCGAACTCTATAAATTTCTCGCAAACAAAATTTTCCAATTTAAGGTTTATCTTGGCTTAATATGCTCTTGAATCTATTGTTGTACTTGAGTTTCTGTCTTCACCAAAATTGACTTTCTATACTCATATTCTTGACAAATTTGAATCTTCTTCTTCTTTTCCTTGCGAATATTTTGTTACCCATAAAAACACACTAAATATACCCAAGTAGCAATTATTTATATACTAAAATAGATAAAATATGGGAGGAAAATACAAAATATGATACTAATCACACCCCCACACCTATCTTTTTCTAGTCCTCAAGCAAAACCTAGACTTAAAAAGAAAAAATTCTAACTCACTTTCACAAAAATCGTGATTGTACTTAGCATGTGTAACAACCCATTAAACCCCTATATTAACCCAGTGGATGAGTTGCGTCTCATGAGAGTTTGTAATGAATATACCCACAAAATTTGTGAATAAAAAAGATTAAGGAATAAATAAAAGAAAAATAAGGGTAACAAAAAATCAAGAAAATTAAAAAAATTATACAAAAGAAAGAAAAATCTTTTTTTTGATATTTTCTTCAATTAATCTCACTAATATACAAACTTCAGTTTTCAAGTCCAGTATCATATAAAATACACATATCATTTTAATCAAAAATTCAAATCCTATTTCTCAATATCCACTAATAAATAATTCATTGGCTCATATATATTTATGTGCATGTGTGATAGTCTAATTCAACCTTGGACTCCAACTCTAATTCATGATTCATCTCCTCTCTCTAAACAAAAAAATCTCTGTTTTTTTGTGAATATTTCACCTTTCATGCGAATATTCACGGTTGCTTCGACGCAAAGTTCCCGATTACTTAGATCATACTTTTTTTCATTTCTAAGACTATTACCTTAATACCAATCTCGCACCCTTTTTTCTTTTTTTTCCATTTCTAAGACCATTGCCTTAAATACCAGGCTCACATTCTTTTTTTTCTTTTTTTTAGAATTATTGCCTTAAATACTAGGCTCATCTCTTTTATTATTTTTGTTTAGAGAGAGAAAACTACTCACTCATTATCAACTTTATCCTTAACCCTATAAACTATTGTGAAGTGAAAAATAGATATATATTTACTTCAAAATTACTATTAGTGGTATTTATTTTTCAGATTTTTATTTTTTCATAAACTTTTAAGTGCATTATCTAATCTGCTCTCCTATCAAACTTCAAATCTAAATTTATTCTTTTATTTGTAATTGTGTTGATTTATTTAAGAAAATATTTTTGTATTTTTTTAACTTTTTTCAGATTTTTTTTAGTCACCCTAAAAAGACTACCCAAAGTGTAAAATAAAAAACCAACAAAAAAATCCTAGGAAAAACTAAAAATCCTAGAAAAACATAAAAAAAACTCTTACCCACTCCCCTACATCTAAACTCGTGTATTCCCTCATACAAAAACCAAAGGTGGTAAAATAAATAAGAAAACTATTGTACAAATAATATACACATACTATAAAATTTAGAGTGGTTACAACCTCTTGATCGTTTTTCACTTTCATAATGTGTCCTTCTATGTTTTGATATTGATGAACTTAGTCTTTTTGTCAATTTTGCATAATCTCTCCATCTTGTTTTTTATTTTTCTTAATTTATACATGTCATTTATAATAGTAAAATTTTAAAGTTGAAAATCGTACCTTTATCGTCCATATTCGACCCACGAATATCTTTCATGGCAGTAAGTATCTTGGTCTTATTAACACGTGAAATAACATACTCGCTTTGATGTGGCAAAATCATGAGCTCGATTTTGAATTGTTCTTTCAAATTATTAAGTATCATGAGCTCTTCCTTTTGAAATTCCTTCCATTCTTCTAGCATTCTGGGCTCGTCATGCAAATTTTCTTCACAACTGTCTTCAAAATTCTCAAAAGAAAATGTCATGCTATTAGACTTATTATTAGTCAAATCATTATGAAGAGATAAAAATTCTTCTTTACAAATTTCTTCACAATTTTCATCAAAAGAATCAAAAGAAAATATGTCACTAGCAAGCTCATCATGAGACAAATTACCCAGTAAAATTTTATTTTTATCTTCAGTTTCTTCATAATTATTTTTACAATGGTCTAAGTAGTTTGATCACAATATTGAAGTATAGACTCATCATGTACAAAATTATTTAAATCATTTTGAATCATATCAACTTTAAAAGTTGACTGAAGTAGTTGCTCGTTGGAATTAGATATGTTCAAACAATTAGATAGTTAATTTTTAAAAAGTTTAGCATGAGAAATCTTTTTGAGAAAATATTCCATATAAGATGCAGTTTGAGAGGATGATTTTAGCAAAACTTCCATATCTTCCTCTATTTTATGCGCTCGCTCCTCAGTCTCATGATTGTAAGCTTCCTCCAATAATTGCATCTCACAATCATGACTAAAATTTGATATTGGATATGATGAGTTTGATTGTATATTTGATGATATTTGTGAAGTAATTATATGTAAGTTCTCATGATATGCATAATTCATTTCTAATTTTTCTAATCTTTCATCTAACATATTCAATTGAATATCTTAGTCATGATTGAATTTAGAACATGAAAATGAATAGTTTATGAAGAAAGGATTAGATGAAAAACTCTCTTGATACGACTCTTGATTAGAATAATCCATCTATTCACAATTATAATTTTGTATAAAGGAAGCCCTCGTAGGTTCATGATATGTGACGTGAATTTGATCATGCCTTAGTCCTAGCAAACTTCCTATCCATGGACAGTGATAATAATTATGATATGTATCACGATAATGATGGCAACCAGTTTGATTTTAAACATATTTTTTTTAGATTTTTTTTTTAAAAGGTGGAGAGGAAAAGAGATGAAAAAGAAAAAAAAAAGTTGATAATTTTTTTTTACATTTTTTTTAGAATCAAAGACCAATATCACAAAACAAAAAAAAAAATAGGGTAGATAATTGAAATTTTGCCACTAAATAGTAGCAATTGCTGTTATTTAGCAGCAAAATTGGGGAGTTTGACTTCCTATTTTTTGTAGTAAGTAGAAAATATTTCTTTGATCCGTTTTAGTTTCCTGTACTTATAGTTTCAGGTCCCTACACACCTAACACACACTATTAACCCGTAAAATATTAGAAAAAGTAAGAAACTACCGTCGATCCCTAGCAACGGCGCCAAAACTTGATGTGAAAAATCTACTGTAAACATACAATGTCGGTTGTAGCGCTTTATAGGTCGTTCCCATAGAAATCTAAGGTGTTTTGTAATCTTACTAATTCTATTATTCTGACGAGCTAATTATGAGTTTAGATTGATGATTTGCAATTCTAATTAGCCTAGGAATGGAATCCACTAGTTCACAACCAAATATTATCTATTCGTCTTCTTTTTCAATAAAAATCTGATCTTTTAGTTTAATTCCTACTTAAAACATCCTAAATATGGACTATCAAGTGGTGTGCAAGTATAATCCATCAAAAAATTACTTTTGAATAGAAATAAATTAAATCATTAAATTAATTCAACTAAACGAATAAAAACCAACAACTCCAAACCCTAACAAGTATAGGCTATCAAAATACTTAAATTAATCATAACCTATCAAAATTCTAATCTACGAGTTCTTGTATTTTTATTGTTTCATAGAAAAATTCTATCTTTTTTATTTTTATTTTAGAAAGAACACAAATAGATTAATATGAGATTGATCCCTAGTTTCATCTACATCCTAGGACTAAATAAATTAGTTGATCATACTCCAAATTAATAAGATCCTATTTTTATTTATGAAAGCGATTAAAAATCATATTTTTCCTAGAAAGCAATTAAAGATCTACACTAGAAAGTAATTAAATATATCTAAAAAAAAATGAAGAGTAATGGAATTATCTCTAGAGCTCGGTATGGCGGTCGTCACCTCTTCGGTAAAATCTTAATATTTATTAATCAAAAGTACATCTAAAAAAGCTCTCCAATTTATAAGGATTCATAGAGTATTTATAACCCAAACACAATCCTGCTCCTACTCAAACTCAATACAAAAGATGTAATCCTAATTCAACACAAACTAATCTTAAGATATATAATCTTAATCTAATCCATAGGTATTAGAAACCAATGACTGAAATTAGATGGCATAAAATACTAATTTTCGGGTCCAAAACCCGAAATTAAGTTCAGCACACCCATATCCCACTGGATCGGATTTTTTATTCTGTAGCGCTTCAGTAAAATAACTATAAGTTTTGCATACTAACTCGGATTGATCATTCTTGGACTCGTTTTGATGATAATTCTGAGCTCTATAACTTTCTTCTAAACAAAATTTTCCAGTTTAAGTTTTATCTTGACCTAATATGCTCTTGAATCTACTGCTACACTTGAGTTTTTGTCTTCACCAAAATTGACTTGCTATGCTTATATTCTTGACAAATTTGTATCTTCTTCTTCTTCTCTTCCTTGCGAATTCTTTGTTACCTATAAAAACACACTAAATATACCCGAGTAGCAATTATTTATATAAAAATAGATAAAATATGGGAGAAAAAAGGAAAATATGATACTAATCAATAATAGTACACCCTCAGCGGTGTTCAAAAAGATGTATGCTTCTCATCATCGGGAAACATCTTGATTTAATTGTACCCTGAAAATCTATCCATGAATGACATTCTTTCACAGCCATAAGTATTGTCGATCATGATCTATGATAGGCAATGGAAATTCGTCTTTCAGATACTTCTCGTTCAGGTCTTTGAAATCGATGCATACTCTGATTCTTCCTTTTTTTTTCTTAGTCACAGGATCTATATTTGCAATCCAATCAGGGTGTTGTTCTTCGCGAATGAAGCCTGATTCAATTGACTTCTTAATCTCAGCTTTAATGGTTTCCATTATTTCATGATGGAACTTTCGCTATTGTTGTTTAACAGGTTTCGCGTCTAATCGAATGTTCAACTTGTGCATCGCCACTTTTGGGTCTAATCCTGGCATGTTTTCATAATCTAGGTAAAAACATTGATATATTCTCGAATAAGAGGAATCAATTCTTCTTTTTCTTCGGAAGATAAATTTTCACTTATAAATATGGGTTTAGGACTAGTTTTATCACCCATATTTATTTGGATCACTTTATCTTCAGTTGGAGTTTTACATTGTTCAAACTGAAATTCCCATTTCATGTTCAAATGTTTTGCTCAGGAATTATCCTTGATTGGTGGCAATTTTTCTTCTTCTTCTTTTTGGTTTACGGAAACCATGTTGATAGAGGTTTCTTAAAAAATAGCTCCAACACTTACATCTGAATCCCAACATAATGATTCAGATGAAAGATTATGTCGGAGTTCTTCAAAATTTATTTATGAAAGGATTTCAAGAGTGGTAACATATCCCAACTCCCTACCAATTTTATCATAATAATTTGGCATTTTTTCTTTTGGAATAAAGAGTTGAAGCATAGTTCTTTTTTCCCTTCCAAAATTCAACCCCCTGCTTTTAGCTAGGCTATATCCCATCGTTTTTATGATTTTATGGGTATCCTTATTGTAATGGAAGAACTCAGGATTTTCATGTTCTTCATCAGAGACCAAATAATTTTTCTTATTATTATTATTTGTTTTTCTAAAGTTCAAAGATCGCTTTACTTGTATCTCCATCGTCATCACTTCATCACTTTATATATTAAAGAATGAACAAATGGGTGCTTGGAATATGCTAAGAAGTAGATTTTATCTAGTTGATCAGTAATCGCATCAGTACTAGGGTTTAAGGGTTCAGAATCAACATTAGACGAATAACCAAACTCTATATTTTCATTTATTACCCACTCACCTTCAAGATTAGCGGTATTATTTATATCAAGACCTTCAAGACTTATTACAATTGGTTCCATATCCCAATTTTCATCATTAGATCTCGAATCTTTAGATCCTGACTCAGTGTCAGCCTTATTGTTGCTATCTGATTCTTCCAGAGCAGGTTGTTCAGGTGCTTCAAATGTGTCTTGATATAGCAGTGCATCTATAAAATAATTTTCAACCCCTTTGAAGAGTTGCTTTTCTACCACCAAGTTTTCACATTTCCTTCTTTATCCACATACTTCATATACTGGTGAAATGTAGAAGGGACAATGAGGTTAAGGTGGATCCATTGCCTTTCAAGTAGTAGATTGTAATACGTATTAGCATCTATAACATAGCATGTAACTGCCGATTTCAGATCACTAATCTGGCATTTCAATTTCACCTTACACAAAGGTTTACAACCATTAGTGTTGAATCCAAAAATGTTTGTGTTTGTTGATATCAGTCTATTCATGGGGACCCCGAGATACCATAGTAGTCTCCTTGGCATTATGCGCAAAATGGATCCAATGTCAACTTGAATTCGGTCAATATGTAGCCGTTATAGTGCAAAGGTTAGTGATGCTTATTATTTTTCACTTGCATATCCTCTTGGGAAATGGTTATGCAAGGTATCTTCATCGAAACTCGATTGGATGCTGCACAAACTTCTTTTTCTTCTGTTGTTTCTAGGATCTAGGCCAAAAACACTTCACAGTCTTACAGTGCTTCCCTTAAGGCTTCTCTGGTTTGTTTGGACAGCCTCAAAATCTCATACAAGGTGATTCTTGCAGGAATGTTGACAAATTGTGCCAATGCATCAAATCGGAAAGCTTTCTTGGAACTTTCCATTGCTTCTTTTTCTCTATTTTTAAGAGCTTTATCAAGCTTCGGCTTTTTCTGCTTGCTCTTCTCCAGAAGCTAAGATTCAACCACTTGATCATAATTTTTCAAATAGTTTCTTCCTGAACGAGTTCTGGAAGATTATTGTTGGTCTTCATTGACTGCTAACGATTCTTTGAGCTCCTCCTCTAAATATGTAAGAGGATGAATTGTTGTATCATCTTCAAGGACTGCAGTAACAACATTGGAGGTGTGTGCCTCCCCCTTAGATTTATTTTTGGATGAACTTGAAGTCCACTGTTCATTCTTGAGAATGTCTAGAAGTACCCACATTATCTCCCCTTTTGATGTTTCGAAGGGAGATAATCCTTTTTTTTTTGTTGTTGATGATGATCATAATTTACAATCATCATGGTACCTTTAGGAATTGGCTTCACTCCATCCAGAATGGTTGATTTTATCTAATCTAAAGCTTTTCCAAACTTGATAGAAACCATTTTTGTTGTCACTTTCTTCTGCTTTGGTTGCAGCTGAATGACATTGACGTTAGGACGTAATAGTTCTTCGTAGGATGGTTAATGGTCCTATAATATACGCAATAATTGGGATTATTAGCATTTCCTACTTCTTTAGAGTGCTTAGCCTCTGGCAATTTCAATATATTCTCTTTCATGAGCAGATTGAAAATAGTGATCGTGTGTTCGTCCTTGAAGGAATATTGTTTTTGAGGAACCCTTGATAGAGGAGGAGTCCTCGTAAGAGGAGGTTTAGCAGAGCCTGGAGCATTTATTGCTATCGTCTCTTTCCCTTTAGGTCGAGATAATTGAGGTGTTCCAGAATTATTTCTTCTTGGTCTTCCTCCTTCTTTAGTCTCAAGTCGTTGTGCAATTTTCCTCGACTTGCATTGATAGTTCTTTCTAAGTAGTGGACTTTACAGTTTCCATCCTAGCGAGAACTTTAGTAGAAAGATTATATCTGCAGGTTTCCACTAAGGTCTTTTGTGGCATCCTATGCAGACATATTAAAGAATCATTTCCGAATCTTTTAATGAAAACTCAAGCTGACTCCCCCTTATTTTGCTTTGTAGTAAGGAGTGTTGCTCTCGAGATCTTCGTATCATCTTCTTAGAATCTGGTCAAGAAGATATTTTCCATATCATTCCATAAGTTGACGGTTACTAGTTCTAACCTTCAGAACTATTCAAATGCTAGACCTGTAAGGGTACTAACAAAAATCCCTGTGATGATAGGGTATTTTCGACCAGATGCCCTGTCTTTGACTTGAAATAGTAAGTGTGTTGGTCTAGCAATCTTTTACCATCAAAGGATTTAAGGTTAAAAGGCTTGTAATTCTCTTGGAATGGCATGCTTTCCCATTCAATAGGATATAGCCTCACGACCCCCAGCTCTTGCAAATTACTTTTATGAACCAGACCTGGACTTGGAAGCTCTCTATGAGGGCAGTATGTGGATTGTCTTTTTGTTCTGAATTCTCAGATTGATGGCGCGAGTGTTTAGAACGATTGTCTTCTTCTTCATGTTCCTCGCCATCAGTGTTCCCAACTAGAGTACGAGGTTCATTCTCATTTATCTTTCCTTTGTCCTTCCTCGGGATGCATGAACTTTTGGAAGAAAATTCTCCTTTGTTTTTCGTTTGCTCTTTGATCAAGAATTGAAGCATTTTCCTGATCTTGCCTATGGACTCTTACTGTTTATGGATGATCTTTTCATTCTCATTCATTCTCTTCATAAACTCTTCAGGATTTTCCTGCGCCATGTGCACAGAGGCATAATCTTTGAGGAACGAGTTAGAAGTTTGAGAGTCTGCAATGGCAGAGTTTATTGCTTCATCATCAGAGGAGATTCCAACCATCTTTTGGTAATCCAAAGGTACTGTCACCTTCTTCTGAAGTTAGGTATTTCGAAAAACACCTTGAATATCGATGAACACACTCTTCAGACTAGAAGAGTGTTTAGAATCTGATGAGTCTAATCGGGGAACTCTTCTCGTCTTCTTCTTCTTTCCAAAAGCTATCATATTGGATGATATTTTGGGGTACTCCAGTTCAGAGAATTCTTATTTGATGTTGCATCGTCTTCTCTTTGAAAGTTGGGCTGGAGACAATGCGAGTCTGTTGAAGATAGACGGTCTTGCAGAAGTTGCAACGCAGTGGTAGTAAGACAGCACCGCGTTGATCAACTGTTCACAATAACAGTGAGACACTTGAAAGTTTTCTCTTTCCCTATCGAGAAATTCCCTAACATCTCCTGTATTGGAACTCGTGGAATTATTGGTAGGTGAAACATCCCCTCTAAATAGTATCTTTGGGATAGGAGTTCTATCCCTTGAAAAATCTCAGGAGCAAACTTCATTTTAGCCATTGCAGCTGGAGAATGAGCTTCTAATGAAACTAGTATGACTAAGACTAGAAGTCCATGAGCCTTACAGGCTAAGTTTTCTTCAGGAACGCGAGTCTGAAGGCTGCATTTTTCTGTTGAGACGCAGATTTGATATTCTCGTCTAAGTTCTAAAATGCATGTGGGCCCGTGTTTAGTCTCAAAAACATGATCCTGAGGTCTACTTTTGGCTTATGAAACACGGATGTGAACTCTGCATTTATAGTCAAAAATGTACTTGTGGGTAAACGACATTTCTTATAAAAACACAAATGAACCCATCCGTGTCTTGGTCCAGCTTCTTGTTAGGGACCACAACTTTACTTTTTGATCTCCGTACACAAATTGGAGTTTCGCGTGGTTTTGATTTAATAATAGTTCTTTCTTTCATGACTCTGCGGAAGGCACGAGCCATGCTTCTACTCAGGTTCCTCTTCATAGTGCAAGTGAGAGGAACCTTCCCTTCATAATTATGTCTTTAGAGATCAAAGAATGATCATTTCCTATTGTGGTTGCAGGAATCCTGATCCATCCCCTTGAGATCAACGCGGGTCTTGAGTAGGACAGACCCAGAGCCTTGTGTTTTAGGAGAAATAATTTCTCCTTTGAGACCAAACTGGTCTTGAGAGTCCTTACGTAGGTTGCTTGGGACTGTAACCATTAGAGCCTTATTAGAGGTTGAGTTGGTAGAGACCTTGTGGCATTTCTACAAGGATTCTAGGCTCGTGGAGCTTGAGGAGAGAAATTTCTCGTGCTTCTCTTGGTCGAACTCGATGATGAGTGACTCGACCATGGAGGCAAATAGGACTTTGTCAGATTGGGTTACGGCTATATTATCGGAGATGATAGGGCTCCCCAACGGAGTCACCAATCTTCTATTTACCATGGAATTGATCTTTATTGAACTTTGAACGAAAGTTATAATATAAACGGTTTTTTGTTTACAGAAGATGAGGAATTAATCTAATTTCTTCTTTGTTTTAATGTCAGGTTTTGTTATAGTAGTGGAGAATGATCTTGCTCTTCATTGATACTCTGAACACAAGTTCTTCAGTTGACAGCTTTGGCAAAGCTTTTGGATGAAAAGAACTTTAGTTCTCTAGCACAAGTTCAAAGTGGAGACAATCCAACCCCTTTATTAGCCCAGCCTTTGACTATTTATAGAGGTCTGGAGACCTTTGAATTGGTGTAACTGATCAATAAATGACATCCTTGATTTGAGGATTAATTATCTGTTTTTAATCCGTTGATTTGTATTAAATCCCTAAGATTTGAAACTGAAATCTTTAATCCTCTGGGTTTGTAACCGAAACGCGGATCTCAGCCTTTAGATCCGCATTCTTTGCAGCTTGCATAGTATGCTCAGATCTACGTTTGAGTGTCAATCAAAGTGATTTTCGCCTCTTGAGATTTTGGAATACAAATGCAACCCTCTGAAGTTCGCGTTTTGGCTATATTTAGCTCTAAATATAGTCTTAGAATGTATAACAACTGAAAGTAAAACATCATCAGGCAATAAAGCATTCAATGTTCCCGTTAGCAACTTAAAAAAAAAGAAAGAGTCTAACAAGGTAAGGAGAATGAATTCAGATACAGCTTGTTTCGATTAGGTGTGCATCTCTTCGAGTATATAGCTTATCTCATTAATGTGCAGCTATTTTCATATACATTTCTTCAGTCTTTTGCACTGGAAATGAAACAGATTCAAAGTCCATGACTTTCAGCCGTAACGTTAGAAAGGAATTACTACGGTTTGAGCTATGCTTACTTAGCTTAAAAAAATTTTAGGAAAAAAAGTCAGTGAGTACTTTCTAATCTATTAACTCAACTGAATCAATTTTTTTTCTTATGTTTGCTGAAAGGCTGTAGCCAATGATTACTTTCTAATATATTAAAACGTCTGTTCGATTTTCCTTCTCTTTCAACTTCTTTTTCTTGGTGAAAGGCCATAGTCAATCATCCACTGAACTGTGTATGAGTCATCAAAATATCTTAAAAAATTTCAATTCTTAGCATATTGCATTTAAATTTTTGAATTAAAGAAAATAAATATTATATTTTTAATTTAAAATTTTAAAATAGAACTGTTCCAGAACAGGAAATTTTATTTTTTTTAATTAAAAAAATTTAAAATAGTGTGTGACAACTGCTGATCTTAGGATCCGAAATTTTAATTTTCCAATTTAAAATTTTAAAATATGATGAGCCAAACGGTTGAATGGTTGGTCCTCGTAGCCGTCCATTCTCATTCCTAAAGAGAAAAAAACACATGGAGAATTCCTTATTAATTAGCACTTTGACGGAGCACGTATATGGCATGTAACTTAAGATATGGTCTAGTCCAAAACAGACGGGAAGAAAAAGAGATGAGCACGACAAGTTTTCACAAATCACACAACATTCGACTTGTGTGCCTCTTTTTATCTACTTTTTTTTTTTTTAACCTGCCGCTTTGAGTATACTTCAATTTGCTGAGACTTCACGCCTTTCCAATTGGCAAAAAGGCCGAGAAAGTTGATGAACACACTAAATAAAGAAACTGATGATGTATTATCAAGATTAGGAGCATGAGATAAAGATGGCCATCACCTACCGCAGCCAACTACTCTTGATTATATTTGTTTAGTGAAACCATGGTGAAAAGGGTTGGTTGAGAGTTGGTGAGTGAGCCCCACAATGGAAAGAAAGTGGTTGGTTCAGTGGTCACAGTCAAGAAACTTGCACTGCACAACCAAAAGGAACTCTCCTGATCTGCCTGAAGCACTTGCGTACCTGACTCAGCCCATTATTTGCATATATATATATATATATATATATATATATATATATATATATATATATATATGTCACCATCCATCCACTCACCTACAGATTAATTTTGCATACTAGGGCCACTCAACTTTCTTGTATTGTAAACTTGATATGTTCAGTATGATTAATTTTATTCCTTTTTGCAAGGTAAATTATGCATGGACATCATGTGGCACCAAGAAATTTAAGGAGTTCATGTGATGCCGACGTGTAAGGTGCAAGTAGGTAAAGGAAGGCGATGTTAATACGATCTACTTTCACAAAATGGCAAGTATGCGGAGACATACATTAATAGAACTATGTGGAGTGAAGAAAGTATTTTTAGACGTAAAGATGCACTTCAAAGTCATATTTTAGAGCACTTCAGACGTATTTTTAGACGTTACAATCTAGTCAGATTTGAGATGCAATCATAATGATGGGAATCTGATTTACACCTTCGAGTTCATATAGAAAAATTAGGAAAGTGGTTTAGAATCTGATTTCTGGTAAGTCTCCTGGTCCAGATAAGTTTTCCGAACTTTTTGAGAGGAAACTAAAAGAGATCTTAAGTACTTTGTCAGAGAACTTGAGCGGGGTTACTACACTAGAAAGAATTAGCTATTCCCAAGTTATTCTTATTCCTAATATCGTCTCTTCTTCGAAAATGGGGGATTCTATATATATTGTTTTACTTAATAGCACTTTCAAGATCTTCTATAAAATTCTAGCTAACAAGCTATCCCCTCACTTGTAAAATCTTATAAGTAATACCAATTTGGTTTTATATTAGGAAGGAATATTTTATAGTAAGTCGTGGTTACCCAAAAAGTTATCCATCACTGCAGAAAGATAGAGCCCAATGAATACTTGTTAGAGCTAGGTTTTCAAAAAACATAATTTACGGTTAATTGGGAGTGCTTGGTAGAAGTCTAGAGACTAAGAGGCTTCAAACCTTATTGGGTCTGAGGATTGAAATGTGACCGAACTTAGCAAAAGTCCAAATCCTAGTTAATGATAAGGGTATAGGAGGGAGATCATTTGCAAGAGAAAACTAAGAAAGGATTGCTTTCTCACAGCTCTTTGTATTTGTTTTCAAATTGCCTAAACAGAATATTTAGGAAAGCTTAAAAAGTTAACCTACTTCAGGGCTTAGTAGGGTCTAAGTTATTTGACTTTATTAACTTGTAATGTTCTAATGATACTGTTACATGTATTATAGCATGAATATTGGCAATTTGTGACCAAAACAAGGTCAAGTAGCATTCGCGATGACCTTGTGTATTGGAAAAAATTGGAATGGATTTGAGTTGAAGACATAGCAAGAAACATATTATTATATGCAGCCCTGTGCAGATACAACAGCTTCAAGCCAAAATTTGAAAGGTTAAAATCTGCTTGAATAAAAATATATAAAGCATAAAGTTATAAAGAATTTAATTCTCCTTCCAAAGATATTTGAATATGGTCAATCGAAAATTAGATGCAAAAAATGATTGTTTTACTAAAGTACTATAGGAGGTTTCAGTGCTAATCCACTGGTGAGCTCAGTAGTATATTCACTGGTGGCTTAGTGTACTAAATCTAATAGAAAGCTCTAAGCGGTGGAGCCAGTAGTGAATCTACCAATGGATCAACCACTGGCTCAAGGTTGGAATTTCCAATTGTTAGGAGTTAATATATGAGTATAGTCCAATATTGGATAGGACAAAAAAGATCTATGGGTTTAAATATAAAGTTGGGGTATATATCTATCAGTTTAAGTTTTTAAATCAGATTTCTTTTCGGCTTTGTGTTTAGACCCTATCATGCTCCCAAAGACCCGACGTTTCTCCCCCAAGTTGAATATGGAGAATTATGTTAGGAGATTTTTTTACACATTGAAAATCAAATGGAAAGGTGGCTTTGGAACCAAAGATTTGTGAAGAATTTCAAGGGCATATTTTTGAAGCCTAGTGAAGAATTTCTTGAAGCCATTATTGATTGGAGACAAATGCCTATTCATCATTTTCAATATCTAAACATCAGCCTTTGTGTAATTTTGTAACTTTGTTGATATTTAGAATCTCTATGATCATATTCTTCACTGTATTATGAATTGGTTTATCGTTTGTGTTATATTAGTATTCAAGTTTTTAATTTGTGGGTGTTGAATAAGTTACAGAGATATATTCTTAGATCATTGTTAACAACTGTAGATAAATAGCCGTTGCAGGAATAAGTCATTTGCCTTCATTAACTTGTAATGTTCCAATGATACTGTTACAAATTTTATAGCATGAACGCTGGCAATTTGTGAGCAAAATAATATCAATTAGCATCCATGATAACCTCATGTAATGGAAATAATTGGAATGGATTCGAGTTGAAGATATTGAGGAAAACATGTTATAAGCAATCATGTACAGGTGCAGCAATTTCACGTTAAAATTTGATAAGGTCAAAATTCGATTTTAAAAAAAAAAAAACTATACAGCATAAAGTTATAGAGGATTAGCGATTGTAAAAACCTTTTTGTCAAAATGCAGTTTTTTTTTATCCATACTCATTTTCGAGTGTTTTCCACGGTAAAATCGTTTATTACTTGTGGTTGTAGTTTATTAACTGATTTAATAAAGAACTTTTCTAATAACCTTGAAACCAATCTTCACAAAAAGGATGCTTACCATACTTTTATGTTTACGAGCTAAAGTTTTAGCACACGAAAATTGAAGTATATACTTTATTTGATACAAACTATTTTTTTTAGGATCCATGAGAAAGATTTTTACATATCTGATCAATCGATCAAGAGTATCAGAATCCAATAAACTGGTCCAAAATGATTTACTAATCGGATGGCCGAAAATAATATAAAATTTAATTTCATCCCAAGATCCAATAAAAAGAAGTAACTAGGACTATGGTATCAAATTTCTTACTAATGGTATCTATTATAAATAAATTCTCTAGCATTTGATTCCTTACCGCCAAAAAATGAAGTAGCAGACTCGAAAGGTAACCCAATAAGTTGATTGATTGGATATATTTGATTTGATTAAATTTCTAAATCAAATCTATTGAGCTATAACCCTTTTAGATATACTTAATCTTCGAAAATACACGACATCGAACAAGTCATTGTCTTGAAAGAGATTATATGCTTATACTAGCCTTGGTTGGGCTTAAGAATCAACTTTCATGACAGCTCCATGGTCCTCCTAGGCCATTTGAATTTCACATCTACCCTCATCCAAAGCATTTTGAGGTGCAAAGAGGAGTCCTTCCAATCAGTTACCTAGGAATCCCGATTAGTATTGGTAACAAAAAAGACAAGACTAGGCTCCCCTCTTGGACAAGTTGGAGAAGGAATTAGATGACGGGAGAAACAAGCTACTGTCTTTGGGTGGGAGGATCGTTTTATTGAATGTTATGATCTCAACTATATATTCCCTAATACAATATGTCCTTCTTTCTCTTGTATAGATGGATGAGAGAAGAAATATACCAAATCTATGTCAGATTCTTATGGGGGCATAATTGAGGGTAGAAGGAAATATCATCTAATATGAGGGCGGATTGGGAGTTCTGGGTCTCTAGGCTTTCAGCTTGACACTTATTTGTAAATAGTGGTGATATATCATCTCGTGCTCTCAAGAGAGTATTAGGACTCTTAACCTCCAAGTATAGCCCAAGAAGAAGTTCTTTCCGGTCCAAGTCCCATAATTCGTCTAACATGAGGAAAAATTTAAGCATATCTTTAGTATCTTTTGGTATAGCATCTCCCTCAGACTTGACTCGATTCGGAAGCCAAAATTTTACTTTTGCTGATCGATCGATGCTGTCACTTTTCCTTGAAGCTTTGATAGATATGGTCCATGACAGAAAGTGTTTGTTAGGGACTATTGGCACATAATAGCCAGAGATTGGGATTGAGTGTCCGACATTGGAGACAATGAAGTTACAAAAAATATGTTCAACAAGATTTTCTTAAAGAACCAAAAGTAAGGCACTGCAATATGGGAAGGGTCGGGGGGTTGCAAATAATTTACTATTCAATCCATATACTGTCACTATATCATAGGGGACGAAGGTTTGACTTTACCGATGTTATTTGGAAGGTTGAGTGCCTGATCATGAAAGTTAAGATGTTTCCTTAACTTGTCACAAAAGATATTATCTTGTCCCGGCCAAACCTTTAGAAGAGGCTGGAAAGATCCCAACTGCTACATGCTTTGCAGAACTAGTGGCGAAAATATATATAGAGCACCTACGTTTAACTTGTGATTTCGCTTGGCAGGTGTGCTAACATGTGGCAGTTTTTTTGGTACGCCGTTTGATATGTGTATAGTCAATGGTGTTTGTCATAACATATGTAAGGCGCCATCTTGTCCTAGACTCCTAATGGTTATTGCTATCTGCTGATATATATATATATATATATATATATATATATATATATATATATATATATATATATATATATATATATATATATATATATATATATATATATATATATATATATATATATATATATATATATTTGAGCTAGGAATAATAAGATATTTAGAAATACTGTGCACACATCTGATGAGTCTCTAGTTCTATCTATCCGTTTTTTGGCCAAGCTTCTTGTCAAAGAGAGCATATTTACCTCAACCCTGATAATATTGACAGTTCACCTCAGCACTTACATCGTCGATCGGACAAAGATCCATACACTGACACCATAGAGGAGGTCAAGGAGGGAGACTATATATTAGGAATACAAAGATTAATCTGCGCCCATCTACCTTCTACTGTCTCTTTGGATGGCGATGGCTTCATAGTTATCGTATTTTGTTCTTTCTTATATAATCGTTTGTGTGCTTGGTCCAAGTGTATATACTTTCACTACATGCACAAAAAATTATTTATCATCACTTAATTTGTCTGATTTTGATTTGCATATCTTTATCTATTATATGTTAGGTAGCATACTATGTACATTTTCTAACCTCTAGTTAGTTCACATTCCTTTCAATGGGAAATTGGTCTTTATTTTCATGATTTCTTTATTTTGTCAATTTCCGTAGAATTTCATCCTTCAGAGTGCCTTTCTCATTTATATTCACTTCCACCTTTACAATAATGTATTAAAAATATAAATTCGACTCAGCATATGTCTCGAATGGGGGATTCAATTTTGATTCTTAATAAGCTTAATTCAAAGAATAAAATATAAATAACTATTCTTTGCCTGGTATCACTTAGGAACTATTTGGTTAGGGGTTGCAACTTATAAACTGGATTGCAATTCATAAAGTGGAGTTTTTCTACTGTTTAGTTGCAGTAGCAAAATTTTGTAACTACAATTGTAATCATTTAACGCACTTGCAGCAATTGCAATTGTGAAATTTTTTTTCATGTCAACGTACGGCTCTTAATTGCAAATAGTAATTGTATTTTTTATAAATATGGTATTTCTCACAACTCTTTTAAACAATAAATTAAAATTTAGAATTTTTTACAACTCTAAATACCACTTACAATTTCCAATCTAAACACAGTAATACAAGTTACAATAAATTATATTACTATAGTTTTACTTACAAAGTAACACTAATTGCAACTTGCAATATTACTTGTAAACATCCAAGTAGCCCTTTGGTAGGAGTATTAGTGCAAATAAATTTCCCAATTGGTTTTGGATTTTGTAACGAAAAAACATTAAGAGGTTGTTTATTTGGTTTTCTTGTAAGTGATGTTACAAATTGCAACTTATATTATTTCCACTTAAATTGAAGTAGTAGAGATTGTTGCAACTTTTGAGAGTTTAAAGCCATAATGCAGCATATGACAGGAGTGATTGGATCATTTGCAAATAACCCGGAGTTTTATATATATATATATATATATATATATATATATATATATATATATATATATATATATATATATATTAAATGGAAAATTTATTGCGCCACTTAAAGAGCGGTTAAGAATTTTTTTTTATTTATTACCTTCAATAACGCCACGTGTAATAATTTTATTGGGTCGCCTAAATGGCGGTGAAGAAACTCTCTTAACCATCGGTGAATTTTCCGTTTTCTCATATATATATATATATATATATATATATATATATATATATATATATATATATATATATATATGAGCAAATAAGAAATTCACCGGCGGTGAAACGAGTTCCTTCACAACCGTTTAGATGGCCAAATAAAATTATTACACGTGACGTCACTCAAAGCGCGGTTAAGAAAATTCTTTTATTTATTACCTTCAATGATGCCACGTGTAATAATTTTATTGGACCACCAACATGGCAGCGAAGGAACTCTCTTAATCATCGGTAAATTTTTCATTTTCTCATATATATATA
This sequence comes from Dracaena cambodiana, assembly GCA_036321105.1. Taxonomy (NCBI): domain Eukaryota; kingdom Viridiplantae; phylum Streptophyta; class Magnoliopsida; order Asparagales; family Asparagaceae; genus Dracaena; species Dracaena cambodiana. The sequence continues at coordinate 23,305,951 of JAYEPQ010000020.1, forward strand.
TATAGAGAGAGAGAGAATAAGAAATTCATCGGCGGTGAAGTGAGTTACTTCACCACTACTTAGATGGCCCGATAAAATTATTACACGTGACGCCACTCAAAGGGGTTAAGTAAGTTTATGGAGGGAATTTTCGCAAAAAAATATTAGGTGGAGGGTGTTTTAAAAACAGTTAATATGGTGAATCCACATGTAAATATACTATTGGTCCACCTCATAAAAAGGAGACCCTTCTATAACATAGTTTTTCTCTTTTCCTCTCTATATATATATGTATGAGAAAATAGAAAGTTAACCGACAATAAAAAAAAAGTTACGTCACGAACGTTTAGATACGACATCATTCAAAATAATAAATAAAAAAACTCTTCTAATCATATTTTAAATAACTTGACCTATAATTATTTTATTGGGGTACATGAATAACTCATTTTAGTGTCAGTGTCAGGTTTCCATTTCTTTTATATATATATCCAAAAGGCCAAAATGGGAGTGGTGTGTGGTGGACCCCACCCACCAAACACCAACCAAGCAGCTCCTATGGGGGAGATCCCATCAGCCCCTCCCCCACTCCAATCCCCACCATTGCTTGCCCCCTCTCTCTCTCCTCCCAACTCTCCCCTTCGTTTCTTCGATTAACCACGGCGTTGCAACTGCAAACACAGTTACCTACTGCCTCAATTGTTATGTTTTTCTTTCTTTCTAAGATGCGTTGACAACATAAATCTAAGACGCCGCCCATGGCGATGGCAATGGCGATTGCTTCGTCTTCATCATCATGGAGGGACGAACTGGCGGAGTACACCAAGTCAGCGCAGGAGAAGGGGCTGGATCCGGCGGCGTGGGCCATGCACCTCTCGTCGGCGCTGGCCTCCGCGGGGGCCCCGCTGCCGTCGCCGGAGCTGTCCGAGGTCTTGGCCTCTCACCTCTGCTGGAAAAACTGCCACGTCCCTCTCGCCTGGAAGTATGCAGACAAGGCCCTCTCCGCCAACCTCGCCTCCCCCATCCTCCTCCTCGCTCTCCTCTCCTCAAGGTACACCTCTGTTCTTGACATGGAAATCGATTAAACCCTCCTCCTACTTATATGTAGTAGTTGATATTTTGCTGGAGTTTATTGCTCATGCTAACTGAAGATTCCGCAATTAAAGTTATTCTATTATTAGAGTTGTACTCACTTTTGATTTCTCAAGCTAGAGTTTATCATAGACAAGAAGCTTTTTTTTTTTGATAGTTTCTTGGTTGATATTCTTCAATCTGGATGAAAAAAATTGGAAGGTACCTTTTTCGTGCCCTACATTTGGATTCTTCTTCTTCTTTGTTTTTTTTTTTTCAGTCCTTTTCTTGTCAACAGTTCCTTTATCCAGAATTTGACATTTTCCCGGAGTTCTGATGTCAGTTGACCAGCTGTCATAAAATTTTTGATGAGAGAAGTCTCACATTTATTGATTCTGATGACTAGGTTGACTATGTAACGAGCTTTAAAAAAAAAAAAAAAAAAAAAAAAAAAAAACTCTTAAAAAGCCTTTGCAAATAGAGAGGCTCCAAGTCTGTATACAGTAGGACCTTTATTGCAACTGAATGATAAATTAGAGTGGGGGTGATATAAATTCTGAATTGAAATTATCTCTACCATATTTATCATCGGTATTGTAACCCTATTAAGTTGATTAAACTGAAAATGGCTGACCCTATTAGAAACCTTGTGATTTCATAACTTAATCCCAGTACTTAAATCTCAGTTTCATTGCCATGTATGACAGAGAGGGAGGGAAACTAAGCCAATTATGATGCGTAACAAAATTCATGCGTGCAAGTGAGAGGGAATCAAAACCAATTATGAGGATTAACAAAATTCACGTGTGTGTGTGTGAGAGAGAGAGAGAGAGAGAGAGAGAGAGAGAGATGTTAAAAAAAACAATTAAAAGAACACCCAAGAGAGAGAGAGAGAGAGAGAGAGAGAGAGAGATGTTAAAAAAAACAATTAAAAGAACACCCAACAACTTATTGGGTACTGTGCGGAGTATTTGAAATACAGGAAGTACTATTTGGGTAATATTTCCGAAGGAGTTGCAAATGCACTTGATGTAAGCTATGTTTTCATGTCTTTCATGCCCAATATTCTAAAATGTGGTTGCATTACATGTCTAGTAATGCATAATGCATAAATGGATTATATGGTGATTAAACATATTACATGAAATTACATAGAAATGAATACTTACTTTATATAAATAAAAAAAACACATTTACGTTTATTAAACTGCTATACAATCCCAAAAAATAAGGAAAATTTTAACTTATTGCAAAAATGAATCATTAAGCATAGTGCTACTTTTAATAAATTAATGACTACAATATTAATTACAAATGTCTTTCTTTACATGTAGTTCGAAAGTTAGTGGTCCTTGGGTTTTCAAAACTCGCATTTAGTTATTGAAACAAGAGGATTTAAGCTCCTCTAGAAGTTACATTTACTTGCACAAAAATAGTAAATGATACTGACGCAGGACGGAGGCGAAATTAGGGTTAGAGTTTTGAAAATTAGGATTTTTTTAGAGGAATTGGGGAAGAAAAGATAGATTGGGGAAAAACTTACAGGATTTGGGAATCCACCCAGGCCCACGCCCACTCTCCACGAATCCACCAGGAAAGATTTGCTCAAGCGAAATCCACGCCAGAAATTTCTCAAAATTTTCAAAATATTATTCATTTTCTTTAATTCTCCATACAAATCCATATATATAGGAAAACTGTAAAAAACAAAATCCTAATAGAATCCAAAATCCTAATAAAATCAGAATTCTAATTAAAATCAGAATCCAATCAAATATTCTAAAATCCTAATAAGATCCAAGTCTAATCAAATCTAATCAGATATAATCTCTATCAAATCAAATCTGATCTCCATCAGATACTCTTCAAATTTTGTTTTGATTGTTTTAAAATTGGTTTTAATTATTCTCGATGTTACAAATATATATGAAAGGTTCAAGTTAAATTGAAATTGATTTAGGTTTAGATAACTAGGAAAAAAAAATGCATCCACAATGTTAATAGGCCTATGGTGGCACATTATCCGCATAGGTCCATTTATGGGGCTTGACCACAAGAAGGTGCATAGGCTCAAATCCATGCACTTTGGAACCCCATTTAATTATTTAGCCGTATAATCAGTCGCATAGAACTGTTCAGCTCCACCTGGTATGTAATTAAAGTATTGGAAATGACACAAAAGACTCGGTGAAGCTGAAGTTAACCCTATAATTATACTAATCCTTGAGAAAAGGAGGACAGAATGCAGCAGGTACCTCTAGAGGGGGCTTTGATGCCTTCACAGATAGCAGAGTCCCATACAAGTACTAGATTGTACACAAGCAAAAGAAAAAGGGAGATAAAGAGCTAAAGAAAGGGAGGTCTCACGTCATTGGTTGCTTCCACGCTCTTTTGTGGCTGCTGTTGTTGAATCTCTCTCTTACTCTTGTTTTCAAACATGACTATAGTTTGAACGTGAGGGGAGGGGTTCACTATTTAGTTATGGATCCTGATTCAGTTGGTATTTCATTCACTGGTTAGGACTAGAGTAGAATTTTAAACCCTTGAAATGCATAATGACATATGTTAAAACCCTCAAAAAATCATTATTGACATATACAGCAGGAAATATGAATGGCTCCTTACAACCCTTAATATTAACTGTTATATATCTAAAACTACTTATATATATATATATATATATATATATATATATATATATATATATATATATATATATATATATATATATATATATATATATATATATATATATATATATATAGTGCATGTAAGGCTTCAATGTTTTATACTAAAGATAATAAAGCAATCAACATCAGTTTATTCGTTTAACATAATAAAATCAAACAATATTATGTTTGCTTTATAGTATATATGGTATAGCCGAATAGTAGGCATGGTTGGTGCTAAGTTGAAGTGTGAGAGCTTAATATTTTTATTTCATTTTTTTTATATGATTGTAATTGTTAAGGCTGCTAATTGATCTTTTTAGGTGGAAAATTTTCTAGAACCTCAGCCAATACTTTATAATTTTATTAATTAAAGATAATAAATATATAATTCTTATAAGAGATATGCACGTAATGTTATAACATGAGCAAGCACACAAATGAAGATTACTCCTTTTTCAAGATTCAAACCATATTGATACACATAATCAACAAGAAGGCTATCAAAACGTTAAAGATCGGTCATCGGGTAGGAAAACTATACAAATTGAAGGAGGAAGCTTTCCCAATATAATTTCCTTGGAGGGGCAAAACAAGGATGAGAAATTAAGTTATATTGATCATAGCTTCATTTTCACTAATGCGAACAGTTTTATTATTTACTCTTAAGATATGAACTATAGTAGTTGGCATTTTATGAACTATACAGTTGGCATTTTTTTTGATAGATTTGTAATTTTCGGAACCTAATGTTGATATTCTGCATAAATTTGAGATTCTGTTTGTTAGATTAGATACTATCTTGTATTTGGATTTATTTTAGTTTTAATTCCACATCACCTGTTGGATTGTTTATATGGTGTTGAGACACCTGTAAATGTTTGCATCCCTTAGTTTATAATAAATAGATTGGTTGACTCTGATTATTTTATAATATGGTATCAGAGCACGTTATAAAATTATTCACAGCCGTCAATTTCAACCATCCTGATCGATGGCTGTCTCCGATTCCGACTTTGATTCTGCCACCGACTCCGATTTTGACTTCAATTTCGATGCCGACTCCGATTCCAACTTCGACTATGCAATCGTGTCACCAATTTAATATCGACTCTGATTCTGATTTCGACTCTAATTCTGATTTCGACTCCGCAATCGTATCGCCAATTCGATTTCGCGTCTGCTTCAATTTCTGTTTGTTTTAAGTTTCAAAACTGCAGGAACTTTAGCTGATCCCTCCTCGATTGAAAGGGTGTAATCCAGAATTGATGCAACTATTTGTTCCTTTCTTTACTTACTAATACTTCTAAGACAGAAGTTTATTTGCTGCGTACTACTGTTTCTAAGAAAAAAAAATTATCTGTTATTTACTACTGCTTCTAAGAAAGAAGTTTATTTGCTGTTTACTACTGTTTCTATGAAAGAAACCTATCTGTTGCCTACTACTGCTTTTAGAAAAAAAGTTTATCTGTTATCTACTACTATTTCTAGGAAAGAAGTTACCTGCTGCCTACTATTGTATTTAAGAAAGAAGTATATCTGCTGCCTACTACTATTTTCTAAGAAAAAAAGTTTATTTAGTATTGCCTATCAACTTAAATAGTAGGATAAAGGCCTACAATGGTGGTGACGGGTGTGCTCTAATGATTCAAGTGATTCATTTACTACAATTACTACTACTGCTGCTGTTCATCCATTTCAAGTTAATCTATACTATTGAAGAGGAAAACAGTGTTTTGTAATCTGTATAACAAGTTGGGTACAATATAGTCTAACTTGACAGGAAGTGTTATTTAGAAAACAATCTTGTATTTTGTTTAGTTTAGGTTTAGTCTCACATCAATTGTTGAAATGTTTGTATGGTGTTGAGATATTTATAGATATATTTATCGCTTTGCTTATAATAATTAGAATAGCTAGCTTTGCTTATTTCATAATACCATTTATGAAGTCTGATACACAACCATCATGTGTTTAATACCAATATTGCAAAACACATTTTCATTACGTATTCGATCGAACAAAGGACAACACAGCAAATGATTCCGCAGAAACAATTTATACACCGCATATACGGATTATGTGGAATTACCCTGAAATAAATTTTATCTTTATATATGTAAACATATGTCTATGCATTTATATATATTGTGTTGCAAATTCTTTATTAATTTGAAAAACACAAAATAGTATGATAAGTATAAATGTAAAGAGCGTAATTTAGAAAAATGAAGTGCTACGAGTTCTTGTAGTGCTTTGAAGAGTGTTGAGTGCTGGTAAGTTTCACCACCAAAAAAGCCTGAAGCTTAAGAGGGGAGGTTAAAATTCTATTGAAGAGTTATAATAGAGAATGTCTTCAACGGATTAAGGAAAAAGAAGGAAAAAATGCTTTATTGCCATAACTTCACAATTCTCCCTGAAGAGGAGGAAAAAGTCTGGGAATAAGATTAAGCTTTTAGGGTTTTGTCATATTGAGTTTCGGATCAGCTTCAATTTGCACACACGTTTGATTAGAGAAAAAAAGTCCAAACAAATTGTCACGTGCATAAGTAGATGTATGTAATCCATACGTATCTGATTATGTGTGATGACCACATATATATGGGCCAGTTAGTTTGGTCTGAGGATGCATTATACGGTCTTGTAAAGCTTTTATCTGCAACATTGTTTGATACCCATTTAGAAATAGACCACAAGGATTGCCTAATTTCATATGCAATGATATCACTGTTTCCATAGAAAAGGTTAATGCAGGTGATACCTATGCCATTTCTCAAAGTAGCACCTTGTCATGATAAGCTTACAAAAAGCCCATTTTTCCATTTACATTAACTTATTATAAAGATGAGAGATTTCAGTCAAAACACTTTACTATAACCTCTTTTGCAGAGAGAGTCGGCATGCTAATATTATGGTCTCTGAGGATAGCTCTGTTTAAGTAATTACACGTACCCTTTGGAATTTAAAATCTTGGTAGTAGGATTCAATAAACCAAACTGCAAAATGAGTCTTAAATCTGACCATTTTTTAATCGTTCTATACCCTATGAACATTTGATACATACTAGAGACCAGACTGTAATTGCTTGTTACTCATTTTCTCTTTCTTAAATTTCATATTGTTCAAGTGAGAACTTTGTTCTGTTTTATTCTAGTTTAGCGGTAATTTACAACTTAAATGTGTGGAACCTGTATTTTAGAGCTTATCTCTCTTTCCTATTAGAGAATGCAGTTTAAATTTACAAGAATTTGGTATATTGGGGATTATGTGTTTCTTATGACTAAAGTCTTCTGTGATATTACTAAATTGTTCTATTTGTTCTTTCCACAGAGTTATTCCAAATCGATGTTCGAAACCTGTTGCATATAGGCTTTACATGGAGTTGCTTCGAAGACATGCATTTTCTTTTGCAAGTCAGAATAAATCACCCAATTTTAAGAAGTGAGTATGTCTATTTTATTAGAACATTAGAAATTAAGGAACTTGTAGCTACAGCCAATTCACTAGTTTAGCTAGTTTTTCTTATATCATATGCATTTATTTACTTCACTATCTAAATTTGTTCTTGAAGTCTGTGTATTATTCATAGGTTTAATTGGAAATATTCAATTACGATTTACTATTTATTGGCTAAGGGTATTTCATTGTATTAAAACATGTGGCAGTATGCTAAGGCATTGTCACTGTTAATGTGTTGTTTAGTATTTCATGTGCATCTAATTTCTCTTATATCGTGTTTTTTTGGGTTTTTGTTTGCAATGTTAAATGTATTCTTGAAGTTTGTTCACATCTCTTATTAATCTAATTGCAAACTTCAAATCAATTTAGAAATAGTGCTATTATCTATCTGCCAAGGGCCTTGACTGTATTAAAATGTGTAATAATATCTAAGGTGTTTCGTCACTGTTAATTTGATGTATAGTATTTCTTGCATGTGCACTACCGAGTGCATTCCCAACTTTATTGACAATTATGTTGTCCTGACTAACTACTGCAAATTAATGCTTCATCATGACATTACTGAAATACTGCTATTGTCTATCTGCCAAAGGTCTTGACTGTATTAAAGTGTGATAATATCTAAGGTGTTTCATCACTGTTAATTAGATGTATATTATTTTTTTGCATGTGCACTAGCGAGTGCATTCCCAGTTTTATTGACGATTATATGGTCCTGAATAACTACTGCAAATTAATGCTTCGTCATGACATTCGGGTCACGAATGCATATTTTCTATGACTTCTTAAGAGTCTGTAGAGACATCCTTTCTAGGTATTAGGAATGTTCGTTATTGGCATTAATTGAATGGTCAAGATGTATCATATCCTAATCAAACGTCTATTCAAATTGATGGTCCACTGAAATTTAAGAAATTTTCTCATTTTGAGGTTAACTACTTGGACTTCTACTTTTTATTTTTTCCCTGCAAATCGGTGAAGGGGAGCATTTGGATGGAGCCTACCAAGTGTGTTACATAGTGAAGAAGTTTCAATTGGATAAAAGAAAAGTTGAAATGATATAACATGAACCACGAAAATCACGTATTAACAGATATTTCATGTGTTACTATTAATAAGAGCTTCAATTAGGGATAAAATAATAGAGAATTATTGAGATAGTTGGGAATGTGCGATGGAGGCCTTTCTGTGCACTGGTTAGAAAGAGTGATAGAATTATAATCCATGGAGTTAGGAGGACTAAAGGTAGGCCTATATGATGGAAAGACACAATTGAAAAAGACATGAGAGTGGTGAATTTTACTATGGGCATTGCCCTTAACCAAGTAGAATAGAAAAAGGATTCATTTAGTCGATCCTAAAATTTTAGGATAAAACTATATTGGTGTTCATGTATTATTAATGAGGGCAATGCCCATAAATATCAAGTTGCATGAGAATCCAATTCCCAATACAAGTTGGAAACTAATATAATGATCAAATACTATTATAATTAGGAAACTAGTAAATTTATATACTAAATTATTTCGTAACACTCTCCTTTAAGTTGCAGCATATAGTATGCTTACAGCTTGTTATAATATGGTGCACTCTAAAAAAAGGAAAAAAAAAAAAAAAGATCTTTAAAAACGTTTCGTAAAAAAGCATCACCATTAGTAGATTCTGTTGGTGAAAAACATCTAGTAGTCCACTGCTCCCTAGAAATCGACTTTTGACAAGCAAAAATGGACTTTTGACAAGCAATAATATTGGGCTTTTGATAAGCAAATGTTTTTTGATAAGCAGCAGTTGTGAGATTTGACATGTACCAGTGCATCTTCACTTTAAGGAGCACAACAACCGCCTTGGCTTTTTAGGAGGAGAACAATTGTCTCCACTTTTAAGGAGCACTGTAGTACATATACACAACAAGAATTTACCACACAAGGTATCATCAAAAGATGAAGAAAGGTTGTTGAAAAGAAAATGGTTTTTTTTTTTTTTTTTTTTTGATAAAAACATTTTTCCTCCAAAAACAGGTCAATAGAAAAGAAAGAGGGATAGAAGACGAGAGATAAAAAAAGTAGAAAAGAAAAGAAAGACTGAGATGACATGTGATTGGGATATAAGAAAGTAAAGGGAAAAAGGAACTTGTGGTCTTTTTTGTGTTGAACAAAATCAAAGAAGAAAGGATATCGAAGGACAAGAGAAAGATAGTACAGCAAAGGAAAGAGGAGAGAGTATTTTAGAGAAAGAAGAAATAAATTTCATTTTTTCCCTTTCTTTTTCACCATGATTGGGTAAAAAATAAAATTAGGGTTTTGTTGATGTAGGAGATTATTTAGAAGAAGAACAGGCCTAAGATTGCCTTGATACCATGTGGAGAAATATTTAATATTATTGACCTGGGCAATGCCCATGTATATATGGTTACTAGAGAATCCAATTCCTAATACAAGTTGGAAACTAATACAATGAGAATGCAAATCCCATTGCAATTGGGAAGCTAATAAATTTACAGATTTTTTTTTTTTTTTTAACAAAACATTTAATTCTTTTGTGTGGTAATTGGTAAATTTATTCATTACTGCTGAATTATAATAATCTTGATCAAGTACTTCCCCAAAATGTACAGCATGTTTCACTTATAGATTATTGCAATCACTATAATTGTTTGCTTGTCATCTTAGACTCCCATGCATGTTAGCTGGACACCTTACATCTTCCTGTTTTCTGTAAAAGTTTCTATCTTCTGGTAGTATCAGTATAATGGATCTCAAAGTTTCTGTCTGCTATGTCCAGGGTCATGGTTTCTGTGGATGACGTTCTATGTCTTTCCAAAGCATTTGGTATTCAAGCATGTGAACCAGGTGTTCTAGTAGTAGAATTCGTCTTTTGTATTGTATGGCAGTTACTTGATGCAACTTTAGATGATGAAGGGTTGCAGGAATTGGTCCCAGAAAAGAAGCCCAAATGGGAAACTAGATCCCAAAATATGGAGGTAGATGGGGATGACAGCTTTGATGAGAAAAAGATGGAGTATAGTGAGAGGCTACAGAAAATTAACTGTGTGATGGCTATTGAGCTCCTTGCACAATTTTTGCAGCATAAACTAATTTCACGTCTTCTTTTCTTGGCTCGTGAAAACATGTATGAACTTTCTACCATTGATTACTTTTTTACTCGTTTAATTATTTATCATATCTTGGTCAATTGCTTACTTTAGTCCTGTGTTAGTGAATCAGTTGATAATTGATTACATTTATATTTGATTTGGAAACAAAGTAATTGAACAAGTCAAAAACAATTTAATTGACTAAGTCCTCAAGTAGTGTAGCAAAAAAATTTAAATGGCTAGCTTAAGTTTAATGGGTTGAGTTTAGGTTCAAAATTTAAACCCGATACCTATGGATGGTAATGGATGCGTCCATGGGTCAACTTTTGGCCTGGCCTATACAAAATTTTGAATAAAAAATGAAATTTAAAATTTAAAATTTTTAATAGCTAGGTTAAGTTTAATGGTTTGAGTTTGGGTTCAAAATTTTTATATTTCTAATTTGAAATTTTATATAGGGAGGTCCAAAGTTTGGCCCGTGGACGCGTCCATTACCATCCCTACGATACCAACTAATACTAAATATGCACCCTCATATGAGGGCGAATATAAATTATGCAACTGCATAACTAGTTTACTTCTTTTCACATAATACTCTTAGTGTGGGTATGCAATCGCGAAAACTCACAGCATCCTCATGTACGACCATATACATTTTAGAACACTGTATGTAATTGAGAAAACAGATTTCTTATTGAATTATTTCTAAAGTAAAGGCTTGGTTCTCCATTGAGTTTTAGCAAAGTTAATTTAGACTAGATTCAATTGAATCTTTGCACAGAATTAAAAAGTAACAAAAAATAAAAATAGACCTTGTGCTTTAGCACAAGTTTGAGTTTTTTTGCAGTACAGCTAGCTGCTCGTACATTTTTTATTTGTGCGTAACGGGGTAATGATTGAAAGAGTCAAATAAACAAAAAAGGGATTTGATTGTGAAGTGACTGTTATAGAAGTGAATGATGCTTACATGTCAATCATTTCCTTTGCTTTAGAACACTAACAAATTTGTAATACTTTGGGCAAAATAATAACAAGGATGATGTAATTGGTGATTGTTGAGTGGTGCTCAAATTAGAAAAGGGCATGCCTCACCTATTAAATTCGATAAGCAAAGAGTGTAATGAAAATTAAGGTTGTTTGATTGTTTCTTTTACACACTAATCACAACTAAAGGATAATATGCTAAAACAATCTTATTGTACATGCATTTTAAAGTTTATTATTATTTACAAATTAATGATTCTGTATTAGAAAAGTTTGCAGGAATTTCCTTCTATTCTTAATCCCAAGTCTGTTGAATTTTTTTGTAAAAAGCAACATTTCATATTTATTTAAAAAGAAACAATCCAGTGCCAACTAATCATCAAGGTCCTGCAGCACTTTCTTGTTCATGGTATCTTGGCCAGGAAGTTGGCACTGATCTACAGAGGGATGATTTTTTGTTGACAAACAGTTGTAAAACTTAGTTAATTTTTGTTTGTAGAGCTTCTAATGATTCATAGGCCTGGACATTTTGCGGGAACATGCTTAAATGATTCTGAAGTTTTTTAAATTTAATTTCATAACAACAGCCTATGGGCCTTAGGCAACCAATGGGTCTTTTGTGTTTTAAATCTTGGGAGAATGGCGGTGAAAATGGGTGGGTATAAAGAGTTAATGGTGTTTTTAAATACTTTCCCTGTAGCGTTCAGTGAGCAACACCAACACCCCCCTCCCCCCAACCCAAACAAAAGAACCAAACCCCCCAAAAAGAATGAAATAACAAATAATTAAAAAAAAAAAAAAAACACAAACACAACCTACCCACCCGCATTTTTTTTTTGGAGGGGGGGGGGGGGGGGGGGGGGGTGCATGTGGAACCCAAACACGCAGACATACCCGTAAACCACCTCCTAAAAAATCCACTTCCACACACGTAAACACTGAGAAAGAAAAAAAAGGAGTGTCTTATGAATCTGTAGAACATTTAACTAATCAATACATTAGCAGTTGAGACTTAAGAGAATCATATGAATATGAAGGATTTAAATATAAATGCATGGGAATTGAAATTATGTCCAAACTTTTTGCCATACGTAAGAATTGTTTGTATTAATGGGAAGCAGTATTATTTCTGTCAATGACACAGTAGGTACAAAGTTTATTCAGCACATATAGCTGCCTTTGTTGTCTTTTTAAAGATTTTATGCCTTTATAAAAAAAATTATCTGTTCAAAGTTGCAAGTCCATTAGCTAACTGGCATTCATTGGTGCTTTTGTTCAATATTTTAATTTTTAGGCCGTCCCACTGGGGAGTTTTCTGTCAGTGTTTGCATGTGCTTGCGGAGAACTCGTCAGCATTGCAAAATTCAACAGTATCGCCAGAAGTACTCCTGCAGTTGATCTCAGATAATTGCAGTGGGTTTTGCAGAGAATTACACACGAATCATAATGGAGGAATACATGCCATTACTTCTTCTGGGTTTCTAAGGTCTTCGGTTGGTCATTCTCAAGCAGTTAATTCTGTCCTCTGGATCCCGATTGATCTATACCTTGAGGACTGTATTGATGGATCAGTTGCAGCAACAAGTGCCATCGAGTTACTAAGTGGTAAAGATGTCTTTACATGCAGCATAAATTGATAATCATTTCATCATTTTAGTCTTTTTCCATGTGTTAATTGTTGAAATGTTTTGTAATGTCTTATCAACTATAAAATGGTTTGGAACAGGTCAAGTGAAGGCACTTCAAGCAATTAATAGGTGCACCTGGCATGATGCCTTCTTAGCTCTTTGGATAGCCTCTCTTCGGCTTGTGCAAAGGGTAAGAGTCTCCTGCTCTTCCAACTCTGCTGTGAAAATCTATAATAACATTAAGAAAACTCATGTTGGTACACACCTTTCTTTTTTAATAGGAAAGGGATCCTCATGAGGGCCCTGTACCTCGGCTTGATTCGCGATTGTGTATGTTGCTGTCTATTACAACACTATCAATTTCTGATATTATTGAGGAGGAAGAAGTGAGTTTAATTAATGAACCAGATTACACCAATCATTGGAAAGAGAAAGCAACAGGGGGACAACGCCGCAGAGATTTGGTTTCCTCCTTACAAGTACTGGGTGATTATGAGAGCTTGCTAGTTCCACCTGTGTCTGTTATCTCTGCAGCTAATCTGGCTGCTGCAAAAGCTATAATGTTTGTTTCGGGCCGTACTGGTGGGAGTGGAATTTTGGAGAGCACCAATATGCTTGACAAGACAATAAGCTGTGGTAAGCTATATATGTGCTGCTTTAAAATCCCTGGCCCTCATTTGTTATCAAAATAATTACACTTATTTGTTTAATTACATAATACATGGGTTAGGATTATCTCAGATGGTGTACACAATTTTGCAGCATAAAAAAAAAAAATATTACAATCATGCTTTTTTAATATATCAATTCAATGCTCCCTAATCTCAAATTTCCGTTGCAGCTGGAAATTTGCGGCACTTAATAGTTGAGGCTTGTATTTCAAGGAATTTATTGGATACATCAGCATATTTTTGGCCAGGCTACATCAGTGGACGCATCAACCCGATTCCTCATACCCTACCTGGCCAAGTTCTTGGCTGGTCCGCATTGATGAAGGGTGCTCCTTTAATGTCAGCAATGGTTAATGCTTTGGTAGCAACCCCTGCTTCAAGGTGTGTAGGGCTTTAGATTTTCAATATCTTCTATGTTGGTAATTTATTTAAAGGGTTAATTATAATCAGACCCCCTGTAGTATTGTGGGTGTGTAACTTAACACCCCTGAAGTTTGAAACTCTCAAAAAACCTCCTAGACTAGTTAGTGAGGGTTAGTTATTTTCACTCTCTTATTTTATTAAAGTGCATTCTTGTCCCTTAAATTTCTATTCTACCCTCATCTCTCTTTTTAACCAGCACACCCCCCCTCTCTCTCCCCTCTCTCTCTCCCTCTATCCCTCTCTCTCAATCAGAAGTGATTGAGAGAGAGGGATAGAGAGAGAGAGAGAGAGGGAGAGAGAGAGGAGAGAAAGAGAGAGGGAGTGTGCTGGTTAAAGAGAGGGATGAGGGTAGAATAGGAATTTGAGGGACAGGAGTGCACTTTAGTAAAAAATGAGAGTGAAAATAACTAACCGTTACTAACAGTGTTAACAGTCCAGGGGTTTTTTTGAGAGTTTCAAACTTCAGGGGTGTTAAATTACAGACCCCCAATACTACAGGGGGTCTGACTGTAATTAACCCTTATTTAAAATATTCAACGAATATTTACTTTCAGGTTTTAGAAATATGTGTTTTGTCGTTTAAATCTCCTGAGGACAATATTATCCGAGTGCATTGCGCATAGTCATATACATAAATTATCCATATAACATTAATCTTGTGTGTTTGTGTGTGTGTGTGTGTGTTGTTTCTTTCTTTCTTTATTATTATTATTTTTTTATGGGGGTGGTTTGGTGCTTGGAGGGTGTATAAGCCCCTATTTGGTTTGTTTTTTATTCAAACTTCTAAAGGATAAACACAGAAGTAGAATCTAAAGGGTTTATATCTCCTGGTCTTCAGTTAGACCTTGTTTTTTCTCTGAAGCCAGGGGCATCAAATACTCTGTTTTATAAATTGCTTGGAGTAATACCACTGAATTAAGTTCATACATTTGATGGAAGCTTACCAGAACTTGAGAAGATATTCGAAATTGCAGTGAATGGATCTGATGACGAAAAGCTATCTGCTGCCACAGTTCTTTGTGGAGCATCTCTTCTACGCGGATGGAATATACAGGTAATACATATTCTGCTTGGGGCTAGACTTTAATGTGTCTTGTTTTGAAGTATACTTATGAACTAGCAACTAAAATGTATCCTTTTCAGTTATGTGTCCATCATACCACTTAATGGACATGAATATTTTATCTTTTATCTGACAATCTTGTTAGCAGTATTGGGCACTTCAAGTCTTTTTCTTTCACTGTTGATTACGGACTTAGCCAAGGAGCATTGTGGTATGCCATGAATTCTCACAGTTAATTCTCTTTTTACTGTAGGAATATACAGTTCGTTTTGCTGTGAATCTTCTTTCACCTCCTATTCCTGTTGATCATACTGGAAGTGACAGCCATTTGATAAGTCATGGTCCTGTGATGAATGTTGTTCTTACAGGAATATCATCAGTCGATTGTGTGCAAATCTTCTCTTACCATGGCCTGGTAGGCATACATCTTATTGGGCATATGAATATCTTTACTCTTAAACTGCTTGGCACTTTCTTTTGTAAGCATTACCTGCATTTTTATGATTGAATTCTCATCTATATGGTTTATCTTCCTCCAGGTTCCAGAACTTGCAGGCGCATTGATGGCCATATGTGAAAATTTTGGTTCTTGTATTCCCAGCATTACATGGAACCATCCTTCTGGGGAAGAAGTCTCTGCTCATGCAGTCTTCTCAAATGCATTTATTCTCCTTTTGAGATTATGGAAATTTAATCACCCACCTTTGGAGTATTGCATAATGGGTGATGGTGCTCCTGTTGGCTCACAGCTAACTCCTGAATATCTTCTGCTGTTGCGTAACTCTCGAGTACTATCTAGTGATGTGATGAAGAATAGTGATAATCATATTCATAATTCAGCAGCTTCCAGTTCATCATCACTGCATCCAATCTTTGTTGATTCTTTTCCGAAGCTGAAATCTTGGTACCGTCAGCATCAGGCTTGTCTAGCATCTACACTCTCGGGTCTCGTCCCTGGGACTCCAGTGCACCAAAATGTAGATAGCCTTTTAACTATGATGTTTAGGAAGATGAATAGAGGAAATAATCAGTCTATGGGTCCTGGAACATCTGGAAGTAGTAGCTTGAGTAGCTCCTCTGGCCCTGTAAGTGATGATTGCTCGCTTAGGCCCAATTTACCTGCTTGGGAAATCATGGAGGCTGTTCCTTTTGTGGTTGATGCTGCACTTAGTGCATGTTCCCACGGGAGGCTCTCTCCTCGTGAATTAGCTACAGGTTGGTAAAGTTTTCTTTTTTATGGTAATATGCCTATTGCTTTTCAGAATGTCAGATACCCACTAATGGGCTGTGCGATAAACCATGTATAGAAGAAAACTTAACTCCTACACTTTGCCCATAAAACTTGGGAAGGAGAGAAGGCTTTGTAAAAAGTCATCCAGCATAGATATTGGCATGCTTGGGAAGAGTAATAAACGGGGATAAATAAAACATACTTTTGAAGTTCCAAGTATGTGGCTTGATCCCAGAACAATGGCTTCTTGAAAGTTTGTGTTCTGATACGAAGTCAAACTACCACTTTGCCCAAAAAGCTTAAACTAATATTGTGAGCTAATAATGTATATCAAGCAAATTTAACAGCTAACATTGAACATTCTTGCCATTTACTCTTTGTGTGGACATGCTTTGGTCTTATACCACCAAATCTTTATTTGGACTAGCTAGTATCCTTTGATGAAGGGCCACAATATTAAGGTGTTAGCAGAGTTGCAGACCTCATATTTGCTACAATTTTGATTTGTGCATTATTCATTTAAAGAGTTCAGTGCTAAAAACTCTCTATTTCTAATCTATATTTTCACAATGTTCTATTAGTATGCTCCATCTCCATTATTTCCTTATTTTAACTCAATAAAAAATTAAAAAAAGTTATTTTTTTTAAAAGAATAAATGCAACATTTTATTAATAGATCAGTGGTGGTACAGGGAAACTAGCAACTGCTATTGTGAAATGAGTTTTATGAAATAATATATTTATACATGGTTAAGGTATAAGGGATCTAAAAGAAATTTCAAACTATTACATTTATGTATGTATGAGTGATAATAATGATATGATAGTGCATAATCCCCCATTCCACTATGCTATATATGCAACTCGGTAATGTGTTTTTGGTTTGATTATTTAGCCACAGATGGATTTGGAAACAAACTAAGGTCCTACTCGTTGGGAGTATGATTTTTTTTGGATACTAGATTTTAGATAGTGGACCTGAGACTTTTTTCCGTTAGGTTACAATGGCGTGAATGTTTCTTGAATTGTTTTATCAATCGCACATGGATGGCACTATCCTAATTTGGTGGGTCGTAGATCTATGCTTGCAAAATTCTGAAGTTGCGATGTGTTGACTAGATGGGTTTGCTCAATGGTTTTCAATTTTATGAAAAATCCACAATTAGGCCCAGCGGGGTTTGAACCTTGGTTGCTTCGGTACCACCTTAAGGTCCCTTCCACTGGATCAAAACTTTGAAGTTGTGGTCAAGGCTGAAGATTAAAATTTAATATTCTAACAATATCTGACAAGTTTATGGGCCAAAACCTGCGCATTTGCGTGCAAGGTTCTTTTTTTTAAATCCGAAATTAAATGTCCACTCTGTGAAATTTGAACCTTAGTTGCACTATGTCATCTCAGAGTCTTCGCACCATGACTCCGAAATTGTGATGAGGGTTAAGGGATATTTTTTATATTCTAATAGTGGTATTAGAGATGGTAAATATAATTTTGATTTCAGTAAGAGGCCAATTCAGTGGAAGGAAATGAAACTAGCCTTGAAGCATGTTTATCCCATCGGGTTTTGCTTAATGCTTCATTCCAGTGGCACAGTATTTTCTCACTTAGTGACTGCTTGATGCATGAAGGTGTACTAACCAAGTATTTGATAGTCAAACGAATTGGTTAAGTGGAATATCATATTTTATCTGCCTATTAAATACATAATTGTTTGACTTGGGTGTTTCAATGACCATCCAAATCTACTTCTCCTGAACAGTTAAGAGATATAATTCATAAACTATTTTATAATTATATGTTATAGTTCCAGCCTAGTTTATCACTATTGTACAGTGATGCTTTTATCACATTTATGTGAACTTGGCCGATGATTATCATTTAGCATACAATCTTAGGAACAAGTATGCTTTCTCTGAGAGTCTTCTACACTAGCACAATTTGGGCTATATTAGCTAGTGCAGCCAGAGCCCTCGCCAGAAGAGCTGTAGTTATCCTGCTGAAAGGATGAGCTTCTTGATTAATTTATAGAAGTGAGTAGCGAACATCTGCACTATGTGAAATTGTGAGTAAAAAGGGATTACATGCCATAAAGAGAGCCAAGCTACCCCATTGTTGGAGCCAATTGGTTATTTTCTCTACCCAGACTACCTATAAAATTAATAGCAATAGATCACTTCATCCTCTAGATATTTCTTTCTACTCTCTGCAAACTTATGCCTTTCTACCCATCTTTCTACCTGGCTATTTAAAGACCCTCATGTCCACTTGCTCTCCACCCATTAACTATTGAAAACTTTGATAAACATTCCAACAAAAAATATTAAAAGCATCCATAAACTTCATAATTTCCCATTGGGAAGCACTGGGAGGTTATAAAGAAGATTATGAAGGTTTGGACGATAATGATCTGGGAGATTAACTAATAGTAGTATAATTGGTATAGAGCTAGAAGGTACTTTTCATCCTTTTACTTGTTTGACTCAATTTGCCTGCCATCAATTTCATTTCTTTATTTGCTCTTCTCTAAGGCTATTGCTTTTAGCCTTTCACAATGCACAACTTGTGCAATCTTACTAAATATGCTGACATTAGTATGGTGTTCAGTTTTGCTAACCTCATTGTAGAACTTAGTTATGTCATAACTAGCAAGAAAGTAATTGACGGCAATACTGATGCAGAACAATAGAAAAGTCGGGGGAAATAGGATAAATTCGGAGAAGAACAATGGAATTTTGGGCCTCTCATCCAAGTGAATTTCTCACCTACTTTGCAAATCACTAACAAAAATTGAAGAGTCTAGCAAGTCAAATCATGCCAAACAAGAGTTCTCTAAAGTCTTAGTATCTCATTAGCTTCTTTACACTTGACTAGCTATTAATAGGATGAAAATCCCTCTAGATATTAGATAAAACCACATTGACTCCTTAGGATTCTGAAAGAAAACTCCTAGAAACCTGAAGTGATGCTTAAGAAACTGAATTAACTAATGGGAAAATATGTTTAGAAGAGCAAACCGGTTTGATTCATTAAATATGTACACCTGTCATTGCTTTGACCATATCTCTCTAGAATGCTCTGATTCAAGCACTGTCCCAAGAATTAGAAACTAGACTCAATTCTCCTTCAATGCATATCAAAGTTGAAGCTTTTGGACTTCGGCATGAACACAGAATCCTGTCAAACCTGGCTCAGTTTTCAGCATGCTGACAGGTTCTGGGTTGATCCTTATTTGCGTGTTTCTGGAAAATGGGAATGTGGGATGCTCCTATGTCACATACTGTGGATGTCCCATGACATTTTGCTTGAGAGCTTCCTTCACTGTCTCGTTTTTCTTTCTGCTCTTCTTGAACTGTTTGGACAAATATATAAACTGGACATGGTTTTAACTATAAATTTTTTGCTTCATATTCCAATCATAGAGCCTGGTGAGGTATGATCATATAACACAAAGCATGAATTCCATTTTTTTTCCTTAATCTTTTTTCCTTTTAATACAAGCATTAGTACTTGAGAATTGTTAAATGTACAATTCATCAAACTAGCCAGATAATTTATTGACTGGCATTGTTATTGTTGATGAGCTCTTGCTTAAGCAGTTTTTTAAGTTGCATGAACCTTTTTTTCATCAGAGTGTTCTTTAGCATGATGCAATGGACAAAGCATTTGGAGCATTACTATATAGCCTCTACATCTTGGAACCAGATAAAAAGCGCCTGATTTACTCTTATTATCAGTACTGGTGGAAGTTTCAGCAAAAGTTCTCTCTTTAATATTCTTTTTGCATAAATTGCAGACACTGTCCCCACTCTTCTAAAAACAAAGTAAAACATGAAAAAAGAAAAAAGAAATAAAATGCATGCACCAGATCGTCCTTTGGGTATGTGCAGATGTCCAATTAATATTTGCAGTTAACACTATTGGGTCAATGAGGTTAACTGTTCAATCTAGGGGGATCACATGCTAATTATGCTGCCATCAAGCCCCATCTCCCATAATTGATTATGGTACTGATTTTTGAGACTTAGGTTCAGTGTTCTAAAACCCAAATTACTCGGATGAGAATTTATCCAAGCACTCGGGTTCGCTCAGAAAAAAGAGTCGAGTTGAGAGAAATCAATTGAAAACTCAGACTGAATGAATACTCAGCCCACTTGGCCGATTACTCGTCCGAGTTCTGAGTTCCAGACTCGATATGCTAAAAACTCGCTCTTTTTTTCTCTCTGCTGATTTTTTTCTACAATTCTTTTCATTCTGATTTTTTCTACAATTTTTTCATTCTTTTCACAAATTGACAATCTTTTTTTCTTTTGCTTATATCATAATTTTTTCTACTATCTTTTTTTCTGTAATCTTTTTTCTGAATTATATGATCTATAGGAGGGGCGAAACATTTGATTTTCTTTCTTAATTAGAAAATCTATTTTGTTGATTTTTGTCTGCAATTTTTTTTACTAATCCTATATATTTTTTTTTGCTTTTTTTCCTGCAATCTTATTTATGAATATATAGGATATGTAGAGAGATGAGATGGAGATGAAATTATTTTTTCATTAAACTTACAAATTTGATTATTTGATAAATATCAACAAAATTCAGAAAATTACAAGAAAGGTGCATTGGAATTTAAGTAAATTACAATCATGTAGCTATTTTAACCGTAAGTTATAGTAATTACAGTAAATTATTATTATTACTTGCCACCTGAAAAAAAAGATAATTAGAGCTTCACATTTCTAAATACTTTATTAATTGTTAATTCTTTACTAAGTTGCTATGATATGATATGATGAGTAAATAGCTCTAAGATGATATTGGAAAAGTATGAAACTTGTTTTATTATATTTATAATATTTTTATTTTCAGTATAACTAAATATTTTTGTGTGACAGTTTTAGTATAGATATATATATTTATATATTCAAATATTAATATTGCGAGTTCTGCATGAATACTTACTAAGTTCTCCCAATATTCGCTAATTAGTCTCGGACCGAACAAGTAATTAAATTGAGGTTTGGAACACTGCTTAGGCTGTGGGAAGGGGTTAGTGGCTGCCCATCAAGCCTCAATATCCAAAACTCCTCAATGGACATCTGGGGGAATAGAAACTAAAACTTTTCCATGGGAGCCATAGGCTAACCTGTTTTCACAATTGAATATGACATTTTTCTTAATTATATCTTAATTGCCTTCTGAATAATCTGTTAATTGAATAAGTCCTAACATAGTCCCAGATGAATAGTCCCAGGTGAATAAGGAGGTAGTAGTTATGGTGGTAGGTGGAGATGTCACTGCAAATAAGGGAAAGAAGAAGAGATGGTGGTGATGGTAACAAGGAGGTATAGTGCTCCTTATAGTGGTAATAATGTACATGAGGCTATGGTAGGGGTAGTTAGAGTAAAAAGTTTTCTTGTTGGGGTCTATTATATGAAGAACACTTCTCTCAATCGTTCTACATATCCCTCAATAATGGCTGAGATATCCCTTAATAAAAATCATTTTCCGACGTCAACCAAGCGATACGTTAAAAAGAAGGGTCATATTGTTTTATGTACATACCAGCCGATATTTACATAACTCACTCAATATATCAGTTGATATGCCGAAGGTTTTAAATATCGATTGTAGCATATATATCAGCCAAAATTTTTCATAGTAGATATTGGTTATTGCGGATAAATCGGGGATATTTAATAAATATTAGATATTAAGCGAACTGTAAATATATATGTACTCATGTTCTAAATCAAATATGAGATAATATATATACATCATGTAAAATTATATAAAATATCACACACACACACACACATAGGATATACTTACTTTAACAGCTTGCATTAAATCTTTAAATCCATAATCAGTAGCCAATTATAGTTTATTCAGTAATGCCACATCACTCAAATTAGGCTTGATTAAAAAAATTTCGCCCAATCAGTGTTCTAAATATCGGATATCGGTGATATACCGATCGGCCAAATTACATACTAGATACCGAATACCGGATTGGATATCGCGATATGACTCTAAATACCGGAGTGTTATATCGGTATCATACCAGTTAAAGAATAATCATATAATTGCCTATGTAAAACATATTAAAACACATAAAACAAGTTTATGCTACTTATCTTGACTTATTTGCATTCTACTTACGAATTTGTATTTACCATTTAGAACGTCCACATATACACTAAGTGACATATAATCATAATCCAAGTGAATATTCAAATTCAACCTTCAAAACACAAAGAGGAAAATCAAAACATATAAAAACATCATATTAAAAACATCAATCAAATTACCCAATAAATATAAAATTAAGAAAAACAAGTTATCAAGAAAAAAGAAAAGTGTTTCTACAATACAAAACTGATACAATTTACAACATTGTCGTTTAAATGAGTTTATCTAAAACATTCTAGAAACTTTAAATATCAATCTTTACAACTCATTTTCTAACTCGATTTAGACTCCACTGGTTCATTCAAAGGCATGCTTTGCTCCTCATCATCTGATGACGAATCTGATGTGTAAGCGTCTTCCTCATCATCTTCATCTGATGCGGGTCACTGCTTAGACTTTGAAGATGAGGATGCTTTTCTCTTTGAAGTTCTAATAATTTTGGACTTAGATGATTTGACTCTTTCACTCTTTTTTTTTTTTCAGATTAGCACCCATGACAATTGAAACCTGTCGAAAAGTTAATTGCTCTCTAAGAAAGATCTCATAATCACTAATTTCATATAGATAGCCATTCTTTTTCTGAGATATGAACCATTCGGTAACTTTTTTCTCTTCATTATATGCAACCAGAGAGTCTCTGTTCGAAATTAAAAGTTTATTTTTTAGTCTTATATTGAACCTGATAAAAACTAAGTCATGCAATTTTTTAGAACTTAACTTGTTTCTTTTCTTCGTATGCACCTAAATAAGAGATAATCATATGAAATTTATTGAGAACATATTTGTTTGGAAGAAAAAAATATTTTATTAGCAAAGAGCTAATCGTAGTACCATCTCAAATGTGCTCCAATTCCGCTCACAACTTGAATAACTGGTTGTCAGGCTCAAGATTCTTATTACTGTGGTCCTTAATTCGGGAGCACTTGTCCTGTAGAATTGCCACCATTGAGCTAGCAATGAATATTTATAAATATGTACTAGTTAAATAGTTTTTTAAATTGAAAGTTGGTTGAATTTTGCATTTCTTAAATTGAAAAACATATCTGGATTAATGATTCTTTTTACGGTTGCCTTTACGACATTCCAAATAATTCATTTTGATATTGATACATTGGAAACTGCTGTGCAATTTTGTCAATTCTCTCATGATCATTAGATAAAATCTGTGCATCACCTCAACGAAACCCGATATGAATGACCCATCAGCATCAATCTCGGACTGTTTCACATAGTTATACAAATGGTTCAAAAGACATCCAGCTCTATGCGGAGAATTCTTAAGTTTTTCCTTCCATCTCTTATCAATAATCTTCCATATTAGAAGATATTTTTTCTCTTCACTTTCCAGAGTATCTCTTATTTTCTCTTTCGCAGTCTCTAGGTCACCATACAAAAACCCATTGAAGAGACTTTGTCCCCATCAACTTTGCGCAAAACTTTCACCAATGGAGTGAACAGCGCAATATTTGTGTTGTCCCAAAATTTGTTACTAGCAATTATTTCTGCAATCTAAACATTCAAAAATATTTATTAAAAAATATAAATAATGTATAATTTAAATATAAAGATCAATTTATAGTAATTTAAATATATACCTTCTTGCCTGCATCTTCTGGATAAAGTGCAATCTATGCATTCATCAGAAATAAATATATGCTGCAACTCTTTCTTCTTCTCCCTGATTAATGATAAAGAGAGAAATATTGATGATAAAGAGAGAAATGTTGTGGCAAATCTAATTGTACCCGGCCTTATTAACTCTTCGCCAATCACCTTCCTCATAATATATAGGGACTTGGTGTGGCTGTATATATACACGGAGACTGGTCTCCCTATCATGATTGCACTTCGAATATGTTTAATTTTTCTAATATTCACAAGTATCAGATTTACTGTATGTACTGCACAAGATGTTCAAAATATGTTTGGATGTGCAGAACTAATGTATTTGCTGCAGTTATATTGTTCGATGTATTAGTGTCACAATCTGTATAACATTTTCTACGCCAACCTCATTCATTCCCCTTTCCACAAATTTGTGGATATAATTGTCGTCGTGCCTGTTAGAGGAAGTATCTTGTGATAATAAGAAAACTGTCATGGCTGGATAATGTACAATAATATTTATTAAACTTCTCCCCTTTCAGTCCGATCATGCATCAGTCATAAAATTGCAGCCATTTGTTCAGCAATTTCATTTGAATGCATCAAGAGTTGCATTTGTATCATCGACTTCTCTTTTGAGGAAAGTCTCGCTGAGCTCGTACGGACTGAGAGTCTGTAAGTTTGGTCAAAACTTGCCAATAGTTTGGAGCATCTACATAAAAGATGGTAATGTAGCAAGATTAAATGATAGCTCCCCTCATAAAAAAAACCTGGTTATGTATCGAACTACATCATTTATGTCCTTTTTTTTAAGATGGATAGCACGATAGTTATCTTTGGGCTGCTTCCACTACCTCCTTGATCGCTCGAATAGCAAATTGATCCATCGGTCCCTTTCGAGAAGATTGATTTGTGGTTTTTCGAGAAGATAACTTTTCTGCTCAAATTGTCTCTTCATCTTCTTTCCCAACATGGACTTCATTTAATAAATTTTGAAACTCTGTTATTTTTCCTTCCTTTGCTATTCTATCTTTATTTAATATAACCAGAGTTTTCTGCTTCACGTCATCAGGGACCAGGGGATAACTTCTAACATTCCCGCTGACATGACTTAGATGTTCCTTCAAATGGATAATATTTTCCCATATTTGTTCTTAAAAAAATTGCACTCCACTTTATTGGACTTGTTGGGTACTTTTTTTTCCTAATCCCAAACTGGATCCTTACCTCCTCGCTTCTTTTGGACATTAAAAGCAGCAGAAGAAGACATTCTTCCAGCTATTACTGACTTCAAAATTTTAAAAAAAAAGCTTGCATCAAATTTAACAAAGATTCATAATTACTTACTATACCTTCAACATCAACAAAGTATACTTAAGATATTAGTTATGCAATGTACTATATACACAAAGAAAACTAAGATTTATATCAAGAAATTATTGAATTAAAAGTAACAAAAATTATCCAATGCACTATAGTCTATACACACAAGAAAAACTAAAGTTTAGATTAAAAATTTGTTTAATTAAAAATTTAAAACTATATAAAGAAAACTCAGGAAGTTAAGAGACTATCCAATGTATATATATGATAAGAACCTCCTCATATTACATATACTATACACATAACTAAGGAGTAAGGAAAACTAAATTTTAGATAAAAAAATTGCTTCATTAAAACTACATAAACCAAACTTAAGAAATTAATTATCCAATGTATTCTATTCAAAATATAAACCCCATTCTGATGAATCTCATCCAGTGTATTATATCAACAAATGTCCTATAATTAAAACTACATGGCCAATGTCCTATAACTAAATTACATGGCCAATGTCCTATAATTAAAAATTTAAAAATACAAATTTTTAGTATCAATTGATAATTACTCAATTAGAGACATACAAGTATATAACATAGCCAATATATTAACAAATCAGTGGACACTCTCCTTAAATACTCTAATTACTCATTAGTAATACTTGTACTAGCTCCGCTATTCTGCCCAAACATTACAAATCCATCAATACTGTGTTCACTAACTTAGTAATTCAGTGAGTCGTTCACTGATCCAGTGAACTGAATCACTGATCGGCCTACTGATTCATGGGTTGAATATGAATCAGTGTTCGACCTACAGATGAATCAGTGAGCCAAAGTCTTCAATTCGGCTTAATTAAAGCAAGATTGCACAAAAATTTAAGATTTAAACACAAAAAATAATCAATTTCATATTTAACATGCACAATTTAAGAAAGATTGAAGAAAATTGTAACCCTAATTAAAATTAATGTGAAATTAAACAAAATTGACTTACTGACTAATCGAAGCGACCGGTGAAGTTGAGATAGGTGGAGGAAGATCGTCTAGATGAACTAGATTCTACGGGTTGTCCAAAATAGCCATCGCTTGAGCCGAAGGATGATCGGCGAGGAGCAACCGGAGAGTCGGAGAGTGATCGGAGAGTGATCGCCGAGTGAATTTGAGTGGAATCTGGGAATTAGGGTTAGCGTTAAGGCTAATTGCTCGATTGCGAGGAGAGAGAGCGAGCGAGCGAAAATTTTAGGGTTTTTTTCCTCCTCCAGACCCGTTAAGAGATTTTTATACTCTTAACAAGTCGGGTTTTTAATGGGTTAACGGGTTTAACCCGCAACCAAAACCCATTCCTTTAAAAATTAATATTGCTTAATACCGACTGATATTTTTAATACCGTTACCAGTCGATATATCGCCAAGTGGCCGATATATCAGTCCATACTGGCCCAAATAACAATTATCCAATGGATTTTAGGTGCTTTTTTGAGCCTACATTGCACCACTGTATCACTGATTTATGCCAAAAATGAAATGCTATGGAATGTGCAATATAGTAACAGGTAGGGTCCAAAAATGCTATGTTAATTGCTATATCGGTATACTACTGCTACTTAAAAATAATGGATATGGTTCATTTTTCTTTGAATTCTTAACTGTGAAATGGGCTTGGTATTCATCCCAATTCTATTCCTGTGTGTATAAGAAAAAACTCAAATCATTTCATGTTTGTTCAAAGCAACTAGTTTTTTAAATCGTGACATGAAAACTTAAGACAAGAATCTCTCTCACATGTTGATAGCAATGTTTAAAATAGCAATAACGGTAGCACAATGTTTTGCCTCTGTTAGGTTATATTGCATATAGCGTAACACATAACGTAGATTATGCAATTTTTTATTTATTTAATAAAAATACATATAAAACTATATAAAATAATTTTTATAAATTGAAAAATAAATTTAAAATTTCTAAAAAAGAATATATTACCATTTTGTAATAATGGTATCATCTAAATAAGAAAACAAAATTCTAATTTTTTATTTCAATTCAGTTATTATTATTATTGTAATTTATGTTTTATAATATTCAATTTATTTTATTTCTAATTGTTGATTTTATTTCAGTTAAAAATTCAGTAGAACCTACAAGTAAGATGTTTCAGCAACGGGAGATGAATTATAACAAGCGAATAAGTAAACAATCGCAAATTAGTAAGTTAATAATTTCCCAAACAACCAAACAAGTTAACAACTAATCAATTAAAAACATTTAAGTAATTCGCTAATAATCAAATAATAATGAACAACAATATAAAAATTATTAATAATTGTAAATAACATAACATAACGTAATTTAACGTAACGTTACGTAATATGACGAAAAATCACATTAAAAAAAATGTATTATTACGGTGCACTGAGTTATTTTCAATTGTTATGTAGCATTAGCGTTCTGTTAGGTTTCATAACACAATATAATGGGTTTCATAATGCGTTATTTTCAACACTGGTTGATAGTGTTATAATGCTAAGGATCAATGTTATACAAAGTTTTTTTTGGCACTACTTCAGACTTGAAAGTTTTAGAGGTTGTATTCTATTTATGTTTCTGAGCTCTTTACCTCTGTTGCATGCTTTACTTCTTTACTGTTATTGCTTCTGTTATTAATGTCAAATTTCTTGAACTAGTAATTGTTAACCTGTCCAATATTCTAAAACCAAAAGAACTCGTCCGAGTGCTCTATCCAGTACTTAGACTTGTTCTCCAATGAGCTGAGAAGAGGAAACTCTCAAAAAGTAGACAAAATGAGTATTCGTTTGATTCGACCAAGTACTTTCGAGTTCGGGTTATGAAGTGTGGACTCGAACCCTTATAGGGTCGAAAAACAAAAAAGGATTGTAATGTTTTTACCCGAACCTGACTAGTCAGCTTTTATTATGTAATGGACTAATTTTGGGGAAACCAAAGCCGAGATCGTGAATTGATCTTGAATCTCTTGTTCGACCTACTATTCTGACAATAGATACTTACAGTACATGAAACAATCAATAGTATGAGTGCTAAATGGACTAAGAGTTTCTTAGATAGTTCTCTACTGCCCTATAAATTTTATTCCTTTTAATTAATGCAATTGTATTATGTCTCTTCAAATTCTTATTAGAAAACTTTATCCTTTACCTTTGGACATAAGTATATTGCTTTTTTACATATCCACTACTTATAGTTAGTGCAATTCTTATACGTATCACTGGTTTTAATTTTACTAATTTAAGAGATATATTTTCTAAATTTTCTTAATTAACATTTAGGAAATTTTGGCTCTGATAATTTCATATTTGATGTCAATCTATGAGTATTGAGATTTAATGTTCTTGTATTACATATTAAACTATTAATTCTTTGAGTTCTGCATGAGTAATCCGTGTACGCCGAGTTTCCGATTACTCACTACTCGCTTCGGATGTAGTGTATAATGAAATTGGGTTTTATAACATTGGACATGTCTTAATCTCAATTATTTTAATAATCTATATTTTCAAGTTTAGATTGTATCTATTTTATGACATTTTATTGTGTTATGTTTGTATATAAGTATATGGTCTTGAATATTTACCTACTTGTTGTGTAGATGACAATAAATGACCTTTAAGGTATCAAAGTTACATATATGATGTGTATATATAGTGTTTGATACAAATGCTCGATATGAGCATATATCCCCGTTATATTGTCTGGTATTTGCTATCTGATGTGAAAAACTGTCATCCTATATGATTATGATAACTGATATTTAGAACCTTGCTTCCCTTCACCAAAACTTGGTGTGTCCAACACTCCTGAACATGACACACGAATCTCTACGTGTTCAACTCTGTAAAGTGTGTAAACCATATTCAGTTTTAAAAAATACATACAAGATGAAAAATGTTATTTCCCTTAAACAAAATCTGATTGCTCTATAAATATTGTTATAACATCCAATTTTTTCATTTGACCTAATACATATATTTATGCAAGTCAAATATACCGTTTATCATAAAAAATACACATGTAGTTGCATCATCATGTCAATTTTGGAGTAAGTTTCTCGTCTACTATTGGTAATATTGGTTGGGTGGCCTGGTGATGGTGGGAAGGAGGATGCTATGAAGTTGGGTTATGGTTAGTGATTTGTTCAGGGTGATGATGACTGTAAGTTACGAGGAGTTGGTGATATCATAGTTATGAATTGAGATGGATTTACGGGATGGTGGTGTTGTCCTGCTGGTTGGTGGTCTTGTGGCAGATATGATGATTGTGATGGTGACAGGATAGGGTGACGTGGTGACCGTGGCAGGGAGGGGCTTCTGATGGTAGCAGAGAAGCTGAGTTTTGCTTCAGTTTTTTTATATTTTTGGAACTAATGAGAGCTTTAATTTGGATAAGTGAATGAATAATAAGATGATTTGGAACTTATGAATAAGGGGTAATTGAAACGATCTAGCATATAGGAAGCTATGTGATCCCTTTGGATGGATTAGTTACTCAATAGCTAATTGGTGTTAACTGTTAACAGATGGAAAACATTCCATGTTTTTTTGTTTTTTTTTTAGTGGAGAGGGTGTTGGCAGTTATTTGGACGGCCCTACACCAGGGATTTTTCTTCAATGGCCCCTTTCTTGTTTTGGTTAATGGTACTTTGTCTTTGATCCTTTTATCTTATTATACAGGAGATAGACTTGATAATTCTTCTTATTCCTGCTTGGTTATATTCATGTCTTAAGAATTTCTTTGATATTCTAATGACTACTACATAATTTGTTTCACTTGTCAAGCAGTTTAGGCTATTTTATTGAATCAGGAGGAAAAGATGACTTGTTTGTGGAAATTGTTAGCCTATCACTGTTTTTGTTTAGATCTAGAGTTTCCATATGCCCATTTATTGACAGAAATCTTACTTTAGGCCTCAAAGACTTGACAGACTTTCTGCCTGCATCTCTTGCAACTATAGTTAGTTACTTTTCTGCTGAAGTAACGCGTGGCGTTTGGAAGCCTGCATTTATGAATGGAACTGATTGGCCAAGTCCTGCTGCTAATTTATCCACTGTTGAAGAACAAATCAAGAAAATTGTGGCTGATACTGGTGTTGATGTTCCAAGCCTTGTTGCAGGTATGCCATTCTTTCTGTGTGAACTATTATTATGTTTCCGTTTATGGCAGGAACTTATGCCTGTACGAATATGAGATAAAAGAAGGGACAAGTGACTGTCAGGAAGTAGCCTTCATATCTGATTGTCACCCAGTCCCCATGATTTTCACTAGCTTGTTATTACACCCATATTATTCGTATTACGTGTGCATGTTATCATAAGTAACATGTATAATAGGGTGAAAATGACCAAGTAGGTAAATAATCAAATAGAAAAAGTTCCAACATGGAAAGTATCAAGCAATATCTGGGAAATAGTAATGTCATAGACCTGAACCGTCGATTATGAGAGCTATAACAACTGGATAATGGGATTAGTATAATAGACTTCTGCAGTCTAAGTAGCTAACCATGGCAGATCATGACATGGTACGGACTAGAACACGAACATGACAACCGGTGCTGGGCTTGGGGTGACCATTGGGTGGCTGGTGGCTGTTGTTCAGCTCAGCTCTAAGATTTTGATGAATAGTATTTCCAAATCTATAATCAGTCCGCATTTCTCAGAGGCAGAAGAATCTCTTAGAACATCCCCCAACAAGCGCAACCCTCGTGTTTAGTTGCCACCATTGAGTGTGGAACCCCGATGATAAGCCAGTGAAAGGTGAGGATGGGGACTAAAGGCTATCAGCATTACCAACTTTCCGAAAGAGTTTAATACCTGTAGCATCATTCATATCTTGGATCCTCCACAAACCATAGCCTCCTTCCTTTCGTTTTGAAAGCTTGCTCCTAGCTGCAAGCATGCATTCTATACCCATAGGAAATTTGAAGCTAATCTCTTATTAAAGTGTTGTGAATAGTTTTGGTCAATTTCGCCTTTCCTGCTAAAAGAAGTAATTGGAATTTCTAACCTTTTATTTTGGACCTGAAACTTGTCAATTACAGAAGGTTGTTGCGTTTGACATAGTTAATAGTAAGTGGTAACTAAGATACCTTGGAGGGAAAGTACCAATGGGTAACCATGCAGCTAACTCTTCCTTATTGTGCATCTCTTGCTGAAAAAGTTCTGCTCTTACCCATATTAGCTGAAAGCCTTGTGATAGCTCTACATCCAATGATTTTGTTTTGCTTTCTAATAGACTTCTTGTTTCCTCTGCAGAACAGCAACATATAGTCAAAAAGAAGTTGGTGCAACTCCTGATGTGTACCTCTGTTTAATGGTTGAATAAACTGCTTGTGGATTATAATTCCATTTGAACGGACTAGAATTTCATAACGTTGAAAATAGTTAGGGAAAGAGAGATCCCATTAATCCCCTTTTTGTAATCCCCTGTTGCGGCAGAAGTTAACCATAAGAGAAAAAGGTTTAGAAGTGCATTGATCTATTTAATCCATACAGTAGTAAACCCCATGCACGACATAATGTAGAGGATCTCCACATTTACACTATCAAAAATCTTAACACAAATCAAACTTCATACAAGCCTTCTACCTATAAGGAGGTCTTTAAATCCCTTAGAAGCTCATGAAGTAGCAAAGTGCAGTCGCTATTTTTCTCCCTTCCAGAAATGCACTTTGATTTAGAGAAATTAGCTCATTGAACCAATTGCTACCTATACTCAACAATTTGTTTATAAGATTACAACAAGCAGTAGGCTTGAAATCCAAGAGTGAGCTTGAATTTGTTTTATGCACAAGAGTTAAGGAACTATAATTTCTCTCTTGAAGAAGCTTCTTTTGACTCAAAAGTAATTTTACCGCATCACATACCTCCCATGCAATCAAGTCCAAATATTTTTTATAAAATGGTGCATTAAAACCACCCACCTGAAGCTTTACTGGGATTAAAATGAAAGACAACAGCTTCAATTTCCTTATTGGTGACATCTCTAATCAGCCAAGGTGCAGCCTCAACAATATCTTCACTAGTACCTTAAGAATATTAAAACATTCCATTAGCAGGACTGATTATAGGTGGCTTCCACGTATTCAGGTGCTGGTTTCTTCAAGGCAAGCAATAAGTTGACTATTAGAGTTAACAAACCCATGCATAGAGTTAATAGTATACCTGTACTTTAGATATGCATAGAAGAATTTAATATTCCTATCACTTAATTGCAGCCCAAATTAGTTGTTCTTCTGCCTTGATCCACTTTCAAAGAGAGCCATCCACAAATTGATCTCCTCTTTAATGTAGTCTACTAGTCTTTCATTAAGTGGAGGTAACGAAAGAATTATGAAGAGCTTATAATTTGGTTCTGAAACATTTTTTCTTGGGAGTATAAAAGCCATCTTTACACTAACTTTTCAATGCAAATTTTATACCTTTCATCTTCTTTATAAATCTGAATATTGGATTTCCTTCTACTTGTTAATGCTGCTGCCAAGCATTGAGATAATATTATTATACTCGAACAACTCACCTAATACTTATAGTATCCGAATACTTTAGTACCTAAATTTGTAGGCATGTATAGTTGGTGCATCGTGGAGGAGTGGGAGTGGTCACTGGTGGAGTGATGTTTATTTCATAAAAGGAGTGTATCTACAAATCAATCCAATCAGAATTGCAAACCACTCTATATAATCTTCCAGCAATTCTTCTAGAGCCCAGAGACTTATCATTCCAGGTCTTTTGCCCCTTGATACGATGTGTATTTCTATATCATTTCTCGTTTTGGATCGAAATGGACCAATATATTGGCTCAAAGACGAGATATCAGGATATTTCAGCCTTAAAATATCGCCTGATAAGCAATAATAACGATCTTCTTTCAATTATCAAAAAAAAAAAAAAATCTAACCCAACCGATTAGCTCATAATATGATGATCTATATACATGAGGAAGAGATATAGTCAGAGCTCGATTAGTAGTCTCATGCCCTTTTCATCAACCTTTTTTCATCACTAGTAATGAATGTGAGATGCAGCCAGCACTACATTACATGCATTGATTTTTTTTTTTTTTTTGGGTGAAGGTAAGGCATTTAGTTATTATGTCTAAACATATTGAGAAAATTTTACAAATATCAAGTTATTTATAGGCGCAATGCAAGTTGTTAAGGCATGTATTTGTAAGCTTCTAACTTTTGTTAAATATGTTTATATAATTTTATATGGGCATAATATGTATATTTATCATCCAAAGAAGACGTTCCATATATGACATCCCATTTTTTAGTAAATATCATGATTTATCACCCAATTTTGATGACTGATGTATCACTGATATCTATTATTTAAAACATTATTCAGAATAGAATCGAGCTAAATTAAAATCCCCTGAAACTGTTCATGGAATTAACCCCATTTGCTTGGTTCATAGAAATAAGTTCCTTTCAAAGTGTAGTTCTATGTGATTGGTAGCTAACTCCATAAAATAAAAGAAAATATAATCTAAAGTGTCTCAGGATTAATACAGTAAAATGTATTTTGCTGCATAGCTGAAGGTAACTGCAGTTCCAGATCTGGGGATCCCATGGTGAGCATAATTACCAAGAATTTCCAAAAATTAGGAAAACAGTTTGTAACTTCAAGAGAGTTTTGTTGTAAAAACACCAAATTTCAACCCTAATGGAAAATGAGATCCTGCGCTCTTGTATCAAATATCTGATAATGAACCTATTTAAATCATTAATTACAGTTCCAAAGAATATGTAGATTCTTCTTATCTAGTAAATACTATTTCAAGACACCTAAATGATGACACCAGTTCCAATTTATGATTCTCATTTCCAAAGTATGATACGGCAACTCCATGAATATTGAAAATAATCGATATCGATATCATTTTTAAATTATAACAAAAAAATATACAAGCATTTAACATTCACTTATGATATTGCAAGAAAATGTTAACTTGATATACACCTAATTCTTACAGTATAGCAATTGAATATACATGAGAAGCATAAAGCTCCAATTAATTCTCTGGTACAATGAAATACTTGCCCAACGAAACACTGGCCCAACAAGATAAAACCTGAATCTTTCCATTTAAGAATAATCATATTTACATAACTATCTAAAATTTCATAATTCATCTGCCGCGAATGAAAAATAATAGGTTGAGTTATCCCGGGTCAGCAAGTAAATGAATACACATAAATAGTTTGGTTTAAACAACCCATATGAGATAATAAAATAACAAAAGTCTTTATCAACAATCTTTTAAATGATTTGCAAGCAAATGAATATATGCTAAAAAAAAACTGTTACTTTAGATTAATTTTTGTACATGGAAAATAAACAAGTCGCATCTCAATATGATCAACACTTCATACTCCGGTTGAGTAGGAATACCCCATTATAATTAAACCCATAGTTGGGATTCGAGACCTAGAGTTCGTATATCAACTTGGATGCATAACATAGAAACTAAAAAAGATGTCATTGACTTTTCCATTATAGAATACATGTCACTTATAAAAATATAATCGTACAGCTTATGCTCATGCATCTTTCCAATGTTATATGGAAAAGGTTTTTCGTAATAGGTTGAACCACTTTTCTCATAATATAACAATATGGAGATAATAAGATTATCATCCACAAAATGCAACAACATATATTGCATTATAATAATATCCAACCTCACAAAATAATGACTAAATTATCCCAGTTATGAAATCTTCTCTCTTCAGTAGTGATGTAACAAGATAACTCATATCATATGTCAAGTATTTTAATTTTTAGTAAATGATTTGACTACAAAGTACACAACAAATATCCACTTCTTACGTAATATCCGAATGTCTGTAATAGTACTTTATCCTTCAACCATCGTTAATCAGGTTCCTAACACAATTAGAACAACACAAACCTTCACTTTCAATATATAGCAACTCTCAAAAATATTCAAAGTCTAAACTGAACATCCTGATTGTCTAAAACTACTAATAACTTTCAGTTAACCTATGTGAACTAGTTTTGCATCTTGTCATGGTATTCCTTTGCTTTTGTAGTTCATTTTGGGATGAAATCTTGGTCCAATCCATAAAATTTCCCATCTTTAGACTAAGTTATAAATCGTAATAAACTTTCAAAATCTAGCTTTTATAATTTTAGGATTTGTATGTTCTAGAAATTAAAAAATGATTATATCAATTTTAATCCTCAAGGTATAATTTGTTACATCAAAACTATATTATTCCATAGCCTAATATCTAGATCAGATCAAAGATGAAATTAGGATAATCAAATAAGAATCATTAAAAAGATATCGAAACTTACCTCGAAATATGTCTACAATCTTTCTTCTCCGCATCTTCTTCTCCTCTCTTTCAGCAGCCTCCACACCCTTTCTTTTTTCTGTTATTTTCTCATATCTTTTTTATTTTTGCATTCTATTTATTTTTCCCTGTTGCGCAGATCTATAGCCTAGGTTCCTAACACCTATTGGGTATGATCTCTATCAGATCCAAACGCATTAAACTCATCAAACCCTTTAAAATAGTTCTATTGGGTCATAATAATATGTAAATTCATAATCCAACTTAATCAGTTAACTTTAGAGATTTCACATAAAACCTTACCATAATTTTACAATTACAAACAAGCCAAAGATTTCATAATTCTCTCTTTTTATTAATTCTCATGAATCAGGATATTACATACGTTCCTGTACATCTCTGTTTTTACAAGACCAATGAAAGATGGCATGAACATAGTGATATTGTCATATACATCCTTCTAACTTCTAAATTGTTCCCTATTATTCCATGTGAGGATGTTCATAGACGTGATGGTTGGGGTTGGGACAGCTTCCATTCTTCTTCATTTCATTTTTAATTTTTCTTGAATGAAGATTAAAACTTTTGTTTTATTAGAAGGGCACATGCAATCTAGCATCTTATGCCATATGCAAAAATTGCAAGTTTTGTGCTCGCTGGTTTTTTCAATTGACATTTGACTTTGTATGAGGTTATGTAGATTGATATAAAAGATAAAAGCTTAAATGCTCCAGAGTTTAAATTTGAAGCAGAGAAGCAACTGAGCAAGGTGTTGGTCTGGCAGAACCAAGAGGACTTGTGGAAAAATTTGTCCTTTTTTTTTTCATTTTCCTCAGGAAAAAAAAATCAGAGGTCTGTCGCCTGGTGCTGTATTTTGATTCGTCCTGCATTGCCTTGAGGCAAATTTGGTTGTCAAATTATGGACAGCTTTTGGGTGACGGTATAATATATAAAGCTTAGTAAGTGTCGTGGTCCTTATCATGACTTGACTATGATAACTGTGTTCTGAAACAGGATATATGTACAATCTTTAATGAAAGCAAATGCATAATCTAGGAAAAACAGATATGTGAAGGTTAAAAATCAAGAAATTCATTTGACATGATGTTCATCCGAATGTGGACTGAGGTATGATGCCATTACTAGGAGGGTCACAAGTGAATGCAGTTCAGATCTAAGCTCTCGCTGTACTTGAAATATAAAAAGGGTATTGACTCTAACAATATTGGAACTTGGCTGAGTGGGTTGGTGCTATCATTGATTAATCACATAGAATGAAATAAATAGCAGCTATATATAAAATGTAAATTATGGACCAAATACTATTTATGTAGATGAATATATAATCCTCCTGTATTGCGACAGAATACATTGACTTATCTGTCCTCTATGCTCTCTATTCTCATATCATTAGTTGCACTTCTTCTCCAGATTCAGATTCTTCCTACTGCAATCGTAAATGAGCAAGTTCGATTAAAAAAAAAACTCCCAAAATTTGTCTCTTGCTGATATTTCTTGTTCCGTTTTGCTGAGTTCTAGTTACTATTAAATAATTGCCACTTACAGAATTGCTAAAAGATTGAGTCCATTTTATGAGTTTTGGGCTGAACATGATTGCAGGAGGAAGCTCTCCAGCTACAGTTCCATTACCTTTGGCAGCCTTTGTGAGCCTCACCATAACATTTAAACTTGACAAAGCCTCTGAACGGTTTCTTAACCTTGCTGGCCCAGCCTTGGAGAGCCTTGCTGCAAGCTGTCCATGGCCCAGCATGCCAATTGTTGCGGCCTTGTGGACCCAAAAGGTGAAGAGGTGGAGTGATTTCCTAATCTTTTCGGCATCACGCACAGTTTTCCAGCACAACACTGATGCAGTAGTTCAGCTCCTCCGGAGTTGCTTCAGTGCTACACTAGGGTTCTCTGCCACCCCACTCTTCAGAAATGGTGGTGTTGGTAACCTCCTTGGTCATGGCTTTGGCTCACATATTTTTGGTGGTTTATCACCTGTTGCACCAGGGATCCTCTATCTACGAGTCTATCAGTGCATCAATGACACTATCCTACTAACTGAGAAGATAATCTCCCTCATGATGAATTCAGTAAAAGAGATAGCAGAGAGAGTTCTACCAAAAGAGAGAGTTAAAAGGACCAAATATGGAATGAGATATGGTCAGGTTTCTCTTGCTGCTGCTATGACACAGGTGGTGGTCGCAGCTGCACTTGGGGCCACGTTTGTGTGGTTATCTGGGGGTTCTGGTATAGTACAGGCTCTCATCCATGAGATACTGCCGTCGTGGTTTCTTACAGTGCATGAGCTGGACCAGGAATGGGAAGGTGGAATTCATCGAGGTGGAGTTGTTCATATTTTACTTGGCCGTGGACTTGCCTACTTTCTTATGTTCTGTGGGATGTTTGCTTGGGGCATTGACTCCACACCCTTGTCAAGGAGGAGGCCTAGGATCATTGAAGCTCACATGGAGTTCTTGGCGAGTGCATTTGATGGGAAGATCTCACTTGGCTGTGACTGGGCTTTGTGGCAAGCTTATGTTACTTGTTTATTGGGACTGATGGTTGAGTGTGCGCCAACCTGGGTAGTGGAGATGGATCTTAGGGTACTGAAGAGGCTGAGTAAGGGGCTCATGCAGCAGCATGAGGATGAGCTCGCTCTTGCTCTCTTGTGCAAGGGTGGAATTGGTGCAATGGGCACAGCTGCTGAGGCAATACTTGCTGGTGAAACAATCCAATGATTGTTTTACTTTGTACAACAACTAATTATATGGTTATTCTACGCATCCATGCAAATAGTTGATGTCTATTGGTGGATTGACATGCTTTTTGAAGTGTGGAAACGAGTAGGAGGTTCACTAATATACTAACCTGTTGTGCATCTACACATCTCTGTAGGCTTACTCTTCACGAGCCAGTCATGTTTACGAATGTATATACATGTTCCATTAAGTGGTTTTTTTCGGCTTCCAAGTTGATTTATTTGCATTGACTTGTTACATATTGGTGTTGTATCCTATCAATTTCCGTAGTCTATATGTACATTGATTGGGAAACAACAGCAACTCCTGCTGGCAACACAGGTGGTTAAAATGAATCTTGAAGATTTACGATGTTATCACTCCATCCGCATACTGATTCAATTTCTGTGAGGACTTGTATGTTCTCTTTTTCTGGTGCCTACTGCCTTGAATCTGAATTTACCGAGAAGTATATTTACTGCTAATGTTACAAGTGATTGTTTTATTCCGGAAATGTTTTGAGTGCTCGGCATCAGAGGATATTTGATTCAGCTGCATTACAATGCATCATCTTGCTGCAGAGGTTAATAGAATTATGGGATGAGCTATGATGGGGTATTTTATGCATCCCTACCCAATTTATTTTCTGCAGATAAAGAAGGTTGAAGGAAGGAAAAAGATATGCTAACAACTCTTCCTTTGCCCTCTCATGAGCTTGTCCATGCGACTTCTATGGATTACTCTAGGGCTTATGTGGATTGGATCCAATATATATTGATCTCGTGTTACTTTATTTGATTGTCTTGCTGATAGAGATTTGATTAAAATTTGATTAGAATTTGCTTAGATTTGATACTATCTTGTTGCATTGGGATTTGATTAAATTTGATTAGAGATTTGGGTAGATTTGGTATTATTTTGTTGTTTTATAATTCTCTATATCTATGGTCTGTAGAACCCTAATTTGATATAGAGTAAAATATTATTTCTTTTAAGAGCATGTGATTTGCTTTATCAAATATTTTCTCGAGTGATTTGCGAGAGAGTGGGCATGTGATTCGCCTGGACGTGAGGTCCAAACTCTAATTTACCCCCCAAAATTCTAAATTCTTTTCCAATTTATCTACCACAAATCCTAAATCGCTTCTGTCCTGCATCAAATTGGAATCAGAGCTCAAGACCCGCATTTTCAGGTACCAGAATCCAAATTCATCTATTCATCTACCTTTCTTTTATTTTCTTTTAGATATGGAAAAAAAAATCAAGAGAGAGAGCAAAAGAAAAATCAGATCAAAAAGAAAAAAAAACAGAAAAAAAAAAAAAAAAAAAAACAGGAGAAGCAAGCAGAAGAGAAGAAGTTGAAGAGAAGAAAAAAAAAAAAGTAGAGAGAGTTAGACGTGAAGAAAAAAGAAGAAAAAAAACGGAGAAGAAGAAGAAGAGAGCATAAGCCAATTTGAGAGAGAAGAGAGAGAGGAAAAAAATAAGTAAATAAATATATAAAAGTTCCCTTTGTCTCCTGTAGCCTCAACACCTTCCCCTTTCTCCTTCCTCACGCCACTTCACCAAAGAAACCCACCAGCAAAAAAAAAAAAAAGGAAAAAAAAATTCCTAATTCTCTTCTCCTCTAAATTTCTTGTTCCCCGTCTTCTTCTCATTCTCCTTCTTCAAACCAAGCAGCCCAACCCATCAAAATTTCCTGACCCAATCTCCTCCACATCTTCTCTTCTCTTCTTTCTCTCCAACTACAACCACCCAAGCTCTCCACCACCCTCTCCCCCTCAACCAGCAACAACAGCAGCAGCGCAGCAACAAGCAGTAGTGCAGCAGAACAGTAGCGGCAGCAGCAGTAGAACATCAGCAGCAGAATGGCAACAGCAGCAGCAGAACGACTGTAACAGCAACCAGCAGCAGCAACAACAACCGCAACCACTGCAGTAGTGAAGGAGAAAGAGGTGATTTGGAGCCGCCCAGTTAGAGCCTGAGCTATTCTTAAGATGCTTCTTGGAATTTCTACTCTAGAGCTTCTGTAAAATTTCCACTCTAGAGCTTGTGTAAAATTTCCAATACGCCTTGAAGGAATTTAAGTGTGATTTACTTTATATCGAGATAATTTCTAATCGCACTGTTATTTAGTCAGTAATATTTTGTACTCCATTCTTATTATTTGCGTAGATTTGAATATTTTATTGTTACTTATAATTTGCCACGAGATTTATTTGTGTGTTATATTATATTGTATAAATAAGAATTGCATTTCCTTCCATATAGTAGCTTTCGGACATTAGAATATCTTATTTGATCATATACTCACGCATTTAGTTTGCATCTAGGATTTTGCATATTCATCTGTATGCTTTATTGCAACTGCATATAGATAATTATTGCATGCTTTGTAGTGGAAAATTTTTTAAAGAAGTCATGGATCTTACAAAAGTTTTGAATAAATTAAATGAAATAATGGATACTAATAAAAAACTTCAAACTGGTTTAGATGTAATAAATATATATTTAGATAATCTAGAAACACAAGTCAATAAGCAAAAACCTGCTAAAAAAAATCAGATGAATAAAAATAGACAAGGAAGATATCATAATATTGGAAGAAATAATAATTTTGAGAATGAACATCTACATGATGATATCACACGTAAAGTCAATATAAATATATTCTCTTTTGATAGCACTTATGACTCCCAACGTTTTTGTGGTTAGCGGATATGAACCATCTTTTTGAGTGGTATGGGATGTCAGAAGCTCTAAAAGTTCGTTTTGCTAAATTAAAATTATAAGGGTCAGCTAAAGTGTATTGGATGTTAGTTGAGAGATGATTAGTAAAAAAACGACAAGAACCAATTGAACTATGGTTTGAAATGAAAGAAAAATTTAGAAAGAAATATTTTCCTCCAAATTTTAGGGATCACCTTCTTGACTCCGTCTAATCTAAAACAGGAAAGTATGAGTGTGACTGAAT
This sequence comes from Dracaena cambodiana, assembly GCA_036321105.1. Classification (NCBI taxonomy): domain Eukaryota; kingdom Viridiplantae; phylum Streptophyta; class Magnoliopsida; order Asparagales; family Asparagaceae; genus Dracaena; species Dracaena cambodiana. Next base: position 23,347,406 of record JAYEPQ010000020.1, read on the forward strand.
ACATGCATAAATTTGATGAGCTCTTAGTGCGATGTGATATTCAAAAAGACAGTCGTTTAACTCTTTCACGATTTCGTACTAGACTTAAATCCAAACTCAGATGTGAAGTGCTTACACATTCTTTAGATTCTATTGAGAATGCATTTCAGTGCGCTCTTAAGTATGAGGTATATTTGCGCACACTCTTTGATAAAAAGTCCACTTTCAGAACTGCGGAGTATCCCAAGCGACAATCGACACTAATGCTACAAATACTAATATTGTCGCTAAGGATACAAAAGGTAAATCAGTCGCTAGTAAGTCATCAAAACCAGCCACAAAACAAACCGAGTGCTTCAAGTGTCGTGGTTTTGGTCACTTTGCTTATCAATATCCTACAAGAAATTTGTTAATAAATGATGTTCATAATACAGATGACAGTGAGACTAAAGAAGAAATTTACGAACCTCAAGAAAATTTTAGTAATGTTGAAGATGATCTAGTAAATACACCTTTACACGTTAGGTATTTGCATTCTGTATCAAGAAATGAGGATTGGCGTAGATCTAATGTATTTCACACCTATATCACACACAATGGTAAGAGTTATAAAGTCATGATAGATGGAGATAGTTATATCAATATCATTTCTAAATCAGCTGTTGACAAGATGGGCCTCAAAACTGAATCACACCCTCAACCGTATAATGTAATTTGGGTTGATAAGAGTTTTCATGCCATTATTCAGCGTTGTCTTGTGCCTATTCAATTTTAAATTCAATTTTCGAGTTATAGTGATCATATTTGGTGTGATATTTTACACATGGATACTGCAAATATTTTACTCGGTAAACCCTAATTATTTGACCTAGATGTTGAGAATTATGCAAAGTCCAACACCTATGCATTTATGTGTAATGGAAAGAAAATTTTTTTGACTCCTCCACCCAATAGTCCATCTAAAAATAAGAAGAATGAGTTAATAACACTAACTCAAGATGATAAATTGCTCCATGTTATGCATAAAACTTATAAACCTATCGAGTTTAGATTCATATCTCTTGACAACTCTTATCCACCATAGGTTCACTTGCACCACTTTTGCGTCGTTTGTGTGTGAATCTGCATAGGCAAATTACATTTAGCAATGATTCTTACAAGTTTCTTGCAGATATACTTGATAGAGTGCATGTATTTCTAACTGGATCTATACTGATTAGGGTTCCACCTACGAGGTTTTCTTTTGAGAATGTAGAGGCTTTTCACACCCAATGTACGAACCTTTTCAGTTTTTTACGGGAGTTTGTTATACTTCTTTTGGAGTCGGATATTCCACCAGCTCCTGATATTCTCTCGATCATGATTGTTTCACGTGTGCCTCAGTGCTCTACTCTAAATGAGTATCGAGCTTCTGCTTTATGCCCGACATTTTTCACAGCATCAGATTTTCAGCTCGCTCCACTTCATCCACATCCATGAGTTCCACTGCCATGGAAAAGCACGAAAGTTGATATTTGGTTGTAGATGTGTCTGATTTACACATATTTAGTATGGTGGAAAGGTTTTCCTGATATCGGGACGCTTGTTCGCCTTCCTCCGATGCGCTTGATCTTCTTTTAGTTGTCATTCACCAGTGGTGAATATTTCCAAGAGGGGGAGAATTGATAGATATTTGATTAGGATTTAATTAGAATTTGGTTAGATTTGGTACTATCTTGTTGTATTAGGATTTGATTTGATTTGATTAGAGATTTGGATAGATTTAGTATTATTTTGTTACTTTAGAATTATCTATATATATGGTTTATAAAACCCTAATTTGATATAAAGTGAAATATTATTTTTTTTAAGAGTATGTGATTTGCTTTATCAAATCTTTTCTCGAGTGATTCGTGAGAGAGTGGGCGTGTGATTCGCCTGAACGTGAGGTCCAAACCCTAATTTATCTTCCAAAACTCCAAGTTCTTCCCTAATTTCTCCACCACAAATCCTAAATTGCTTCCGTCCTGCATCACTTGCACTTGCCTGGACCCTTCAACTATGAACTCTTCTCGATTACCCAAATTGGATGCTCCTATATTGTTTCCTAGTCTCATTCTATGGTACTTTCTTTGTTTCGGAATAGCATTGATATTCATGTTAAACTTTCATTCTCTAAAGATAATGCTTATTATGGTATATTTTAACTTACTTTTTACCTATATGGTTGTGCCTATCTCAGAACGCATCCTCCCTAGACTTGGGACACTCTAAATGGGCCCACCCTCTTGCTATGAGATCCCACCTAAACAACCGTGCTTGGCGGGGCTCACCTAGAAAAGGGTGGACTCATTTAGAATTTTCCCTCGACTCTGGACAATTTTAAGACACTGTCAAGGGTTGATACTTTTGAAACCGAGGTTGCTACAACAAAGTGGTTTCCTGAGCCTTCCGACATAGATATTAGTAAAGATGTTGGAGATAATGGCTTGCATTTCATTGAATAAAGGTGAGGTATATATATACGTACAAAATGAGATTGGGTTGTTATACAAGATGAGATTGGGTTGTTGTACAAGATGAGATTGGGTTGTTGACCAAGATCTCAATTAACGGCCAATCAAATATTCTATATTTAGCTAATTAATTAATAAATTAATTCCTCTAATATGCCCCCTCAAGATGGAGCTCAGTTGGAGAATCCAATCTTGATCTTCAAAAGTTGAAAGCGAGTGCGTGGAAGAGGCTTGGTCAAGACATTAGCTAGTTGATCTTCGGAGGACACATGTGTGACACGTAAAGCTCCACTTTGTACTTGATCACGAATAAAATGATAATCAATTGCAACATGTTTCATTCGTGAATGGAAGACAGAATTGGAACAAAGATGAGTTGCTCCAACATTGTCACAATAGATAATTGGAGCAGCAGGAATATAAATGCCAAGTTCAGTTAGAAGAGAACAAATCTAACTTAACTCAGTAGCTGTAGACGCGACAGCACGATATTCAGCTTCAGTGGAGGAGCGCGCAACCGTGCGTTGTTTCTTGGAGGACCAGGATATCGGATTGCGACCAAGGTAAACAATATAAGCACTGGTAGAAGTGTAGTCATCCTTATTACCGGCCCAGCCAGTATCGGAGAAGGCATCAAGAGATAGAGATGTTTGACGGTGCAAGGCAAGACCGTGATCAGCTATACCAGAAAGATAGCGAAGCAATCGCTTGACAGCATTCCAATGATCAGTAGTAGGTCGATGTATGAATTGAGACAACTTATTAACGGCATATGCAATATCAAGGCGAGTGAGGCACAAGTATTGGAGACCTCAAATAACTGATCTGTATTCAGAAGGATCTGTCAAAGCAGTGCCGGAAAGAACTGTAAGTGTTGGCTCGGTGGCAAGTGGAGTGGTGACAGATTTGGCCCCTGTCATATTTGTGCGAGCGAGAAGATCTGTGATATATTTCCGCTGAGAGAGAAGTAAACCAGTAGAAGTAGTGGCAACTTCAACACCAAGAAAGCAAGTCAAATCACCAAGATCTTTGATGGAAAATCTTTTGCCAAAGAGATCAATAAACCGTTGAACAGTAATGACATTACATCCAGTAATAATTATGTCATCAACATACACAAGGAGATAGACTAGATTACAGCTGGTGTTGAGGATAAAGAATGATGTGTCCGCATGAGAGTTTCATGATAATCAACACCGGGACGCTGATGGAACCCTTTAGCAACTAATCGGGCTTTGTACCTGTCAATTGAGCCATCAGGTAAACGTTTAATTCTAAAAATCCATTTACAACCAACAAGATTTTGCGTCGAATCGGGGGGGACAAGTTTCCATGTTCCATTCTGCACAAGAGCATCATACTCTTCAGACATAGCCTGACGCCATTTAGGATCTTTGAGGGCTTGGGTGAATGTGTGCGGCTCAAGTTGATGGGTCGAGGTGATGGTAGCAGTAAGATTAAGTTTTTGAATGGGTTTATGGATGTTGTTCATAGCACGAGTGGTCATGATATGGGTGTTGGTGGGTGGGTTTGGAGGAGGGGAGTCTGGGCGATCGGATGGATGGGCTCGGTCTACCGAAGTTTGGCTGAGAGGAAGTGGGGTGTCGATTATGAGACATGGAGTTTCGGAGGATGTGGGATGGATGGAGGATGTGGAGTGGTCGACCAGAGATTGGCTGTGAGATGAATCCGAGCCCAGGGGCGAGGCTGTAGAGGATGTGTTGAGTGGCGCAACCATAGTGGGAAGAAATGATGCAGATGGAAACCAATTTGGGAGTGTTTCTGGATTTGGACGACTAAGATGACTTTGAATGGATAGAAAGACAGATTTCACAAATTTGACATGACGGGATGTGTAGATTTTGGAAGTGGAAGGATCAAGACATAGATAGGCACTTTGGGTGAGAGAGTACCCAACAAACATACAAGGGATGGATCGAGACTCAAGTTTATGACTGGAATAGGGACGAAGCCATGGATAGCATAAACAACCAAAGATATGGAGTTTTGAGTAGTTTGGTGGAGAGTAGAAAAGGGACTCATAAGGAGAGGAGAGGGAAAGTGTGGGTGTGCGCATGCGATTAATGAGGTACACAGCGGTTGCAAAGGCATAGTTCCAATATATGAGCGGAAGTGAGGCGTGAGTGAGTAGAGAAAGACCTGTTTCAACAATATGTCGATGTCAGCGTTCGGAGAGGCCATTATGTTCAGGTGTATGTGGGGGAGATGTGAGATGAGAAATTCCATGAAGGGATAGAAAATGATCTAATACTTGATATTCCCAACCGTTAACGGAGTAAAGAGTGGCAATGGAGTGTTTGAATTGATTTTCTACTAGTGCTTTGAAACGAATAAAGACATCACAGACATGAGATTTCTTCTTTAAGGGGTAATACCATACATAACGTGTAAAGTGATCAACGAAAATAACATAATACTTAAAATCATCAACAGAATAAACATGGGAGGTCCAGACATCTGAAAATATGATATGTAAGGGGTGAGATGAAACAATTGTAGATGTAGAGAAAGGAAGTTTGTGACTTTTGTTGCTTAAACATGCATGACAATGAGAATTTTGTGATATAGAATAAGGTAAAGAAAATGTTGACATAATATGCTGAAGAATATGTGATGATGGATTACCTAATCGAGAGTGCCACTCGGAGGAAGTGGTCTTGACATTGGAAAAGACAACGAGTGGAGAAGACAATATTTGAGAGGAGGTTGGCCACTCATAGACGTCATCTTTAGTGTTTCCCGTCAAAAGGATTGCCCCCGTACTTAGATCCTTTACATGAAAGACAGTGGGTAAGAATTCAATAGCAACATGATTAGTATTGCAAAATTGATAGATATAAATAGGATTCTTTTTCATGTTAGGCACACAAAGGATATTATGTAAATTAAAGGTGCGAGTAGAAGTGGGAAGGATGGTAGAACCGGTATGGGTAATGTGAAGACCCGAGCCATTGCCGATCATTACGTCATCAGATCCTTCATAAGGAGTGTGAAGTGAAAAATTATTCAAATCCGTGGTGACATGGTGCGACGCCCCACTATCAAGTAGCCATGTGGGAGTGTCGGTGGTCTCAAGAGATGCAAAGTGTGCGCGCGGTTGCCATGGAGAAGCAGGATGTGGAGCCTGTGGACGTGTTGCCAATAGAGTCGATGAGGATTGGGTGTTGACAAGTCGATAAAGGGAGTATCATTTGACAGTGTGTCCTTGAACACCACATCCTTAGCAATACCCAAGATATGGACGTGGTGGAGGACGATCATTACGAGGAGCAGTGGAAGATGCAGCGGTGTCTTCGGAAGCCATTATGGTTGAAGAAGAACGTGGAGAATTGTGAGACAAAGAAACAGAAGAGAGAAGGGGGAAAGGACAGGTCAGAAATATGGTGGCTCTGGTACCATAAAGATGTTGGAGATAGTGGCTTGCATTTCATTGAATAAAGGTGATGTATATATATACGTACAAGATGAGATTGGGTTGTTATACAAGATGAGATTGGGTTGTTGACCAAGATCTCAATTAATGGCCAATCAAATATTCTATATTTAGCTAATTAATTAATAAATTAATTCCTCTAATAATTAGATGAATATGTAGAATGGAATGGGCTACATATGAAAATTTGGACACTTGTATCCTATGTATATTCATCAATATCTAGCTTGTCAAAATGCTTTAAGCCTACAGCGGGCGGTTGCTTATGATTTGTCAAATAGATTTCCCATATTGGTACAGCCTGCATACAGTAGGCATGACGACCTATCATCTTTCATCTCTAATATGCAGCGTTGTTATTTTCCGTATTGGTACAGCTTGCACAGAGTTTGGTACAGCTTGCACAGAGTAGGTTACGGGGAGATAGTTCTTGAGAGAAGGGATTCTAACCTATGTCTGTATTGGAAGATGATTGACCATCTTGCACAGAGTAGGTTACGGGGAGATAGTTCTTTAGAAGAAGGGATTCTAATCTATGTCTGTATTGGAAGATGATGGACCATCGGAAATATGGCAAATCAGCAATATCAGAGATATAGCTGACACCCGGTATAATGCGGTACATGATATATAATTACTGCAGAAACAGCCAGTAGGAGCGGAGCAACACCCTTTACTTCCACCGTAAAGCATTCAAACCCTTCAACCCAAGCTCCTTTCGTACCCCACCCACAGGGCAGTTCCTTTCAAGATATGATGGGGTTCTTCAATATCCGACACAAAGGAAAGAAACGGAAACAAGTTGCCAGCATTGTTCCCTGGCACTATGCCAGCGGATACAATTGCATCTATAATTACTCTTTGAAAATATATAATGCACACTAATTGTTACTCATACTAACAAAAAGACAAGAGTCATCAGGTGAGACCTCACAGGTAACTTTAAAAGTTTATCTTTGACATTACAAGTAGGTGTTACACAAAAGTACATTAAGAGATTGAAAATTGCAGGCAGCCAAAAAAACAAAGTAAAAAATAATTAGCATTGTAGATGTGAGGGGGGTAAAAATGGCTTCAGGCCCTCCGAAGCAAAGGCATCGCATTGGAAAATGCGATGAATAAAATTCAGAAACAACAGGTACATGGCTTACATTTTTTTCCACAGAGGAAGCAAAAATAATAATAATAATAATAATAATAATAATAATAATAATAATAACAAAAGAACAATTATGTTTAAGTGTACTCAATCTACAGATGTGCCCATATCCCAGCTGACAACTACTAGCTTGATGAAAAATCTTTCACTGACCTCACACAATAAGAAATAGGGAAGATGCCTTGGAAAAACTTGGTGCATCTTATTTTTCAGAATCTACCAGCTGTATTCTTGAACTAACTAGTAGGTATACGTGGCAACTGCGGAGGATCGGGAGATATTCGGTTGGCCCAGAAATTTGCAAGCTTAAGACAGTAATGATCCCCATTCCATGTTACGAACTTCATATCTGTTTCATTTGCAGCAAGAAACTGGCTTAATGAAAAATCACAATTATTGATGGCGATAGAAAGAAGCGAATTCCAATCTTCAAATTTCTCAGGCATACCTTGTAGCTTGTCAACCGGCAACAGGGATAGTTCACAGACCACACTGTCATGATCAAAAACATGATTTTGAAAAGACAACTCGTCAAGGTCATAAAGAAGTTTGATGGACTTGGCCGGTTCCTTGAGCTTACAATCTATGGTATCAACAGAGATGCTGCTTCCAAGAGTTCTTTCCAAACCCCAAGTTGCCCATAACTCGGCACACTTTTTCAAGGAACTTACTACTTCCCTTGAACAATCCTCGGGATTTGATAGTATCCAAGGCTTGTAAAGTTTCAAAGAGGCTCTCAAAATTTCTGTTACTCTGTAAATTTCTGCCAGGGCAGCAAAATATCCACTTCCTGCAGAAACATGTGCAGTTATGTATGAGGACCACAATGTGCATTATGCTAAGATTTTAGTCATTGGAGAATGAAGAAGGATTAGTAGCAAGTGAATGCTAGCAGAATAGCGTTGATAGCATGTGTACCTAGAGATAAAATTTCTTTGGAAATATTGGCATCAAGTGATTCTTTCCAGATCATGGCCCCATGTTGTAACTCTCTAGTGCATGCGCGAGCCATCCTAGACCATGTAGAAATATAAGCCTGTTGTTCCTCTTTAGATGCTAATCTCAAGATATGTACCACTGAGGAAGCATGCCCAAAAAGCTCAATTGATGCCCTCACATCCTTCTCTGCCTATGGCATTGAAGAAGTTTGTTCAATATATGACTCAAGATCAATAAAAAGTAAAAAGGAAAAGTAAAAGAAAATAATAAAACCAAAAAAAAAAAAAATTCTCATAACATATTAGGTACCTAACATTGGATTTTGCAGGAGGAAATTTTACCATGATCAAATCTGAAGTCATAATATTATCTATAAAAATGACAACAAGAAGTTTCCTTGTTTTCAATAGAGAGAGAGCACAGAAAAGTTCATAGAAAGGAAAAGGCCATGCAGCACACTTTGACTAGTAAAAGAATATTTAGTAGATAAATAGCAGATTATCAAAAGTAGGAAAATGTTGCACAGCATCATAACAGCTGCATGTATGGTCAAGAAAAAAATAAGACAATTCAAAATATCAACTGGGATACAACAACAACAATATTAACAACAACAACTGAGCCTTTATCCCAAGTACTTCAAGCAGGCTACATGAATCAGAAGAGAATCACACCAGATCGATCACATTGACAATTCTTCTCCAATCATTCCTATCGAGTAATATGTCCTTATTTAAACCTCTAGAATCCATATCTTTTCGTATTATCTCCATCCATGTTTTCTTCGGTCTTCTCTTCTCTCTTTTAACTTGTCCTAAAGTATCAACCGGGACATGCTACTTTATTTTAGTGAAAATGCTTCTTTCTATCTGCTCATCTATGCATACAATTGAAGCCTCCAACATATAAATCCAATGTCAGATTATGGCAACCCAAAAGATAGCAAATTGTTACAAATAAGTTTCTCAGTTATGCTTCACAAAGTCGAGGACCAAGCAAAACAGACACATCTAGAAGTTGCACCTAAAGTTGAGCATAAGCTGGTTCAGATCTATCATTAAATATTTCATTAAATATTTCAGACTCGAACCGAACCAATCAAATTAGGTACCAAAGTGCACTGAACTGATTTGGCTTTCAGTTTTACCAGGGAAGAAGGGAAAAGAACAGCGAAGATTAAAACAGAAAAAAAAAAAATTCTGAGATTTGGTTTTTAAAAAAAATAATTACCAATCCACATACTGACAAATTATCAATCCTTCCAACAATTTCACATCAAAATAACTAAGGGTTCGAACCCTAAATGTCAAAATTTCAATCAAATCTTTAAAGGATTAAACAAAAAAAAAAAAAAATAAGACTACTTTCGGTAGGAGGCCAATGTTGTCATCATCATTGTCAAGAATATTGAAAAGAAGATAGAAAAGAGTTAAGGAAGGAGAAGCAGTTGGATGATCAGGTAGAGATTCACCTTCATCTTCATGGTTGGAGAACATTTCAAAAACGTGATGATTTTGATAGAAGAAAGGAAAAGGCTCGATTTGATTAGCACGCGAGTGGATTTCACTGAAAGAAAGAGAGAATCGATAATCTATCAGTGACAATAGACAAGTTCTCGAATTCTCTCTCGAGACAATCGAGAGATGGAGAGTTTCTCAAGGATTGTACAGCTTAAATCAATTAATCAACGAAACCGTTTGGTTGAAACAAACAAAAATTCATAATAAACCGAATCCAAACCAATCGAATTTGGTTGGTTTATTCACTTTCGGCCGAACCATACTCAGCCCTATTTGCACTTGACATTTGTTCGAAATTGACATTTCTTGGTCACCCACACGAACTGTCTAAAAAATTCAGCTTTAAATTCATTGAAAGTTTTAGTTCTAAATCAAAATTAAGATTAAGACGAACCAAAAAATAACCACATCTCTCCTCCTCTCTCTTTTCAAATTTATGTTAAAAATACAAAATTATATTAGAAAATAGGATCTTTTAGTTACATACCTCCAAATCTCATATACTTGGACATTTGTCCCCTAAAATCCCAAACATTTTTTGTTAATTAAAAGAAACTGGAAAGGGAAATTTCTCTTTTCTAATATCAACTCATATAAGAACATACCTATAATACTAAAAGTACCCCTAGCAGCTAAGATATTCATTTTCTCTTTCTAAAATAAACTAAAAACATTAAGATAAAATTTGAGATTTTTCTGAAATTGCTGAGAATTTTTGTGAGGGAACTTAATGGTGACAAGTTTGGTGGAGGCCTCATTGGTGGCAACAGATTGAAATCTAGAAGAAATAGAGTATGACTGCTAATCATACATCTTAATGTGTACCACCATATAAATTGTTATTATAATGTTATATTGACAGTTAGCAAAGCCCATCATCTGAGTATTTATAATTATATATTTATTTTCAAATTGAATAAATGTGTTGAGGTGCTATTCAAAAGGACAAAAGAGTCAAATCCATGACAGAAAGGTTCGAGTGAGGTTATCAGGATATTGCACCGCTACATGATGAACTTGGATAAACATCACATGATAACAGATACAGGTTGCTTTACTTACAAGCAAGTGCCATATCTTACTCAAAGAAATGCCAAAGTCAAAAAACACATACCGATAATATTCTTTCTGATAAGCAATATTCTTTTTCAAGTGCCCAGAAGTATGGTTCTTTTGTAACTTCAACAAGTTGGTTTACACATACACCTTTGGATGAGTGTTTTTCCATGAAAGCACTTTCAGAAAATTTAGCTTCTTGCAGCACCTTATAAACTGCCTGATAAAGCAATAAGAACAGGTCTGAGTTAAGGAATAAGAAAGCAGCAGTTCCAAACAGATGAAGGGAAAGTATCAAATAGATAAGAGAAAAAGCATATCCATCTATTTTGGGGTCAGGCGCTGAACGTGATGAATGAGGCACAAAAAGTTGTACACTTTGTCACCGTCCTGAATCGTCGCCGTGAAGCCTATTCTTCATCAGGACAAAGTACCATAAAATAAAATTGATAGAATGAGAAAGATGACAAATTAGCTGAGGTGAATTAGAGTCACCTCAACAGCACTTTTTAGAAAATTATACTAGAAGAATATGATATGGACCTCCATATTATAGATAGGATTGATTACATAAAAACCTACCAGGAAGTATACTTCAAAAAAAAAAAAAAAAAAGGAAAGAGAGATTTTCATTTATTAAAGAGTGAGACCATGACTCGTGACATAGAGGGTTCCTTTTACAAAGGTGCACCATGACGTTATTTATTCAAAAAAGATGTGGGATACTGTTGCCGCATGGATGCCTCCATATACTGCAGATGCGGAGATACCCTATGTATGCTTCTCCCAAATACATACATACATACATACATATGTATATACATATATTTATATACATATATACATATATACATATATACAAACATACATATATGTATGTATGTATATATTATGTATGTATATGTAGGTATGTATGTATAGAGAGAAAAAAGTAAACGGGGGCTAGAGTGACACTCTAGCTAAGGTAGTTAGAGTAGGTAGCAAAACTCACGTTTTCCATTTTCCATTTCAACCAGATGCTACTATGTTGATCTCCATCACTTAAGATTCATGTATACAAAAGTCAACAATTTATAGCGTTGATTTGCCCACCCATCAGCCGGTAGAAAGTGTATGTTTTTGGAAAATCATTAATTTTAAATGCATATAATAGATAGTTAAATCACATTATATTCCCTTAATTTTTGAATATATATTACCTCAAGGGGTGGATCAGATGAACGGCTAGGTTTTTCAAGGAAATACTCAATTTAATGTCAAGAAGCCCATTCTAGCTAACTTAGCTATATAAATATATATATGAGAGTAATGGAAATGAGCTGACAGCTCACACAAGTTACCTGAGCTGCAGTTTATTTCCACTATCTCCAATAATTTTTTTAAAGATTATTCTTTTGGATTATGATCTCGACCCTTAGGGTTCACTCATATCCAATCTCTTGGGTTTTACTTTCGATTTGGTCATCCATAAGTTGTCACAAAATTAACGGTTTTTAGTGAATAGAACATATTGTGTCCTTTTGAAAAAATAGTAAATGAACTCCAAAATTCATGAAATTTGACCTTAAAAAAGTTAAGGAGGTATAGAACCTAATTTTAGAAAAAATTTGAAGAAAAATCATTCAATTACTATATTTTTGCTGCTGGCTCATGTAAGCTTTTCTGAGCTAGCAGTTCACCTACAATAATCCATATATATATATATATATATATATATATATCAAATAATGAAAATAACACATTATGAAATCCATTATATTGCGTTATGATACCTAACAGAAGCCCAACATTATTTAACAGTAGAAAATAATATAGTTCACCGTAACGGTGCGTTTTTTATATTATTTTACGTTACGCTATGTTAAAATACGTTATGTTATATTATGTCCTATTATTTTTTTGAGTAATTTCCATAGTGTTGTTGATTATTTATTTTGATTGTTAGCTAATTGTGGTATTTTCTTACTTGTTACTTGTTACTTGTAGAATTGCTAACTTACTAATTTGTAATTAATTTCTTGTTGGCTTATTGTAATTCCCTTCCAGTTATTGAAATTTCTTATTTATTGTTAATTTTATTGAATTCTTAGCTAAACTAAAATGAACAATTACAAATAAGATGAATTAAGCATTATAAAATACAAATTACAACATTGATAATAACTAAAAATAAATTTGAAATTTTTTTTCTTGTTTAGATGATTACGAAATTGATTCTTAATATAATTTATGAAGATAGATATGAAAATTATTGTGAAAATTGTTAGAAATTTAGAATTAGTTCTGTATTATAAAATGTTTTTATATTTTTTTAGAATTTCAAATTTATTTTCCAATTTATATAAATTATTTATATAGTTTTATATTTTTTTATTAAATAAATAGGAAATTGCATAACCTATATTATGCGTTACTTTAATGCGATATAACCTAACAGAGATAAAATGTTAGGTTACCGTTATCACTATTTTAAACATACATACATAGAGAGAGAGAGAGATACAAACACACACACACGCACACACACATATATATATATATATATGCGTTACGTTATATGCGATATAACCTAACAGAGATAAAACATTAGGTTACCGTTGTCGCTATTTTAAATATTGATACATATAGCAATACACACACACATAGGTATATATATATATATATATATGTGTGTGTATGTGTGTATACATAGATATGCACGCGCGTGTGCACACACACACATATATACATAGAGAGACACATATATACATACATATCTATGTACATATATATGTACATTCATATATAGATATATGTACATATTATATGTAGAAATATATATAAGAGAAAGAGAGAGAGATGGATTCTTTGGGAAGGACTTGAAGTCAAATCCGTCCTATTAGATTTCGATGATGAAAAACCTATTATAATGATCCACTCGCCAAAGTTGATCTATATCTAAAGTGTCTTGAAGAAAAAAATTAAGTTTATTTAAAAAAAAAATTACCCATGCACAGGTAGGCACTAAATGGATAGTTGAAAATAGCATTTTACTTCGATCTACAACTTAGGGTGTAAATATTATCTATCTGGATATTTGATCATAAACAAATTACTTAAAAACCTCATCGTACAACCTTTTATTAGTTTTGAACATTTTGCACCATCGAGCTAACTCACTATCTGAAATCGTTCATCCTATACCTACTTGATACATGAGTAAGAAAATTCAAAAATTTTATTTTTATATTTTGATCACTTGAAATTATATAGATCAAGTTCAATGGAATGAATGTTCAACATGAATGTATTAATATGGATTTTCAATAGAAAGGATTAGATTCCAAATCCTTCTGGAAGGCCTCGAGTCCATCTCTAATATACATATATATGAGAAAAGTGTGCTTAAGTTGTTTTCTTTCTGTATTGTTGATCTCGAGATCATATTTGTTCCATTGCTGGAAAAAAACTTTTATATTGTTTCTCGTTTTGGACCGAAATGAGCTGATATACCAGCTCAAAGACGAGATATTGTGTGAGATTTCAGCCTTGAAATATCACTCGGCAAGTAATAATATCGTATCTTCTTTCTTATAAAAAATTTCGAAGGAAAACCCTCCGGTAAGGGGAATAACTGAATAAGTGCAACAAAGTTTTTTGTTTCTTGTTGAACTTATACCCCCTATGAGAGTGGTCTCTATGCGAAAAAAATTCTCAACGGGATATTAGTGAAACAATCCCAATAGTACAATGCTAGTTATTATAGTTAACCCTTTAGTAAATATCACGGTATATCACCTAATATATGATTTCGGGTATAGGACTTTGTCGACCAATATATCACCGATGTCCAATATTTAAAATATTGTTTTTTGGCTACATCAAATTACAATCTAAGGGACATCTTATTCACACTTTTCCCCATTTAAATATATATGAAAATAATAGAAATGAGTTTCCAACTCAAGTAAGTTATCTGAGCCCCATTACTTTTTTTCTTTTTAAGTTTTTTATTATGATCTCAACCTGCTAGCGTTTACTCATACCTAGTTTATTAGGTTTTATTTTTGATTTGGTCTTCCATCAAATAAATACAAAAATAATAATTTTCGAATAATAAACATTCTGTGTCCACTTGATAGAAAGATAAATAAACTCCAAAATGCATAACTTTTGATCCTAAAAAAAGTTAAAGAGACAACTATCATGATTCTAGAATAAATTTGAAAAGAAATTGGGAGCACCTTTTTGCCGCTAGCTCGCATAACTTACGTGAGCTAGCAGCTCATTTACAGTAATACCTATATATAGATAGACTTGGATCTTTTGGGAATGATTTGGAGACAAATCCAGTGTAAAATAACCTAAAATTAAAAATCTAAGTTTTTAAATTTTTTACCCATGCATCGTGGGTATAAAATGAATGATTCTATATAACCAGTTGATTAGTTTAACGATATAGAATGTTCAAAACCTAATAAAATTTTGTATGGTAGAGTTTTTAGGTTTTAGATCATGATTGAATATACAGGTTGATAATTTTTTATGCCAAAGAGTAAAGATCAAAGCAAAAAGCTATTGTCAACCGTTATTTTGTGCATAATGGATGCATAACCTAAAAAACTAAAAAACTGACTTTTTTTTTCTAGGAACTTTAAATAATGGAGATCAACTTCAACTGAATAGATCTTCCATATAAATAGGCTAAAGGTTGATTTTAAATGGAAAGGATAAGTCTCTCATATGTATATATTAATATTCTTAAAAGCAAATATTTTAGATTCCTTTCCCCCGTTTCATTTGTTTCCCGACAAATTATAATTAAAAATGAACAATTACTAAATTATAAATATTGAAAAAAAATTAAAAATATTATTATTACTATATATCAAGTTCCTTTAGAAAAAGAAAAATCTAACTCAATATTTAATTAGAGTTCCTCCTAAACAGAATTATAATTTTTAAAAATAATGTACTACTAAATTAGTTACTCCACTAAAAAGCAAATAGATTGAAGCCATATCCCTCCTTATTTGTTTCCTTACAAAGTATAATTTCTTAAAAGTAAATAATTATTAAATTATATTTATTGCAAAGGAAACGATTAAAACTATTATTACTACTATATAGGGTTCCATCTTAAAAAAAAAAAAAACCCACCTTAAAAATCAACTACAGTTTCTCATAAAATGAATTATAATTTTAAAAATAAAGAATTAAATTGTTTAGTACTCTTAAAAGCAAATAGTTTGAAGCCTTATCGCCTATTTACTTTTTTCTACAATTATATTTTCTAAAAAGTAAGTAATCATTAAATATGGTTCTTTTCAAATAAATAATTAAAACTATTATGTTACTATATATAATTCAAATAGAAAAAATTCAATTCAAAATTAAAATAGAGTTCCATAAAAAGAATTATAATTTTTAAAATAAAAAATTATTAGATTATGATTATTAAATTAATAATAATTGAAGACTATTATTTATACAAACAGAGTTCCATTTGAAATACAAAACTCTCAAGTCAATTCTCAGTAGAGCTCATTATGGAAAAAAGAAACCTAACTCAAAATTCAATTAAGTTCCTCCTTAAAAATATAATTTTTAATTGTATATATTAATTGTTAATATCAGGTTAACCAAATGTAAAAAACTATTAATTTTATTATTCATTATATTAATAATAATTATTCACTAAATAAATAAATGAATGAAATATTTAAGAAATGGCATGTACCTAAAAATAAGGAACATGGATCATTGCAGGATGTTCTTAGAATACACATATCTCATCGTCAAAATAAGTTAAAAAAAAAATTCTCGGCCCTCAAAACACCCATGCTTTAGCACCTGGCGTAACAGCTCCTGGTGCAACAACAAGTACCAGCTTAACTTGGGGAGGTGGTGAGTTAGTTGCAGTAGGCGGCAAAATAGCCTTGTTAACTCTTATCACGTCTTTCCTTTCTCTAGTCATATTAAACGCACACAACATGGATTATTGCACTCTAAGTCTTCTCTCCCCCTCTTCATATTTCTTCCATAAATCATTTGAAGAGACAGCAATGATCAAATGTAGATGGTCCAGCTACTTTAGCTTCTTTAGGAGCAATTCTCATGGGTTTCTTCCATAAAAGTAATAATCCCATTATTTTTTTCAATTTTTTTTAGAATCATGATCTCTACCTCCTTAGTTTCTTTAGGAGTAATTTTCATTGGTTTTGAAGTTTATTTGTCTTTTTATTAAGTGGATACAAAATATTGTATTCACCGAACACTATTAATTTTGCGTTATGGAAGATTAAATCAAAACTAAAACCCAAAAAATTGGGTATGAGTGAACCCTAGAGGGTCGAGATCATAAACCAAAAGAAA
This sequence comes from Dracaena cambodiana, assembly GCA_036321105.1. Lineage (NCBI taxonomy): Eukaryota > Viridiplantae > Streptophyta > Magnoliopsida > Asparagales > Asparagaceae > Dracaena > Dracaena cambodiana. The sequence goes on from JAYEPQ010000020.1 coordinate 23,364,362, forward strand.
ATTTATTAAAAGAAATTATTAGATATAATGGAAATGGACCGCAACTCAGATAACTTAAGTGAGGCCAGTGTTTTAAATATCGGATACTAGCAATATACCGGTTGACAAAATTATATACCGGATATCGAATATTGGACTATATATAGCGATATGTTACTAAATACCGGATGTAATATCAGTGTCATACCGGTTAAATAATATACATATTATTACATATAAAACATATTAAACTACTTAGAACAAGTTTAGGGTCATAGAGAATACTTACCTTGGCCAATTTGCATCAATATTTTAAATATCAACTATCGGTGATATCTTAGTAGGGCAAGATCTTATATCAGATATCGTATATTGGGTGATATATCACGATATTTATCAGTTATCATATTGGACGTCTTCTTGGATGATAAATATACTTATCATGCGGCCCATGCCTGCCTTTAACTTATTTAAAACAAATTCGGACCTTAAGATATCTACCTTAGTAAATTTAATTGAACCTATAAATAATTTGACAATTGTATAATCTTTTTGAATGCATCATAAACATACCAGTTAAATATCCAACCTTCAAAACACAAAAATAAAATCATTATATATAGTATAGCTATTAGTCACATCTCATAATTGCCACTCACGATGGAAAAACAGTCGATGAAAAGGGCATAATACTACTAATCGAGTGTAATTCCATCTCTTCCTCATATATAGGCATAGATTTATGAGCTAATCAGTAGAATTAAGTTCTTATCATAATTGAAAGAAATCTAAATTTATCTAACAATATTTTGAGACCGAAATATCACCTGATATCTCGTTTTTGAGCCAATATATAGATCTATTTTGGTCCAAAATGCAAAACGGTATAGAAGCATACATATCGTATCGGTTGGAGGCAAAAACTGGGATATCGGCCGATATACTAGTATATCGGCCGATATTTAAAACACTGAGTGAGGCAGCAGCTTATTTGTATTATTCCCATTTGCATATATATATATATATATATATATATATATATATATATATATATATATATATATATATATATATATATATATATATATATATATATATATGAGAAACTAGAAATGGGTTGTCAGTATATGGGAAATAGCCAAAGTATATAAACCCCATGATTTTTAATGTACAATCTCTAAAGGTGAAGTATATCACGACACATGAAGTGGATAGATCAATGGATGATGGATAAGGCTAGTTTTTGAGCTTGAATGTAGGAAATCTTCCTATGGTAACAGCTCATCCAGTTTCCTCTATAGGCAAATACGCATAAACCCTGTGAATTTTGTTGTACAAGCCCTTAAAATGATGTATATCAGGACACATGAAGTGGATCACCCAACAGATGATGGATAAGGCTGGTCTTTGAGCTACAGCACAGGGCAAATCCAGTGTAGATAGCCCATCTCCAGTTTTCTCATGCATGCATATATATACACATACATATATACACGCATATATATACATATGTATATAAATACAAATATGTATGTATACACACACATATGTATAAATATACATTTATATACACAAACATATATGTGTGTGTGTAAGTTTGACTACAAACTTTCAGATAGATCAAACAAATTAGATTTAACACATTTTCGCTACATTTTCATTAGTGGTCCATGTTACTTTATTCTCCTTATATTATTCACTTTTGATCAAAACATATCTCAAAGACAAATGAACGGTTGGAGAGGTATTAAATCTCTTCTGAATAAATGGAAACTTTATAATCTTGGATATCTAAATTAAACTTTATAACCCAACTTTACACACACAAAGATGACATCTAGTGCTACAATATTGAATAAATAAGACAACTGATATATTTTTCATTCTATTTTATCCATGTTGTCCCACTAAAGTAAATAATCTTGGATATCTAAATTAAACTAAATATATAACTCAAACTTTCAAATTGAAAATCATACAAGAAATGTGTTGGTTCCCAAGAAGTTAAAATATAACAAAAAATTAAGAACGCAACTAAGAAGTGTATGACACGTGTCTGAGAAGTGTCCAAGAAGTGTTGGTGTTAAGTACGTGTCCACTGCATGTCCGGTATGGGTATGGTTTATAGTAGAAGTGTCCATTCAGGCATGTACTGTAATGATCATTAAAATACCTACTGCAATCTACATACAAATTGTTAAACAACGAAATACGCCTCCTAAATTTAAAAGGATGATTAAAACCATAAGTTCTCATGCAGAAATAAGAAAAAAATTACCTGGATGTTCTCATTGATCTTCAACATCTTAGCTTCTTCGCCAGAAAGAGCAGCACCCTCGTGAGATTTCTAAAATAAAAAGTTTCCACAAATCAAAGAAATGCAAATATAAGGACTTCAACATCTAATGTTAATTGTTCACTGACCTTGAGATCACCAAGATGACGAATTATTAAGAAGATGGATTCTTCTTTTAATCTGTGGTAGAAATCCAAACAAGAATTCGGAGTTGGATAGTAGGATAAATCCTTGTCAATTTGACATCCCGAATTCAAACAGGCAACTACTGGATCTAAAGCCTTGATTTCTGTTCGGACAGAGTTAGGTTCACTTAAAGACCTATTCAGAGTCCTAGAGAATCCACTGAATTCTTCTTTTCCTTCAGCACTAGTAGATGTAAGCAAGTCATCCTGACTACTTATAAACCAATCTCCAGACCCCTGCAAACTCAACCTATCAGATATTCTTTGCATAAATAACTCATCAATATAGAGCAATTAAACTCTTTTTCCAATATGCCGAGTAACTGCAGTGACAAAACTAAGGGAGAGACCAGAGAAAAATAAACCAAACAACAAGAAGAAAAAAATGATCTGGCCTCACATAAACTTCATTTTTCTAAGTCAGTGTTTTTCTTATTATACTTCAGCCAAAAGCGCAATAAATTTCAAGTAAATCATAAATGATAATCGTCTTGTTGATATACTTTTAAGGGTAAGTTATATAGTCCTAGTTTGACATCTCCACCATACAGCTTTCAGCACATGCTTACAGGTGTCTACTTCAACTACTCGAACTTCCCAAAGAATGCAGGTAACTTCTAATTATAACAACTTAAATACAATGGATTAGGAAGAAATTTTCTAACGTGGATACCATGGTGGAAGCTTACACTGTCATTGGAACCAAATTACAAATGCATATGACGTAGAAATTTACTAAAATGGCTGCATCATCTAAGGTGTCAGTTCATTCAGTTAGTCCATCAAATGCCCCAGAAAGAATAGACGTCAGCTTTTGCAATCATTCTTGCCAAGCATGCACCATTATCAGACCATTAAAGTGTAGAAGTAGTTCTGTCTAAAATACATGGGCATCTGAGGATTTTGTTTATGATATACTTGCCTACTTGGGTTTTATGCTATTTAGATACTAGCTTGACCTATAAGGAGTAATATTTCGCAGAGGCACCTGTTCATCAAATGGAATAAGAATAGAACATGTCTCCAAAGCTGCACACATACTTTTAAACAGAAAAAAAAAAATCTAAAACTATATATCATGCTCACAGTTCACTGATCTCTATACATCCATTTCCCTTGGGTTGGTAAGCTTTGGATTTTGGATTTCCAACACCTTCATAAAACAATGCAATCTATAACCCTCACTAGAAACCAATTAAATCTACAGAATATTGTCCGACTAGCCCTGTTTGGAAACAATTTAGATTATCTTACCTCCACATTTTGGGAGTAGGTTAGCTTAAATCCAAAACCCCAACTGATATCTGTTTTGGCTAAATGATTGGAGTTCAGACAACTCTAGTTATCTCAACTCTAAAATTAAAATAACTCCAAAATAATGAAGGTAGCAAAACTCCTTTCCTACCTCAGTTGTCTCATAACTTTATTTTTATGCCATCCAATCACATCAGAGATTGGAGTTTAGAAAGTCAAAGCTAGAGCCTTGCAAGTGGAGTTTGCATAGCCTATTCCTCCCCTTAAAATCTATCTCCAATTTATCAGGCCCGGAATAAATGTAAGTTTTGTAATAAAAAATTCAGAAACGAATTATCAATAATACTAGACAGTAGTGGATGTTTACTATAATATAAAGGCTAAGGACGAATATTACAAAGAAATATGACTTGTTACATTTGAGGAAAACAAGCAAGCAAATAACTGAAAAAGAAGTGACACCGTATGGTGACACAAATGATGACTCGAGAGGGGGGTTTAGCTGATTGGAACTCAAACCTGGAACTGGAATAATTAAAGAGAGAAATTTTTAAGGTGTTAGTCATTCGGCACTTAAACTAGTATTGGGTCAAATGGTGACAGAACTAAAGGGAAAATTAATTTTAAGGCGTGACATAGTCAATTGGAACTCAAAGCTAGAACTGGGATAATAGGGAGGAAAAGGTTTTAAGGTATTAATCAACTGGCATTAAAACTAGAACCAAGGAAATTCAATTTTATTACAAGTGTAAATGGGATGAACATGGATAATTGGCTAAATTATCAGTACCATAAGTTCCGCCTTCTAAATCTAGTTCAATTCTGACAGTCAAATTATCCCAATTATTTTACCATAGCGAAAGTGGAAGAGAGTGATATAAGTTGGAAAGAGAACATATATAGCCCTCCAAATCTCTTCTAACTCCACTAAAACTTAATTATTAATATAATAGTAATTGTAAAAATCAAAATTTAGTATAACTACTTAAAATTAATTTTTACTGTTAATAAACATAAGTTCTATTAATAGCAAGAGTATCACAGTATACAACAACGTTCTATAAGACTTCTTATTTGTTAATAGAATATGATTATCACTATTATTATTATTTTATTAAAAAATTATTATTAAAATGCTTTGACTAAATTATTAATAAAAAATGCAATGGATTAATAAAAAGAAAAATTATAATTAATTCACTTGTTTTATGTAGTTTATCATTTAAGAATTTATTTGTTAATTAATAAAAAAAAATATCGCATATTAGCTTGTTTGCACTTATCCCACATTATCCACCAAAATATCCAGTTTCAAAAATTTATACCACTGAGATATTCACCAATTTGGGTTCCTATTGGCCAACAGGACCTAAGGAAATTTTTATGGAAATAAAAACCAGAAAGATAACCGGAAAAAGAAATTGTAATGCAGACGACTGAACAAGAAAAATAAGATAAAAATCAGAATGTATCGTATTTGACAAATCTTATTACTGAGAATCCATAATTATCATCAGACAACAGTGGTAGTGAGGGAAGCAATACATTTATTTATTTAACTGCTAAGAAGCCTGGACATGGTGACACAAATTATGAATGAGGAAGCAGCACACAACAAATTTTAGAGCAGTTAAATGGCAATGACAAGGCATGAAATTTTGTTTGCAATATGTACATGGCAGCTAATAAGAAATTGCGCTACATAGGTTAGTGAGAAGCTGTATACATTATTTTTCTACTGTACTACTAAAGGATGCCCAATTTCTACATGGAACCACCAGCTTTGGGCTGATCAAGATTAATTTCTATGCCAATGGGATAAGGAATTGGATTTCAGGAAGATAATATTTCAGTTGACAGATGCTAGCCAGCATGAAGTAACAGAAAGGTATCCTATTAATAATGCTGAATTAGCAGCCTCTTTTGCGAACTCAACTATCTTTACACTAGCAAACTCCAAGTTGCAAGGGACACAATGGTGAGAGCATGACATTGAGAAACAGAAAGGTTATAGGTAGCAGGATTTATGGACACGAGAGTATGACCTTAAGAAGTTTGAAACCATAGAGGCAAGGGAAATTATCATTTTCTGCAAAATAAAGCAGGGGACTGCTATATGAAAAAAGAAATGTTCGGAATGTGCTCTCATTTTAAAGCCTAATACGGTCAGGGATATATAAAGAATTATGTGTGGGATTCTTCTATAAAACTAGATAGAGTATAAATGATATTTGTTCATTATGCTATCTCATCTCCAATAAAATTTAAGAAAGAGTATAATGGGAGCACTGACAACTAACGAAATATGCCCACTAGATAAGAAGTAAACAAACAAACAAATAACCAAAAGTAACTAGAGGTATTTACACAAAACACATCCAAAGAAGATATCTTTATTAATTAAGGGTTTCAATTGCTGAAACAAGCTTTTGTGAGCTACATGTGGGTGAAAATGTTGGTACAATAATGTACGGTCAGATTGTCATACATCTTGATAAAAATTGGAACATTAACAAATATTTGGCAGAAGTTTGGAATAAACGCGAAGGGCTTGGGTATAGTTGAATGCAAAATAAAATCCATCTGATTTGGATTGGCCACGCCAACACCGAGACCCATGAGATGGGAGGACATTGAAAATAAATTAACAGAATTTAAAAGTGCCAATGCTATAGCCAGGAATGAAAACAATTAAACTGAAAAATGACACTGGTAGATCAAAGAAAGAATGAGTTCACAAATATGTTCCTGGAGTACAAAACAAAACTTGAGCATGACCTCAACCTGTACATGATGCAAAAAGGATAGATTTTTACTTTGAACCAGTTATTTAAGCATAATCAAATAAGATATCAGCCAGGTGAGAGCTAGATAAAACACTACCCACAATTCAAGTTGCCCTTAATTTGTTAGGAATTTATATTATTTCCACAAACTGATCACTGTATAAATCTAAGAGACTAAGTGAAATAGTATTCAGGAAACACAGAGAATCGTATGACCACTACATAGGAAGATCATGGTCTAATGTGGATTAGTATACAAAAGCTAAAGAATTCAATGAATTTATGTGGAAGCGGCTCTGCAGCACAAAACTCCATTATGATTGCAAACATCAACCCTCATGTAGGTAGGTACTAGGTGCCTAGTCAATAAAAGTTTGAACAAATGAGGGCCTCGTCTTATATTCTAGAATGCCCATCACGACTAGAAAAGCTACCTTATTGGCTATGAAGTTTATGCTCGTGCAACAAAGAAGCAAGGATTTAAATTTCTCCAAGACAGAAATGATCAGGGAGATTATAGATCATGCAGTATAATGTGCAACTGTATGCTAAACAAGGCTTATGGTTCATGTAAAGGCGGCTTATAAGGAAGAGTTCATTCTAAAAAATCCCCTAATGCCTCGGCTTCCATTGAGTGATGCAAGTAACTAAATTACCGAAGTTGAGAACCACAAATACTGACCTGTACTTTGCTGCCACGCATAAACATGTGAGGTTCATGATCAGGGGGCGTCTTCTGTTCTTTATAATTACCCATAAAAGAAAGATATATCAGAAATTCAGAATGCATAGGTTTAAACTCTCAGAGCACACAGCCTAAACGTTAAGAAGAAATGTACCTGTTTTCGTAGAGATCCAGATTCGGCGACATCTCTCGTGTATGCCTCTTTGACGACCCACATCTTATCATCAAAGCTCTCAACCCCATTTTCTAAACTGGGATGCATCTCATTTCCATTGCTTGTGCAACGTGATGTGTCTGAGATAAAATGACCATGAGTAATGTCCCAGTCAAAGTTCAACTTCAACAGATTAGCCCCTCTATCCTGTGCAGAATATAAGTTTCGATATGGTTCACTTGCACCATTACGGACTCCAAGTTGATCACCGGCTTCCACCATGGTCTCCAACCCATTGCCAGCAGCCTATATAGTAGAATATCAAACCTCCCATGAAAATGACAGACTAAATAGAATTGCATTACTTGAACTTCAAAATGTGATTGCTTAGTAGTCAGGGGTATGGAAATTGTCGAAGATCCTTGGTCTTCATTCTAATACGAGAGGAGGCGATCCAAATCTAAATCTAATATAAATGGAGAATAATGCGGAAAATAAAGCTAGCATTCACCTTGCTACCATTATCGTTGCCGTTGCTGTCGGCTCCTCCTCCTTTGACAGGTGAGAAAGCATCCTTGAATTCCCAACTGTTTTCGTCATCTTCGTCGTCGACATCACCATCTCTTTCCCTTGGCAGATCACTGCTAGTGGAAGCATTGGCAGGAGGCGGATGCTGGGCGTAGAGATCAGAGATCAGATCCTTGACATCTCTCGCAGAGGGTTTTGGGTGCGAAGGAGAAGAGAACCCGTTATTATTGAAGAGGAATTGAGTTGGCTCCGGTGGTTCCTCTTCTTCTTCATCATCTCCAAAAATAGAGAGAGGAATTGCACCCCTCGGCTTCTCCCACTTGCCGTTGTTGTTGTTATGGGGAGATTGGACGAAATCGCCCCAATCGTCGTCATCTACATCTTGCTGCTGCTGCTGCTGGTGGTGGTGGTGGTGGTAAGGATTGTGTTGTTGAGGCGACTGCGATGGAGAGACGAAGAAATTGAATTCTCCGAAACCGCCGTCGTCGTCGGCGAAGGAGAAGGGCATCTTGAGGTAATATGAATGTCGGGAGTTGGCGCCGGGCAGCGGGTGTCGTTGCTCGGTGATCTGTCTTGATTATTGATGGATGGATGGATGAATGGATTTGGCGAGCGAGCAAAAAGAAATTATTTGGAGGGGCTGGCTGGAACTCGGAAGCCTGGAAGTGGTGGGGTCGAGCCCGACGGCTGCGAAAGTGGGATGAGCTGGCGACAGCAAAGCATGCCGGACCGCCAGTAGGGCCTGCCTCAATTCGGCAGAGAGAGAGAGAGAGACGGTGAGTTATGTCGGGTTCCACATCACTGCGGGGATGTCCAAAATGGGTTGGCCCATTGGTAACCAACTTGCTCTCCTATTATGATTTTACATGTGCGCTTCATCAAAGGATTTTGAGTATTCAATCTTGCTGGGAGTTTAATTTTCTCATCAGTTTTTGTGGATTTTATAAACACGTAAAAAAAGTAAATATATCCATTTAGAAAAAAATAAAAATAAAGTACAAACAAGGAAAAGAGATAGTATTTTTAGATAAATAATTTAGAACACTCCAAAACATCTAGTTTTTGGTGTTCTAAAAACACTCCAAAAACGCCTATATTTTAGAGTGTTTAAGAATACTTCAAAATACTTATTAAAAAACTCACAAACAAATATTTTTTTAAACACTTCATTACACTTTCCTCCAAAACACATCAAAATTAATTTTCCAAGTATAGCCTAAAAGATGCTTTTATTTTTGTGAAAAATGGAGAGCGAAGGGGGCGCGATGGAGGGGGAATCAAGCTGTCAAACATAGGCATTCTCTTGGAGGCCATGGGCGTGACTATGGATTTAGGATATGGCGATTCCAAACCACTTAATCGAGGATGAGCAAGGATGAGCTAAAGTCTCCTTGCCATGAATCTTCATAGGTAAATACTTGGGAGATTACTTTTGAAGTGTTTTAGGGTGTTTAAGAGTGATGTGTTATGAAGTGTTATAAAAATATTTACTTAGAACATTTCAGAATACGTGAAGAGGTACTCTGGAGTGTTTTATAGAACATTCCAAATCAAGTGTTGTAAAAGATATTTTCATAAAAATGTCCTCTCTCTCACTTTTTCTCACTTCATATCTCCCACGTTCTTTCCTTTTCTTAAACTAGGATATATTTATCTTTTATATAATTATAAAACCCATAAAAATCAATAAGAAACTAAACTCCTATGTATATGACTAAACACTCTAAATCCATGATCAAAACAGTCTAGATCATATACCATCAAAACACTCCAAAAAACATGTTTTAAAAACACTCCAAAACACTTTGTTTTTGACGTCTAAGAACAATGTTTTAAAAACACTCCAAAACACTTTGTTTTTTACGTCCAAGAACAACCTAAGCAACAAACCAGAGTTAAAGGCCATATTTAGGAACCGCTAATAAACTAAACTGTCTCTATGGATCATGATGACCAGGAGCGCGGATTGTTAGGAGATACGGTTATGAATGAAGATACTATGGGGAAACCGAATCTGAACAGTGGGACATCATGTGCACATCGACTTGGGTTTTATTCGAAACTGGCTCAAGTTGGATATAGTTATGAGAGAGGGTGTCAAGGTCTGTGCCTCGAGTTCCTCTTGATGTTGATGGCAAGGGGTGGTGCTGCTTGTGGGGCCACATCTCGCTTTGGCGACCCACTTTCGAGTGATCAAGGGATGGCTCCGACGCGCATTGAGTTGCAAACTAGTGCTGAATATCATTCTGGTGCACTGTTGGATATTTCCAATAGAGAGCTTCCCCAGGGGGTGACGATCAAAATATGACGAATAAAGGCACGATGAATTTCCAAGAAGATGATGATGTGGATGGTATTGAGAGGATGAGCAATTGGTGTTCTCGAAAGTGCTTACGACGTGCACACCATCTGTTCAGTGAAAGTTCCTACTTGGAACTGCAGAGGAGCAGCTAAAGAGGTGGCTCACTCCTACTGTAAAAAGCTTATTACCTACTCTTGTAGGGCAGATTTTATTACATTATTAGAAGTACAAATTCAAGAATTTAGAGCTAGGAGAATTCACTCTAGTGTTGCGAGGGGTCCTTGATTCGAACTGTGTGCTTTAGCTAGAGAAAAATTAGGAGGTATTATTCTTTGGTGGAAGGAACATGTACATCGTTTGATGGTATATTCTCGCCTTGGACTCTTGGTATTTTGTATGACATCATTTGATGCTATTGAATGGAGATTGCTCTGGGATTCGATCGTTGAGGGCGGCTTGGCTTAGATATACTATGATTGTTATGGATGATTTCAATGTTATATCATTGGAGGATGATAATTCAGGTAGAGCTTTCAAGGAAGATGGAGTGGGTATGGGACTTGTGTGATTGCAATATGAAGTTTATTGGTTGGAACTTCACGTGGTTGAACGAATAGAAACGCAGACGTTGTATTCTTTAGAGATTGGATCATGCTTTGGTTAGTCCAGATTGGTTGAATATGGTGCTATATGAAGTTCATTTGGCTTTAGATTCTTGCCTCCTAATTTTGGACGCGGATCAAATTTCAAAAGGCGCGTGGTCCTAAACCTTTTCATTATGAAAGATTTTGGTTGGAAGTTGAAGATGCAAAGGAAGTTCTTGAAGATGCTTGGAAGAAACCTATGAAAAGGAGTCCAATTTTGAAAGTTTTCATAGTTGAAACATGTCAAGGCGACGCTGTGCGAGATTGGAATAAGGAGCATGTTAATATTTTCGGTAGAGGAAGTGAATTGGTTTGATGAAGAATTGTGTTAAAAGCATAATTTCATAACAAAGCTCCAGGACTATTGCAGAGATGCTTTGATATGATTTAGCTTATTTCTGATTCTGACACTAAAGCTATAAAATCCTTGTCTGTAAGGGAGAGTTACTCTTATGAAGGCGATGCTTTAATCAATCCCACTTTTTTATTTTGTCTACAAGTTTGGTGTTGATCAAGAGGTTGAAACAACTATTTTGCTTGTTTCTCTAGTTGAATGATGGGAAATGCAAAGGTCTTGCGACGCTTGGGCACGAGTGAGTCGGTTTTGGGGAGATTGAGGGAGTTTCTAAAGGGGCACACTATTCTTCTAAGTGAGCCCACTTTATAGGGCATTTTTGGTTATTAAGTGGGCTCACTAGGATAAATGGTGTGCCCGTTTAGAAACTCCCGGAGATTGACTTTGGTTTCATGAGGCACTAATGGGCGTCAAATTAGTAAAATTCTACGCACTCCGAATTAGCTATGGGCCGAAACTACTAGCCTAAAGCACAAGCACAAGGGGAATGTTTGGAATATGAAACATGTGGAAAGTTGCTCTTAGAGTTGGTCCACAATTGGAAGAGGCCTCGATGTGGTTTAAAGTGGAAAAATGGTGATGGTAGCAAAATTCATTTGCAGGAAAATCTGTGAATTGATAATTTGCCTTTGTGTTGTACACCAATTCTCGTTTGTAATTCTTCGGTGTTGGCACATACCACAATCTCAAATTTTATTAAGAATGCTCACTACTAGAATAAAGAACTCTTGTCGAAGTTGTTTGGCGCTGAGTGTTCAGAAGCTATCTTGTATATTTTGATAAGGGGTCCGGATTTTGAACATACGTTGCTCTGGAGTGATCAACTTTTGCATGCGCCTGCTGAAGCTCAAATGCAATCCTAAATTAGAGTGAATGAAGGGCAGCCAAGGTATGTATTTCTTCGGCAGCAAATCAACAGAGCTTCAGCAACAGCAACACTTTCCGACAGTGGCTCATTCCCCCTAGTAATGCCTCTATTTTTTAGTTGTTATTCAAAATAGAGTGCCTTATCTAAACTATACTAGAATATACTACGAGCAAAGGATGTTTGAATAGGCGTAACCAATGTTTAAAATAGCGATAACGGGAACGTAATGTTTTACTTCTGTTAGCTTATGTCGTATATAGCGTAAGGCATAACGTAAATTATGCAATTTCTTATTTATTTAATAAAAATAAATATAAAACTATATAAAATAATTTTTATAAATTGAAAAATAAGTTTTAAATATCTAAAAAAAGAATATAAAACCATTTTATAATACATAATTTATTTTAATTTTATATTAAGTTTTACAATAATTTTTTATATTTATCTTCATAAATTATATTAATTCTGCAACCGTAATTCCACTCATCATTGAAACAAGAAAACATAATTCTAATTTTTTATTTCAATTTCAGTTATTATTATTGTTGTAATTCATATCATATAATGTTCAATTATCTAATTTATAATTGTTGATTTCAGTTCAATTAAAAATTCAATAGAATCAACAAATACGATATTTTAGCAACCGGATAGAAATTACATTAAGCGAACAAGAAAACAATCACACATTAACAAATTAGCAATTGTACAAACAATCAAACAAACCAATAACTAATCAAGTAAGAAAATTACAGTAATTCGCTAGTAATCAAAATAATAATCAATAATAATATAGAAATTACTAAAAAAAATGATTGTAAATAATGTAACATAACGTAATTTAACGTAGCGTTACATAATATAACGTAAAATAATATAAAAAATGTATTGTTATGGTGCACTGACTTATTTCTAGTTGTTACGTAGTGTTGAGGTTCCGTTAGGTTACATAATGCAATATAACGGGTTTCATAACGCGTAATTTTCAACATTGGGCGTAACTACTTTCACATTCACTTGCATAAATAACATATAGGAAATTGAAAACATATTTTATTTACATAAAAATTAATTATATAACACGACAGACTGCTCTGAATAATACAACAAAAGAATCAAAGAAGCGAAAGAAGTAAAACAGTGCGCATACAAAAGAAAGTATAAATAGATAAATGCAAAGATCTCAAGATAGTGGTCCCACCACTTACATCCTTTTTGCTTGCCCGAGAAAGTATCTACGGATGGAGTAGACTCTCCTACCTCATCTTCCACACTTGGATTTAGAATTCTGAAAATTAAATCCAATAAGCATTACATAAAATAGAGAAAGAAAGCATACCATCCAAGTACTCAAAATTGGTGATCTTAAATATATTATTCCAGTGTCAGTCATAATAATATAAATAATGAATTATACGAATGATCATAGGGTTGCTCTTGAGTCAGATAACTACTCTTTTTCGTTTATGGTTTCGTTCTCAACAAGTGCAAACTAGATTGAGACTGTTCTACGACCTCTGAGGTTACTTCATATTTTTTTGCGGTCTATATCATGCGAGTTATAATAGTCCTAGGGAATTTGTTCAGTGTCTTAGAGTTGTCATTTTCCTATTAATGATTATGATGAAAGAATGCCATTGAGAACAAATCCTGAACTCAAGGAATGTGGAAAGTAAGTTATACAGTTAGAAAGGATATGAGATCTATTGATGGAATGATGGCGACTGCTGATGGTTGATCTTTTCATTCCCTACTCAAATAAGAAAGTAATCGATTCATTTGTTGTTTTGCTATAAACCCAATCAGTTCCTTCCAGTTGCAAAAAATCCTTATGGGCATCCAAAATTTCATAAGGGATTCGAAGCTGGTGATTATAGATAGATTTAGATTAGATAGGTGCAATAGTTCTTAGTCACAGATCGTGTTAGATATCGAAACTAACTTGCTTAAAATGGGATAATATTTGAAACTAGTTAAATAGAAAAGATAGCGCTATTTCTCAATATTATGTAAGTGCTCATACATATTCGGGATCCAGCCTCAGATTCATGGCACTGAACTCTGATTGATGTGATTTATCTACTATAAGCGCACAGTATAATTGTAGCGCAAACAAGTCATTCTCACAAGAATCTCAGATGTTTTGTTATCTTAGTTCTTCTATTATCCTAACAAGTTAACTAATATGATTTAGTATGAAAAAGATGAGTTTTTATTTATTCAAAAATTAGCTTAAAACATTGAATTCACTAGATCACAACTAGGCAATCAATTTATTATCTTTCTGTTATCTTTTTATCATGAACAATTATGATCATAGAAAAATAAAGATTTTTTTAATTTACTTTTATTCAATTACCCTAAGTATGAATTATCAAGTGTCATGCAAGTATAACTCATGAAAGATAGTGATTTTCATAAAAATCAAACTATATCAATGGAGATTTCTATTAATAAAATTCAAAGAAACAAAATTCCGAATCCTAACTAAGCAGAGACTATCAAAAATAAATTTAAGTATAACCTATCAAAGCACTAGATCTACAAATTATCATATTTTAATTATATTATAACAAAAACTTGTCTTTATAATTTTTTTAGCAAAAAAGATAAATAAAAATCATGTCACAGTCATTACCCTAACTTCATTTACATTCTAGAACTAAGAAAAATTAGTTACTCATGTGTTTATTAATCAAAATGATATTTTACATTCATAAGAACCATCAATAATCTAATTTTTATTGCAAAACTTATAAAATCCTAACTAGAAAGTGAAAAAATTAACTAATAAATAAATAAATAAATTTACTTTCAAAGAACAGTGAAGAACGGTAAAGAAAGCACCTTAGAGCTCTGGTATGACGGTCATCAATCCTTAGGGTTAATCTCCAATTTTTATTCTTACAAAACGCATAGAAATCCCTACTTTATAAGGATACTACCAATATATGCCTCTGGGTTTCAAAACCCTAATCCAGTCATGATTATAAAATTACAAAATTACAATAGAACTCTTATAAATGTTTCAGAAATAGAATCTCCCTCTTTGCCACCAAATAGCAGCGTTAGCCGCCAAATGGTCGAACCTTCTAATTAAACTCCTATTCCACATCTGAGTCAGCACAAGAATGTATATCCCCTGTGGAGCCACTTTGCCACTAAATGGCGGCCATTGTCACTCTTTAGCAACAAAACCTTGTCCTTTGGTCTTTTGTTTACTGCTAGAGAGTCATCTAGCTCTTCTCTTCTAATATGTATGACTGGTTTCCAACTTCATGGCTTCTAGTTCTGTGCTTCTGTAGTTTCTTCTCTTTTGCTCTTTTTGTACTCAATTTTTCGATCTTATACTGATTTCATGCCAAATCCTTATAGCAATGGGCTTAACCTAAAAAAGATAACTAAACCCGAGTAGCATTATTTATATAAAAAATAGATTACAGATATAAATATGCAATATATGATACTCATCACACCCCCACACTTATACTTTGCTAGCCATCAAGCAAAACCTAGATATAAAAAAATTCTAACTCACTTTCATAGGAATCGCAGTTGCAGTTAGAACATGTAACAAGCCGTTAAATTCCTAAATTACCTAATGGACGAGTTGTGTCTCGTGAGGGTTTCCAGCGATGTTACCTTCAAACATCATGAAGGAAAGAGATTAAGAAATAAAAAAATAAAAATCAGGATAACAAAAAAATTATAAAAAACAAAATTTTATAAACAACTGAAAGAAAAATCTTTTTGATATTTTCTGTAATTATTTTCATTAATGATACAAATTCAAGAATGCATTTAGACATCAATTTACCAAATCAATTTTTATTTTAAATACACTTATCATTTTAATCAAAATTTTTAATTTTATCTTCCAATACTCACTAATAAATAATTGTTTGGCTCATATACATCTACGTGCACGCGTGATGGTTTATTTTGGTTTTAGTCTCAAACTCTAACCCTCGATTCATCTTTTTCACTAAATATATATATATATATATATATATATATATATATATATATATATATATATATATATATATATATATATATATATATATATTCTCTTTTTTTATCATTTTTTCTATCGCGAATATTTCACTTTTCATGTGAATATTTACGATTGCTTAGGCGCAAATTGCTGATTACACGTATCATATTCTATTTCTTAAAAATACCGTTCGTGTGAATATTCATACTTACTTAGGTGGAAATACTCAACAACTTAATAATTCTTAAGAAATTTGTTTGTTTATAAAGGATCATTACCTGAATACCATGCTCAGCTCTTTATTCTCTTTCTTATTTTATTTTTCTTCTTTCTGTAATAGATAAAAGACTATGTAATTATTATTATTTTTATCTTTAACCTAATAAACCATTGTAAAGTTGATTAGTGCCATATATTGCATATTTATAATATCCATATTATCTATTTTTGTAAATAAATAATATTAGTCAGGTATTTTTAGTGTATTTTCAGGTGAAACCTATTCCTACAAGAAGATGATGTAAACTCAAAGCCCGATTAGAAAACCAAGTCCAACTAAGAGTTAAAAGTAAGCAAAATTACAGGATTGTAAAGCTACAGAGAGCCAAAATCTAATACAGTCATTCATATGAAAAGAAAGAGACCAGAACTTCATATAGAAGAAATTTGAAGCCTAGAACTCAAAGTTTTACTGCCATTTAGTGACAATTGCTGCTATTTAGAGGCAGTATGGGGCCTATTTGTCATGAGTTTCTTACGGGGTCTTCGACATAATTTTGTAGTTACTCACTTGTACTCAGATTAGAGTTTGGTTCTCCGAGACCTATCTATTGGCCATATCCTTGTAACCTAGGGCTTTTATCATGCAATCTTGTACTAAAAAATTATTTAATAAAATTAGGATTTGTCGAAGGGGTGACAACTGCAATACTGTACTCCAGAGGTGCGCCATTGTTCAGAAGTGTGTTCTTGTAAGTGTAATTATTTTATTTGCTTTTTAGGCAAATTTAACTGCTTTCTAGTATAGATTCTTTATAGCTTGCATAGAAAAATAGGATTTTTAATGCTTTTGAATAATAAAAATATAATCTTGTTAAGTGGAACTATGAGTAGCTAATTTAGTTTAGCTCTAGAATGTAGATAAAGCTAGAAATTCACCATGTAGTTGCTCTCTAGTATTTTCTTTCTAAATAAAATAATAAAGATAAGATTTGTCAATGAAAAGATTAAAATATAATAACTTGTAGATTAATAATTTGATAGGTTATACTTGGATTAGATTTCTTGATAGCCTATACTTGTTAGGGTTTGAAGTTGTTACTTTTCATCTTTGTCATAGAGATATCTAATGATTTAGTTTATTCTCATGAAAAATTATATTTTTGATGTGTTATACTTACACACCACTTAATAACACATATTTAGAACACTTGAAGTAAAAATTAAAACTAAAAGATTAATTTTTTATGATATGAAAAAGATAATAAAAGTAATACATGGTTGGAAACTAGTGGATTGTATATCCTAGACTAATTAGAACAACTCTCATTCATCTTAAAACCCTTAGTTAATTCGTTAGAACTAAAGAATTAGTAAGAACGGAAAAACAACGTAAATCCTTATGAGAACGACCTGTTTGCGCTACAACTGACACTCTGTGCTTGCAGTAGATTTTTCACATCAAGTTTTAGGTGCCGTTGCCGAGAATTGACAATACTTTTCTTGCTTTTTCTAACGTTTTACGGGTTAACAGTGTGTGTTGAGTATGAAGGGACCTAAAAGTTCAGATACAGGAAGTAAAAAGGAACGTGAAAAGACTCAGAAGTAGACTGCAAAAACCAAAGAGCCAAACTCCCTAGTTTTGCCGCTTTAGCGACAATTGCAGCCATTTAGCGGCACTTTTAGTGAGTTTCTATCCTGTTTTCTCTTTAATTCTGTGCTTTGGGTCTCTGATTTTGTAAAAAAAAAAATACAAAAACATTAAAAAAAAATTAGAAACTATAGGACATTATATTTGATCATATTTCTTCCACCGTTTCATCTCACCACACCTCACTTCTTACATTAGTTTAGAAAACTCACACATACACTCACGGTTGCTGGTTCATGCCACATTGGATTCATGATCAATTTGATCGACTAGTGAGATCAGATTTATTCATGGGAGATAAGATAGACCAACCGATCCCGATCCTTCAGGATCGATATTATCCATTGTGCATATTACTACCGTCATGCATCAAACTCCCATACGCACCAGGTAATCACTATAAACTGAAACCACAGTACATCAGCATGCTTTCTAAATTCACTGGTTCTGATTCTAAGGATGTATCTCTTTATCAATGAATTTCAGGAAGTATGCGTGATGATTAAACTGCAACACTTATCGGATGATGCAATTAGGCTCCACTTCATTCCATTCACTCTCATAGATAACACCAAGAAATGGTTGTACAGTATGCCTACTGATTCAATTACTATTTGGGATGAATTCGTTACAATTTTTCTTAAGAATTATCATCCCAAGCACAAGACGATAAAAATTCAAAATCAAATTAACCAATTTCGTCAAGTGCTGGGAGAACCCTTCTGAAAATACTTGGAACAGTTCAAAGATTTGTTAGCTCAGTGCCCCCATTATGCGATAGAACAATGGCAGTTGTGTCAAATCATGTACGCATGATTCGATTACACATTTAAAACTCTTCTTGAGTCCATGTGTCAGGGGGACTTTATGAGAAAGAATGAGGATGAAGCGTGAGACTTCCTTGAGGACCTATTATGAAAAAATATGCAGTGGGAGAGTCCCGCTGAGAAACTCAATGCATCGATTTCTGCACATAAGGGTGGGATCCATAGCATCGATAGCTCTATAACTGCCAAACCTAAAATTGCAACCCTTACAAGGAGAATTGAGGCGTTGGAGACTCCTAGCACTCCACCGGTGGGTCAAGTAAATCAAATTCAAGTTCCCAAATGCTTTAATTACGGAACTCTGAATCACATTATGGAGGAGTGTCCATTATTAATGAATCCTATGGGTCCAAGGCTTGAGCAAACTAACGCCTTATATCAACGACCTATGAACAATTCTTACACTCCTACATATAATTCGGATTGGAGAAATCACCCAAATCTTTTATGAGATCAAGGGCAATATCAGGGAGCCCCCAATCCTAACATGCAGTCTCCACCTAATAGTCAGTTCCTAAGACCTAACGTGGGTGTATATCAACACCCAAATGTTACGAATCAAGGAAACAACCAGAATAGACCACCTGCGCATAATCAATCGTATCCACAGCAGGGGTCTAATAATGATTATGATAGACGGCTAACGATATTTGAAAGGAATGTGAAGAACCTTTTCAAGACAACGTCCAATATAGACACACAAACGCAAAATTTAATGAAAGTGTCTACTGATTTTATACAACGGACCGACCAACAACTTCTTGAAAATTCTCAGTCGATCAAGAATATAGAGCAGCAGGTTGGACAGTTAGCCATACAGCTGAGTGAGTGGGAGCCAGATACCTTTCCGAGCGAACTAATAATGAACCCTAACACTAACTCATCACAGTCTGTTCCATCCCATGTTCACCAATGCAATGCCATTCACGCGCTCAGATCTGGCAAGCAAGTGGATAATAATATAGCTATGCCCCCTGACCTCACACCTACTATTTTGCAGGCTACATCATATTTTCCATCTCTTTCTCTACATCCATCTTCATCACCTCCATTACCATCACATGCTCATTTGGAAGAACATGTTCCTAAACCGAAAGCATCATATCCCAATTGACTTAGGAAGCTTTCACCGCATGTAGAGAAGATTCTTGAAACATTCACCAGGTGAAGGTTAATATTTCACTCTTTGATATTATACAACAGGTTCCTACTTATGCCAAATTTCTCAAGGATTTATGTACCAAGAAATGAGTAAGAAATATTCCTGAGAAAGTTTTTCTTACTGCAATCATATCGCAAATCCTCTTAATTCCTTACTAGTCAAATACAAAAATCCAAGTTCCCCTACAATCGCATGCACCATTGGGAATACTACATTTGATAGGGCATTACTTGATTTAGGGGCAAGTGTCAACTTGCTTCCTTATACTGTTTATCAACAAGCAGTGTTAGGAAAACTTTAACCTATCAAGGTCACATTGTAGCTAGCTGATCATTCGATCAAGAGACTACTTAGTATGGTTGAATATGTGCTCATTAAGGTCGGTGAGTTCCTGTTTCCTGTAGATTTCATTGTCTTAAAAACTAAGCCGATTTTCAATCCACGGAATCAAATCCCGTTATCTTGGGCGGACCATTTATTACAACAGCAAATGCATTAATTGATTGAGGAGTGGCCTCATGAAGCTATCATTTGGGAATATGACTGTGGCATTGAACATATTCAATATGGATGAGCACACAACGAGCTTTCTCATTGAGGTAAATATGATTCATAGTTTGTACTCTTATTCTACTTCTTGTGCTAATGATGAACCTTCATTTGAGCAAATTTTCAAAAATAAGCTCATTTTATTAGATGAATTCGTACATACTAACTCTACGTATGATGATACTTGTGCACGTGTGCCATTGATTTATAAGCAAACCTTTGAGGATTTATTTGCCGAGGAGCTTGCATTACTTCGTGAGTTAGAAGAGGCACCACACTTCACAGTTGGTTCACTTGATCATGTTGCATTCTTCACACCTCACGATATTCCTACATGTATACTTGTTACTAACGATGATTGGCAGGTTTATAATGAAGGATTTTTTTAACCCAATTATTAATGCTTACATGTGGATAAAGAAAAAGTAAGGATGATATAAGAAGCAAAAAGGTAATTTCGTAACTTATAGGAGGATGATGAGACACAACAATGCATCCACTTCACGTTTAAAATGCACATACTATAAAAGTGGGAAGTGATTGAGAGGCTGTAATCGCTTTTCATGTATTAATAGGGTGACAATATTGAGATCGCAACTTTTCACGACTCTCATTATTTGTATAATATTTGTATAATAGTTTTCATATTTATTTTATCACTCTTGCTTCGTGTATGAGAGCATACACGAATTTAGGTGTGGGGAGAGGGTTAGGGTATTATCTTCATGTTTTTCTAGGATTTTTTAGTTTTTTTAGATTTTTTATTTTATTTTTATATTTTTTGGATTTCTTTATTTTACATTTTGGATAGTTTTTAGGGTAACTAAAAAAATCTAAAAAAAAGTAAAAAAAAAAAAATCTGAAAAAGTAAAAAAAATACAAAAAAATTCAAAAAATCAACCTAATTACAAATAAAAGAATAAATTTAGATTTGAAGCTTGATAAGAGAGTAGATTTGATAATACACTTAGAATTTTATGAAAAAAATAAAAATCCAAAAAATAAATACGATAAATAGTAATTTTGAGGTAACTATACATCTATTTTTCACTTCACAATAGTTTATTAGATTAAGAATAAAGATGATAACGATTGAGTAGTCTTCTTTATCTAAACAAGAAAAAAAAAAGAATAAAAAAGGTGAGCCTAGTATTTAAGGCAATAATCTTTAAAAAATAAAAAAGGGATGAGCCTGATATTTAAGGCAATAATCCTAAAAAAAGAAAAAAAAAGGGATGAGCCTGGTATTCAAGGCAATAATCATTTAGAAATGAAAAAAAAAAAAAATAAGAGTATGATTCGAGTAATTGGGTATTTGAACCTAAGTAAGCGTGAATTTTCGCATAAAAGGTTAAATATTCACAACAAAAAAAGAAAAAAAAAAATATTTAGAGAGAAGAGATGAATCATGAGCTAGAGTTTGAGTCCAAAACCGAAATAGACTATCACACGTGCACGTAGATGTGTAGGAGCCAATGAATTATCTATTAGTAGATATTGAAAGATAAGATTTGAATTTTTGATTAAAATGATAGGTATATTTGATATTATTCTTGACTTGAAACTGATAATCTAAATTCGTTCTTGACTTTGTATATTGGTGAGATTAATTGAAAAAAATATAAAAAAAAGTATAATTTTTTTTATTTTTCTTGATTTTTGGTTATCCTTTGTTGGTGGTAAAAATTTTCAAAAATCAGTAAAAATGAAATAACCACGCAGAACATGGAGCTAACTCCGTAGCTCCACGTTCGGCTATGATTTGCCTCGCGTTGGAGTAAAACGCAGAGCTAAGTCTATAGCTCTGTGTTATGGTGTTTTAACTCCACGTGAGTAGAATTCCAATTTGATTGAGTTTGAGATTTGGGCTTATCCAATACCCGAGTTTAGACCATTCAAATTCAAGAGATTTTAAATCAAAACTAAGATATTTGATTAGAATCCTTAATGAATACAATTACCTTCCAATTCTATTTCATTGGAAACTCTTATATTAACTCAAGACTATAAATACTCTCTTGAGGTAGCTTTTGGGGACATTCTTGGAGCTTTTTGGATCGTTTTAGAGTTCATGTTACGCGTGAGAGTCTTAAATTCATTGGACCAGCAGAGAAAGAAATTAGGGCTGACCGTCATCTTCATCGAGTAGAAGATTTCCACGTCAGATCGTCAAAAAGAGCTACTTGATAGATCTTATCGCCACATAGAGCTCACAATTCATTGTAAAAGAGAGTGATAATCTATAAATCCCCTCGTTTGTTTTTCTATTATTCTCTTTCATTGTAATCAAGTTGTATTCAATGGAAGGAAGCAAGATTTTTGCGACGAACGAACTGACGACTACAGTGGGAGACGTCTCTTTTACTGAAAAAGAGATTGTCTGACGTGGAAAAGATTGGATTCGTTATTGATATGCTTGTCGTGGAGATTGACCAACAGAAGTACGAGGAGTATCTCTCCTCTGGATCAGGTACCCTGACCGAAACAAGGCGCTCTCGCCGCGTGAGCTCCAATACCCATAAATCGGGTAATCGGGAATCCACCGTTAAACGGGGACCCTTGGAGCCCACGGCTATAGAGCCATTGTTTGGATAGAAAACCCTAACAGAGGAAGATCACCTGGCTAGCGGAGAAGGCCCAGAAACTGGTTTAACCAAAACTCAACTCCGCAATCAAAATCGTCGAGCAAGATGGAGAGCCCTCAAAGTGCTCGTTAAACGCGAGGCTAACAAAGTGGCAGAATGCGAGGCTATTGCACCCCACGAACTGGCTTCCGTTAATCGCAAGACTAGTCAAGATCGCGTTAAACACGAATTTATGACTAAGCCAGCGTGTGATTCTCTATGCGAGGCTACTGTTTCTAGATTTAAAACCAGAAAAATTGACACAACTCGTGTAAAATGCGAGGATAACTTTATGACAGAGCCAGCGCATGATGGAAACTCTCCACGCAAGGCTATTGAATTTCAGAAGAAAACTGAGCCAAGCGTAAATCGCGAGGCAAGTAAAACTTGCGTTAATCGTAAAATTTGTTACAATCGCATTAATCGCGAAGATAACCTCGCGTGTGATATTTCACGCGAAGTTATCAACCTTAAACTTGAGCCAAGAGTTAATCGTGAAGCCAAGGATTCTTGCGTTAATTGCAAAACTAAGCCAGTGTGTGATTTTTCATGCGAGACTAAGCAAAAATCTGAAGATAAATTTCTTCAGAAATGCCAAACCAGCATAAAATTCAAGGTAAGTGTAAAACGCAAAGCTATCTCCCAGCTTTGCGTAAATGATTCAAAACGCGAAGCTAACATCCAGCTCCGCGTAAAACAGCCTGAATATAGAATCAAGACTGATAATAGAATTACTGGACAACAATTTGCCCTCAATGGCTTTAAAATACTTCAGTGGACCCCTGGACCCTCTCAACAACTAGGTGGGCAACACGATCCTGCATTCAAGTCACCGACCTTAGAGAGTACTTAACAAAGAAGAGAAGTGCAACTCAAATCCAACAAATTCAACTTGCCACTATGAGCAGCTCATAACAGCGGTATTCGCCGTATTAGATAATTGTTGCTGCGGCAAGAAGAGAGTATCAGTATTTGACAGGATAACTGAATCAGACCAAAGCACTCCAAAAAGAATAAAAAGTGATCTTAACAATAAAACTAAAAGAAAAGAATGGAAAGCGGTGACCTCCAACATGGTAGGCAAGGGTAAAAAGGTCATAGATAAGGAGGATGATTCTGATTCAGATGATGGAAAGCCTCATCATTTCACCCGGCTCAAATCAGAAGCTGTCGCCCCTCGAAATTACAAGAAACTTGTAAAAGATTCTTGTGATAGCGACAACTCAACCTCACCTTGCTCTTCTGCATCTTCCCGACCACAAAAATCAGCATCACACATGGTAGATAAATCTGACGATATTGATAAGAGGTTTGAAGCACAAGCGCAGATGATCCGAGAGCAACAAAAGACTATCGAGGATCTCAAAATGATGCTTTTAAACATAGTTGAGAATGCCCAAAAAATAGTCGAAGATAAAACTAAAACTTCTTCCTCGGAAAGACCATCGAAGAAAGACGAGGAGACACTGTTTAAGACGAATGAAGAAACTAAAGAATAAAAGGCTTATTCGGTACATAAGGAAGATGATAAATATTCCTTCCATGATCCTCATGAAGAAAAAATTGAGAAATTACAAAGCCAATTGGGCGCTCTGTTGCACAAAAAAGAACTAAAAGAATTGGGGGTTTCGAGACCGTACCCGCTTGAGTGGGATTTCGCACCATACCCGAAAAAATACAAAGCCCTCAAGTTGGAGCCGTATAACGGGAAAGGATCCCCCAGTCAACACATATATTATTTCCTGTCTCAAGCAGGACATTTGATGGGTAATGATCCAGTAATAACCAAGCTATTTGCAAATACCTTGCGAGGGCATATTTTTACATGGTTTATGTAGTTGCCCCCAGATACTATCAATACCTGGTATGATGTTGAAAAGCACTTTCTTGCACACTTCTTTGAGGATGACACTGAAATCTCGGTTCATTCCCTCCTCCCAACAAAGCAAGGGGAATAAGAAACAGTGAAAGATTTTATAGAAAGATTCCGGAAAAAGTCCGTGCATTGCAAACACGGAATGGCCTAGGAAACTCTAGTGGAGACTTGCAGGCATAATTTTAAGACTAACGTGTTGCTAAAGATGGGAGTCGTAGAGTCTAAGACTTGGAAAGATTTACTCAAACAAGGAGAGCAAACGGAGGATTTGATTCGCCTAGTTGAAGAATCTCGTGGAACGAGAAATTATGGAAATAACAGGACACACCCGCAAAATAATAATAAGAGTAAGGGAAAGGCCGTAATGGCATCTGATGCTTCTCCCAAGCAAGGAAATCCTTCAAATCCAAGACCTTAAAACCAAAAAGGTGCAAGTCAAAATAGGCCCCGACAGGAGAGGACCTATACTTTTAAAGCAGAACAGACACCCACTCTGTTCCATCTCCTCCTCAGGAACGGTATGTTAAAACTTCCAAAAAATCGAAAGCCGGAAAATGCAGAGAAAACTAATGACCCTAATTACTGTCTATACCACCAGAATGTCAAACACCCAACCAAAGATTGCTATCCTCTTAAAAACCGAATCCAAGCATTGATAGAAGCCGGAGTTCTGACATTAAAAGAAGAGCAGAAGAAACTTACCGCCAACATGGCGACCCTGGTTGTAGGAACCAACAAATTCCCCGCAGGAGTAACTCCGGTACCATCAGGAAAACTTATTCTAAGGAATCATGACCCACATGAGATGGTACAAAAGGACTTACTCCTGTGATGACGCAAAGAGGTGAAGTCATGTGGGTTCATCCCGGTCTTTTGCAGGATGAGCAGTGGACTTCATCAAATGTCGAAAGAAGGAAGTGGACTAGTAATACTATTTCCGCAAAAATTAAAGAAGAATATGTAGTTGCAAACGTACTGACAGACTCAAAAGAGGAGGCCATAATTATGGCCACTCACCAAGATGAGGTAGGTCCCTCTGGTACTCGGTCCGGCAAGGCTTTTCTCAAAGATTACACAAGAGTAGGCCCTAAGGAAATATACACGGAACCTGCAAAACAAAACTAACTTCACTTCTAGAAGAATCCAAAGAAAGATGAAGAAGTCAAAAATGCCTCATTCCAATTTGACATCATAGCTCAGTTGGCTAATATTCCAGCTCGAGTTACACTCTACGAGTTGTTACGATTATCAAAGTCAACTTGGGAAGCATTAAAAGAGGTTTTGGCAGATTCTGAATCTTCCCAGGCGCAGATTATAGAACCATTCAATGAGGAACAAGACTCCTGCCCCCGCTGTCACCAAGTGAGGAGGCAAGTTCCGCAAATAACTTTCTCACCAGAAGACATGCAGGTGAAAAATATAAAATACAATAGACCTTTATATTTCACTGGGTATGTCGGATCCACGAAAGTAGACCGCATTCAAATTAATCCAGGATCTACACTAAGCGTCATCCCAAGACGGCTGATGCACCTATTGGGGATCTCACCTCATCGCCTCACCCCAACAAATAACACGATATATGGATTCAATGCCAACGACAGTTGTCCCCTTAGTAAGATCCGACTCCGATGTCAGATAGGAGACTTTAGGATAGAAGTTACGTGCTATGTCATTGACGCAGACACATCTTATAACATTCTCTTGGGGCGATTGTGGATTTATACCTATATGATAGTCCCGTCGACTCTCCATCAGTGCATGAAATAATGTGATGAGTAAGGAGAAGTCACGATTTTAATTGCAGATAAACAACCATTTAAAGGGTTGGAAAACTATTTCACTGATGCAATGCTATACAAGCCGACCCATGAGATCCCCAAAGAATCTGAAGAACCTGACGACAGTGGCAATGAAGCAAATACTGAATATGAATTCTCAAAAGATGATGGAGGTGATTGTGAGATAAACCCTAATATTGGCTTTAATGGAATCAATGTAACCAAAGTAGATAGCGATGAAGACGAATGGGTTATCAATGAAAACATAAAATTGATATACGAGCCTGCTGTTACTACAGAATCTGAACCTTCTTGAATTTCTACCGAGGTAGATGGCCTGTCCGAATTTGAAGTTCTGGCGGTTGTAACGCCCCCACTTCGGCTTTACTTTTTTTTTCCTAAGTGGGCGACATAGCTTAAATACTATAAATAACCCAACAGTCTCATGATCTTGGGATAACCGTAATTACTGCTATGTCAAGATGAATAACCATGTCTGAAACTGAAAGGATTTCATTTATACAGAGAGTTGATTACATAAAATGGCACACTGCTCTAAATATTTACCCAAAAGAGTTAAATACTACAAGTTAAAGCAGTGCTCAGCAAAAGGAAACATGAACAAGAAGTGCGAAGTACCCAAATAGTATTGTGCTAGTATCCTCTACTCGACCTGGTTGGTGAAGTAAGGATCGTTGTCTGGAGCAATCTCCCCTTCTCTACTTTCGTGATCTGGGGTTAAGAAAACCCAGGGGATTAAACCCAGCAAGTAACACAAAAGCAAGAAACACGTGTACTATCACAGTACAAATAAATAAAAGAATAAATAAATTGCGTTGGTACAAACGTATCCTAAGAATACTGAAAATGAATTGAGTAAGACTATTCATTCAAATAGTAGAAACAAATCATGTAAAGGTGACAAGTGTAGGCGAAGTAAATATCAATCATGTTGCATGTAACCAGAACTATGTAAGTCATTCACAAGCTTCGTGTAAAATTTAACAGGTCTATATGATGTTAGTGTTGGAATTGAAACTCAATGATGGATAAGATAGAGCGTAGTTTCTCATATTGTACAAGTGCCCGTGCATACCCTGGACCTGGCTTCTAACTCATGGCGCTGAACTATGACACACCGCTAGGTGCTACAAGTCAGACCCCGTTAAATGAAACAAGTAACGGGCATCACCCATATGGTGACTCATGTATCAGACGGTGGCTCAGCACCACCTAGTGCTGCTAGTAAAAGGCTCTCAGCACCTAATCAAGAAGTTGGCCAACAAGATCCTTGTACAATACAGTACTTATCTATCCATCATGTAGTTTTTCCCATGTTAGTAATGCATATGATATACGTGAATTAAAGGAAACACGTGGACTTTCATGTCAAATTGTATACATATCATTTCACAAGAATCAAGAGTTCAGGAATCAAGATTTGAAATCATGTACACATGTATCATAAGAATATTTCATGTCATGTAATAAGGATACTAGAACTTGTTATCACGTCTTGTAATAAAGATACTAGAATTTATTATCATGTCGTGTAATAAAGATACTAGAATTTGTTATCATGTCGTGTAATAAAGATACTAGAATTTGTTATCATGTCCTGTAATAAAGATACTAGAATTTGTTATCATGTCGTGTAATAAAGATACTAGAATTTGTTATCATGTCGTGTAATAAAGATACTAAAATTTGTTATCATATCGTGTAATAAAGATACTAGAATTTGTTCTCATGAATAATCTTGCCTTCATGTATCATGTTGATATTCACATGTCATGTTAGCATAAATCCGCAAATCATGCCAAGTGTATAAATCCGTGTTTCTCTTGAAGCTGAAAATAGCCAAACGCGAAGCTGAAATAACCAAACGCGAAACTAAAAATTGCCAAACGCGAAGCTAAAAGTTGCCAAACGCGAAACTAAAAATAACCAATGCGAAGCTAAAAATTGCTAAACGCGAAGCTAAAAATTGCCAAACGCGAAGCTAAAAATTGCCAAACGCGAAGTTGAAAATAACCAAACGCGAAGCTAAAAATTGCCAAACGCGAAGCTAAAAATTGCCAAACGCGAAGCTAAAAATATCCAAACGCGAAGCTAAAAGTTGCCAAACGCGAAGCTAAAAATAACCAAACGCGAAGCTAAAAATTACCAAACGCGAAGCTAAAAATTGCCAAACGCGAAGCTGAAAATAGCCAAACGCGAAGCTGAAAATAGCCAAATGCGAAGCTAAAAATAGCCAAACGCGAAGCTTAAAATAGCCAAACGCGAAGCTGAAAATAGTCAAACGCGAAGCTAAAAATTGTCAAACGCGAAGCTGAAAATAGCCAAACGCAAAGCGCAAAATAACTAAACGCGAAGCTAAAAATAACTAAACGCGAAGCTAAAAATTGCCAAACGCGAAACTAAAAATTGCCAAACGCGAAGCTGAAAATAGCCAAACGTGAAGCTAAAAATTGCCAAACGCGAAGCTGAAAGGTTAGCTCCGCATTCTGTTGTGGAAAATCCTATTTACTTAGAAATTTTCCACTGCCAACATCCGTAAATCAGGCTAAGTATGCAGATCCGAAATGAGGTAGAATTATCCATAAAGAAAAAGGAATCATGTATTCATAATACAAATCAAATAATTTCCAAGAAAGATCATACTTGCTACTTGCACTCAAATACAATTCAAAGAGAGAAAAAGAACAAGGTGATACTTGCCTTTATTCCCTTTAATCTCCTCCTTTGTTTTAGCAAAGCCTCCCTTCTATTTCCTTTACTCAACGAACTAGAAGAACCAAGGGTAAAGAGTGATTTTTATTTTGTTCGTTTGATAAGAATTCTCTTTGAGAGAATAAGGTTATATATATACCTAAGGGCATTTTGGTCACCTTGTCCTCTAGCCTAGTCCTAAGGCTTCTTACATGCATGACAAATGTCAACTATAGTGCCACCTCTCACTCTCTTCTAACAACTCATCTCCACAAAATGCCAAAAGGGTGCCCTTGGAAACTTAATTAAATTTGGAGGTGTATAGAAAGAAATTTTTAACTTGATAATTTATAATTTAATAAACATGATAATTTTGGAGTGTTACATTCTACCCACCTAATAAAAGAATTTCGTTCTCGAAATTCCAATTCAAAACTATGTCAGTGTACCCAAGTATTTATTATCATGAAAAAAAATATATTCAAGTAACATGCATGATCCTGAAATAGTTCTGATGTCGTCCTCATGTTCTCGAGTAGAGTTCCTTAGTGATCGTGCATCCCATATTAGAATTCGTCTACTTTTGATAGAGTCACTATTTTGGACTTTCATCTAAGCGTCTCTTTATTTATGATACACAAAATACATGATGAATAATTTTTTGTCTTTGATAGGAATGATATTGGATAGACAAGATTTCCAATTTATTTATAAATGCAGGATAAAGTTTAATCAGGAATAGCTGCTACTAATTCAGGGTACCACTCTATCCTGATTAATCAATGGGAAAGATACAAGTGATAAAGATCTTATGTGGTCCTATTACCTAGTTGTGACAGACACTAGAAGAGAAAATGAACCTCAATTATTACAATGTTGATGTAATGGAGTAGTGAATGGCAAAAATACAAGATTGGAAATGACTTCATGGTTAATTATAAAATTTCAATTACACAAGATTGTCCTATCAAGTGGCTGCAATTGTTGGCGCCAGAGAATAAATCTCTACAATTGCCTCACTGTCTCGATAAGAAATTTTTTTTGAAAACATGGACTACATTGAAATAAAGTGCAGATGGAAGATTTAAAATGTCAAATGGGATTGATCAACAAAAGTAATGAAATAAGACAATCGTTTGGGAAGATAAGTTTTAATTTGAGTACCAAGATATATGGTCATGTTCTGACTTGATAAAATTTGTCTTTTTTAATTATAATTTATTATCAACTTTTTATCATCTACTTTCAATCGACTAATTCTCAGCCTTCTAAGATCTCTTTGTATCCTTACATTTACCTTTCCGTGAATTGTTCCAAATCTTCTAGTTCGCTTGCCTATTTAATCTCATCAACTATATTTACTCCGCCAAGTCTACCAACACCAATTATTCTTAATAATTCTTCTTCCTTTAGAACTGCATACTCAAGGTCATATCTCTTATATTTAGTCTCCCCAATCTTCTAAAAGAAACACAAGTATGGAATCATTTATTATTATTTTTTTTATATTTATTTTACCTTTCTTAGAAACTTAAGGGTAAGATCTAAATTTAATTATTTTTCCACTTTGTACCAACATATATCATAATCCCTATCTAAAAAAATCATTACAAATTTTCATACCTCCAGTATTGTCCGGAATTACTAGCACTGACACTGCTCTCAGTCTCTATCTTATTTCTTCAAATGTCTTATCGCATTCCTCTACTTTGACATATTCTCCTCCTTTCCTAATTAATTTAGTCAAAGGAGATATGATTTTTGTAAAATTTTGTACAAACCTTATGTAATACCCAGTCATCTCTTGAAATGTTTGAATTTCTAATACTGATTTCGGTACAGGCCAATCCATCACAGCCTCTATCTTTTTAGGATCTGCTGATATACCATCTTCAGATATTATATGACCCAAGAAAGCAATTTTATTCAACCAAAATTCACATTTGCTCAATTTTCTGTATAGCCTTTGTTCCCTTAAAGTTTGTAAAGCTATCCTCAAATGTTTAACGTGCTCTTCTCTATTCGTAGAGTAGATCAATATATCATCAATAAATACTACCACAAATTTGTCTAAATACTGAGCAAAAACATGGTTCATCAAATTCATAAATACCGCTGGAGTATTAGTTACCCCAAATGGCATCACTAAATATTCATAATGACTATGTCTGGTTCGAAATGCAGTCTTTGGGATATCTTCTGTTCGGACTCTTACTTGATGAAATCTTGAACGAATATCTATTCTTGAGAATACCTTCGCTCTTCCAAGTTGATCGAACAGATCAGTTATTCTTGGCAATGGATATTTATTCTTAATTGTTACTGCATTCAATCCTCTATAGTCTACGCATAACCTTTTACTCCCATCCTTCTTTCATACTAATAATACTGGAGCTCCCCAAGGTGACACACTGGGTCTTATAAAACCCAATTTCATTAACTCGCCCACTTGCTTCTTGACTTATTCTAGTTCTGCAATCCCCATTCAATAAGGTGACTTACAAACTGGTTCAGCTCCAGGTATAATATCAATAGTAAATTCTACTATCCTTGCTGGTGGTAGTCCATGTATCTCTTCAGAAAATATATTTAAGAATTCTGACACTACTGAGATCATTCCTTCTTCTACAACCTATTACTGCATGGAAGGTACTCAACTAATCAATACCTAAGATAACATCATATTATCCTCCACTAATAACTAATAAGTTGGCACAAAATTCATTAATCACCAAGGAATACAATCTATACTCTTTATTGGTTATGATACTATCATTCCCAGTCTTAATATCCCACCTCGCAGGTAAGATAGTAAAATCGATAAAATTGCCGGAAACAAATATGCTAGTGATGAAACTGTGTGACGCTCCGGAATCAAATAAAACAATGGCCGGTATATTGCCAACTAAAATTATACCTGCCACGACTCCTACAGTGGTTTGAACTTTCTCCACATTCATCAGCTTAACTTACCATTTCCTCCATTCTGTTCCTCCTCGGGTGCTGGCATGAGTTTGTTGTTAGTTTTCCAAAAGCCCTTTCTGATCTGGTCCTGAAATCTTCTGGGTTGATATGCTTGTTGGTCTGTCCTTTGCCTGACATGGGACCTTAGCTTTTGCCGACTGTTGAGTTTTTGGGCAATCTCTCAACTGATGACTAGTGGATCCGCACACCAGACACAACCCTTGAGCTCTTCTACATATTTTCTTGATATGTCCTGGTTTATGACAATAATTACATATTACTATACCTCGATTCGGCATCACCTGCTTCCTTGTTGGTGTGCCATCAAATTTCCTGGCCGATGGGTTTGCTCTTTGCCTATATGACCCTTTAAATGCTACTGACCTCTTATTCGCCACCCTTAGAAGGTTCACCATTTTGATTCTCTCTTGTTTTTGGCACTGCAATATCCTTTCTAATATCATTATTGTGGTTTGTTGCGTTTGTGCTACCCTTTGTACCATATTTCTAAGCTCAGACTCTTCACTCATTGGATTTGGGCTCG
Source organism: Dracaena cambodiana (assembly GCA_036321105.1). NCBI lineage: Eukaryota > Viridiplantae > Streptophyta > Magnoliopsida > Asparagales > Asparagaceae > Dracaena > Dracaena cambodiana. The sequence continues at coordinate 23,397,307 of JAYEPQ010000020.1, forward strand.
CGCTAGTAGAAAATTGGGTCGTCATCATTCTGTGACGGACCAAGGAAGATTAATCAGATGGAGTTTCAAGATAGATATTCCACATGAATTAGAAACAATAAAATAGGCATGATACTAGATCTGATGGATATCAAAGATAAGGAAGAAGTGTCAAGAGTGTATCTTAGACATATTTTCATGTGGCAGTAGTCATATGGTCTCCCACCTAAACCTAGGTTCTGATACCAAATCTGTAACGCCCCCACTTCGGCTCTACTTTTTTTTTTCCTAAGTGGGCGACATTGCTTAAATACTATAAACAACCCAACAGTCTCATGATCTTGGGATAACCGTAACTACTGCCATGTCAAGATGAATAACCATGTCTGAAACTGAAAGGATTTCATTTATACAGAGAGTTGATTACATAAAATGGCACACTGCTCTAAATATTTACACAAAAGAGGCAAATACTACAAGTTAAAGCAGTGCCCAGCAAAAGGAAACATGAACAAGAAGTGCGAAGTACCCAAATAGTATTTTGCTAGTATCATCTACTCGACCTGGTTGGTGAAGTAAGGATCGTTGTCTGGAGCAATCTCTCCTTCTCTACTTTCGTGATTTGGGGTTAAGAAAACCCAGAGAATTAAACCCAGTAAGTAACACTAAAGAAAGAAACACGTGTACTATCACAGTACAAATAAATAAAAGAATAAATAAATTGCGTTGGTACAAACGTATCCTAAAAATACTGAAAATGAATTGAGTAAGACTATTCATTCAAATAGCAGAAACAAATCATGTAAAGGTGACAAGTGTAGGCGAAGAAATATCAATCATGTTGCATGTAACCAGAACTATGTAAGTCATTCACAAGCTTCGTGTAAAATTTAACAGGTCTATATGATGTTAGTGTTGGAATTGAAACTCAATGATGGATAAGATAGCGCGCAATTTCTCATATTGTACAAGTGCCCGTGCATACCCGGGACCCGGCTTCTAACTCATGGCGCTGAACCATGACACACCGCTAGGTGCTACAAGTCAGACCCCGTTAAATGAAACAAGTAACGGGCATCACCAATATGGTGACTCATGTATCAGACGGTGGCTCAGTACCATCCAGTGCTGCTAGTAAAAGGCCCTCAGCACCTAATCAAGAAGTTGGCCAACAAGATCCTTGTACAATACAGTACTTATCTATCCATCATGTAGTTTTTCCCATGTTAGTAATGCATATGATATACGTGAATTAAAGGAAACACGTGGACTTTCATGTCAAATTGTATACATATCATTTCACAAGAATCAAGAGTTCAGAAATCAAGATTTGGAATCATGTACACATGTATCATAAGAATACTTCATGTCATGTAATAAGGATACTAGAACTTATTATCACGTCTTATAATAAAGATACTAGAATTTGTTATCATGTCGTGTAATAAAGATACTAGAATTTGTTATCATGTCGTGTAATAAAGATACTAGAATTTGTTATCATGTCATGTAATAAAGATACTAGAATTTGTTATCATGTCGTGTAATAAAGATACTAGAATTTGTTATCATGTCATGTAATAAAGATACTAGAATTTGTTATCATGTCGTGTAATAAAGATACTAGAATTTGTTATCATGTCGTGTAATAAAGATACTAGAATTTGTTCTCATGAATAATCTTGCCTTCATGTATCATGTTGATATTCACATGTCATGTTATCATAAATCAGCGAATCATGCCAAGTGTATAAATCCGTGTTTCTCTTGAAACTGAAAATAGCCAAACGCGAAGCTGAAATAACCAAACGCGAAGTTAAAAATTGCCAAACGCGAAGCTAAAAGTTGCCAAACGCGAAGCTAAAAATAACCAACGCGAAGCTAAAAATTGCCAAACGCGAAGCTAAAAATTGCCAAATGCGAAGCTGAAAATTGCCAAATGCGAAGCTAAAAATTGTCAAACGCGAAGCTAAAATTTGCCAAACGCGAAGCTGAAAATAGCCAAACGCGGAAGCTAAAAGTTACCAAACGCGAAGCTAAAAATAACCAAACGTGAAGCTAAAAATTGCCAAACGCGAAGCTGAAAATTGCCAAACGCGAAGCTGAAAATAGCCACACGCGAAGCTGAAAATAGCCAAACGCGAAGCTAAAAATAATCAAACGCGAAGCTAAAAATTGCCAAACGCGAAGCTGAAAATAGCCAAACGCGAAGCTTAAAATAGCCAAACGCGAAGCTAAAAATTGCCAAACGCGAAGCTGAAAATAGCCAAATGCGAAGCTAAAAATAACTAAACGCGAAGCTAAAAATTACCAAATGCGAAGCTAAAAATAGGCAAACGCGAAACTAAAAATTGCCAAACGCAAAGCTGAAAATAGCCAAACGCGAAGCTAAAAATTGCCAAATGCGAAGCTGAAAGGTTAGCTCCGCATTCTGTTGTGGAAAATCCTATTTACTTAGAAATTTTCCACTGCCAACATCCGTAAATCAGGCTAAGTGTGCAGATCCGAAATGAGGTAGAATTATCCATAAAGAAAAAGGAATCATGTACTCATAATACAAATCAAATAATTTCCAAGAAAGATCATATTTGCTACTTACACTCAAATACAATTCAAAGAGAGAACAAGAACAAAGTGATACTTGTCTCTATTCCCTTTAATCTCCTCCTTTGTTTTAGCAAAGCCTCCCTTCTATTTCCTTTACTCAACGAACTAGAAGAACCAAGGGTAAAGAGTGATTTTTATTTTGTTCTTTTGATAAGAATTCTCTTTGAGAGAATAAGGTTATATATATACCTAAGGGTATTTTGGTCACCTTGTCCTCTAGCCTAGTCCTAAGGCTTCTTGCATGCATGACAAATGTCAACTAGATTGCCACCTCTCACTCTTTTCTAACAACTCATCCCCACAAAATGCCAAAGCGGTGCCCTTGGAAACTTAATTAAATTTGGAGGTGTATAGAAAGAAATTTTTAACTTGATAATTTATAATTTAATAAACATGATAATTTTGGAGTGTTATAGCGGTATATCACTTGCCAATCAGGTCGTCCCTCCTTTCTCGATCCAAAATAATAAAAGGATGAGACAATTGCTTTGAAATACCTTCTCGACAGCTATCTCAGAAACTATTGTCTTCGGTAAGGTGGTGGCATCACCAAACCAAAAGCAAAGTAGTGAAAGTGATGAACAACATCACCTTAATTTCACTTCTATGAACAAAAATTCCGATAGATAATGGAAAAAATGGGTTATAACTTTACCCAAAAGCCGAGGTTAAACTTTGGGAAAGGACGACGAAATCTCTTACTCTCATTTAGACCAAGAGGAAAAGCCTAGACTACTACCATAAGACCCGAAGGGGGTTAGGGTATGTATCCACTTCTTGAACACTAGAGGAAACCTCTTCAACTGACGGAGATGTTTATCCATCAAATCACGATTTCGATATAAGTACCGGTGCTTTGTTTTAATTTCTACCTGCAAATATGGTTTCAGCTGCACCCGAAAGTGACGAGGAACCGATTGACATTCAAGATGAGTCTTGGGCTAAACATATGGATACTCTCTGGGATGTCCATTTTGAACAACGTGACCCACCCATAGAAGATAAAATGATGCATGTTAATATGGGAATGAAAGAGAATCCAAAACCCATTTTTATAAGTGACACACTAGCTCCCATAGAGAAGGAGGAACTTATATCCCTTATTAGGGAATACATAGATGTGTTCGCATAGAGTTATGAAGATATGCCTAGGATCGATCCCCAGATCGCTACGCACTGGTTAAATATTAGAGAAGACGCCAAGCCAGTTAAAAAATAGCAAAGGCGCTTCTGACCAGAATTAATGGAGGCCATAAATGCCGAAGTTAATAAACTTATAACATCAGGATTCATTCGAAAAGAACAACATCCTGACTGGGTGGCGAATATAGTGCCAGTTCGTAAGAAGAACGACAAAATCCGGATATGCATCGACTTCCGGGACTTAAACGCCGCATGCCTTAAGGATGAATTTCCCCTTCCAATTAATGATGTAATGATTGATAATACATGCGGTTACGAGAGGATGTCTTTTATGGATGGCTTCTCGGGTTATAACCAGATTAAGATGCACCCAGATGATGAAAAGTATACGGCATTCAGAACGCCGTTGAGAGTATACTGTTATACAGTAATGCCCTTTGGGTTAAAGAACGCCAGTGCCACTTATCAGCGCGCAATGAGCGTTATAATCAAAGAACATCTGCGTAAAACCATGAAATGTTACGTGGATGATTTGGCAGTCAAAAGCAAAAACAAAGAGGATCATCTTCAGGACTTAAGGACAGTCTTCAATCTCATGCGAAGACATCACCTAAAAATGAATCCTACTAAATCCTTCATGGGGGTATCTAGTGGAAAATTCCTCAGGTTCGTGGTTACTACAAAAGGGATCTTTCTTGATCCCGACAAAGTAAAAGCAATCAAAGAAATGCCGCCCCCCTGGAATCTCAAAGAGTTAAGGGGGTTACAAGGAAAGTTGGCTTACATTTGCCGCTTTATTTCTAACTTATCAAGACGATGTCAACCATTTACTAAACTCATGAAGAAGGGGATTTCCTTTATATGGGACGAAGCATGTCAACAAGCATTTGATGACCTTAAGGAATATCTAACGAACCCTCATGTCCTCATGGCCCCCATCCCAAGAAGACAATTTCTTATATATGTAAGGGCTATGGATCATACTTTAGGAGTGCTACTCGCTCAATATAATGAACATAGTCATGAATATGCTCTTTATTATTTGAGTCAAACAATGATGGGAGCCGAACATCGGTACACCCCAATTGAAAATGACTGTTTAGCCCTAGTGTTCGCTATCCAGAAAATGTGACATTATCTTTCAGGGCAGACAATTCATGTCATATCCCGGGTCAACCCTCTGAAAATCCTCATGACAAAATCAGGATCATTAAATGGTAGGTTAGTAAAATGGGCATCACTATTATCACCATATGACATCTACTTTGTTCCTCAGAAAGCTATAAAGGGGAAGGGGGCAAGCAATTGCTGACTTCCTCGCAAATCATCCTGTCTTGGCAAACTCTAAGCTATCGCAAGATACCCCAGAATAGCCATAAGAGGTCAATGCGGTTAGTAAAGAATGACCATGGCAAATATTCTTTGATAGTGCTGCCAGATGATCTGCTGCAGGAGTGGGGGTGGTACTTATATCACCACAAAAGCATATAATTCCTAATGGCTACTCATTAACAAAGCCATGCATAAATAATGTAGCAGAATATAATGCGCTCATTATTGGTCTAAAAATAGCCTTACAACTGGGGGTGAATTGTTTAGAGGCATATGGAGACTCTAAACTCATTGTCAATCAAATGATGGGCGAGTATGAAGTCAAACATAAAGCCCTCATCCCCTATCATCAATTAGCCCTAGAGCTGGCAAATTATTTTGAACAATTCAACATCAATCACATATCTCGACACGAGAATGTCTACGCAGACGCCCTCGCAGCATTATCCGCAACATTGGCGATTCCTTCAAGATCAATTAAGAGTATTACTATTGGGAGTAGGGAACTTCTCCATCCTGATACAATTCTTCAGGCCAAAGAAGTATGCCAAGTAGGCCTAACTCTTGAGCCTCGCGACTGTCGATTTCCGTTTGTGGATTACACCCTGTATGGGATATTGCCAGAGGATCCTAAAGAAGCCACTTCGATAAAGAAAAAGGCTCAAAAATTCTATTACGATCCTGCGCTTCAAATTTTATACAGAAAGTCAAATGACGATCTCTTACTACGCTACATCTCAAAAGAAGAGGCCAATGAGGTGCTCAAAAAAATACATGACGGAATATATGGAGCCCATCAACCCGGCTTGAAACTTGGAGATCGTATAAGAAGGCTAGGATATTACTGGCCAAAAATAGTTACTGAGACAATGGCATACGCTAAACGATGTCATGCATGCCATGTGCTCCCAACTTCATTCATCAATCCCAAGAATATTTACATACTACTGTTGCCAGTTGGCCCTTTGAGGTATGGGGGATGGACATTGTAGGGCCGATAAATCTCCCATCCTCCATAGGACATCGGTTTATACTTGTAACAACCGACTATTTTTCAAAATGGGCCGAAGTTATACCCATGAGAGAAATAAAGATAGCGGATGTAATTAAGTTCATTAGACATCACGTTATCTATCGCTTTGGTGTCTCTCGAAGGATCATTCATGACAATGGGCTACAATTCATTAGCCAGGGATTTTCATGATTCTGCGACAAGTTCAGAATCAAAGATATTGTTTCAACACTATATAATCTCGCGGCTAACGGATTGGCTGAAGCTTTTAATAAAACAACTATTAAGCTTCTTCGAATTTCTTCCAACAAGCGGGACTAGGATGAGAAGTTAAGAGAGTGTTTGTGGGCTTATCGCACCACCGTTCGCACCCCAACTAAAGCTATCCCTTTCTCCTTGGTATATGCAAGTGAGGTCGTCTTGGCACTAGAAATTCAGATACCATCATTAAGGGTAGCGTTGGCCATGAAAATGATGAGAGAAGAGCGGCATCAACAAAGACTACGGGAATTAGAAATGCTAGATGAAAGACGTCTCCAGGCTCAACAATAAATTGAGTTGTATCAAGCCGGAGTCTCATAAACGTTAAATAAGAACGTCAGAACCTTCAAGTAAGGGGATTTGGTTCTAACCGTTAAAAGGCCAATGCTTATGACCCATAAAACTAAGGGTAAGTTTGAACCTAAATGGGAAGAACCATTCGTGGTGGAGACAGTATACTCAAATGGAGCTTATCGTTTAACTAACCAGAATGGTGACAGAATAATGATGCCTATTAATGGCAAATTTCTGAAGAAATACTATATGTAAAAAAATCCTGTCACATTCGGTTCTGATCCTTTGTAGTATGGTTATCTCTATACCTGTTCAAGTTATGCATGAGAGCACTTGGACTATTCTCCCCTAATTACTAGGCATGTGCAATTAGGCGCCTCTGCCAAAATCAATGATCCTGACCCGATCACTCTGGTATCAGCAATCCAAGTTACACAAATGAGCCTTGGACCACTTTGCCAAAACTTCACATTATTTATATCACTGTTGATCAAGAAAAATTTTGAAGTCAATAGATAAAAGAATCAAAGAATTATATTTATTCATAAATTGAAAGAATATGGTAAAGTTACAAAAGAATAAAAGAATTCAAAAATTTTGGATTTCATTATTACAAAAGTAGGAAAGAAAAGAAAGATACTAAGAAGTTAAAATTCTCCTAGAAGCTTCAGTTTATTTTCCGTCTTGTCAATTACTCGACGACAGGTTTCTTCTACAGAGTGCAAGGCCCGACGACGCAACTCATCATCATTGATAACAAGCTGCTGAGTCAACCGCTGACGGGCTTCTTCAATGGATCGGCTCCTCGCTATGCCCTCATGTTTGAGTTGTCCTTGTTGAAGGGTCAACTCCTCTCGTCTCTTCAACGACTCTTCTAGCCTAGACTCACTAGCTTCTAAAATAGCCTGAGCTTTGGCGATAGTCTCTCGGGCTCTGAGAATAGCCGTCTGGCTCCCCTCGATTTCAAAGTCTACTTTTTCTAGTCCTCGGAGGACTGTCTCCTAACTGGCCCGAAGTTCTGCTAACTCTCGAGACCAGTCTTTCTCTTGGTTCCTCAATTCTGCTTGACCAGCCGTTAACTCTGCTCGAAACCGCACCACTTCAATTTTGGTAATCGTTTCCACATCCGCTCGGCGAAGTGTGTTCAGCGTTTGTACATGATCTTCTAAAGCTTCTAGGTGGGCTCGATAAGGAGCTTCTCGGTCATCTCCCCCAATCCTCTCAATGTTGTCTAGATAATTGACCAACATTGGGCGTCCGAGTTCCAGGAAGTCTCTCCCATCTAAAATCATTCCAATACATCTCCTTAGCAGCCACATAAAGTCATTAACACTGTGATTAAAAAATTTCTCAAGAGGATCAGCAGTGTCTAAATTAAGCGCAGGGAACACCAAGGAAGATGTGACCGGAGGAGGAGTGGCTTCTACAGGAATTGATGAAGAGGAAGCTCGTCCTTGCACCAGGTTTATAATATGCTGGGCCAGTAAAGCTAATAAGGAACTGGCTGAACTGGGGACCTGAGAAGAAGTTTCGCTGGTGCCAGTCATTCGAGCAGCTTCACCAAGAGGAGTAGACTCTGGTGGAGTATCTCCGCCTGAAATCCCTCCCGTAGCAGAGGTGACCTCAAAAGAGAACTTCAAATTATCTTCGTCGCCCATTAGTAAGCGAGCTAGAGCTAGAGGAGCAGATGGGATCTATACAACCATAATTATTAATAGCGTTAGCATAACTGGCTGAGGAGCTGATGGCGCGCCAACAACAACCGGAAAGTATCTTCAGAACAAACAGCCAGTGTTGGAGACGGTAAACTTGGAGAAGGAGGAGCTTCTCGGGTCTTAGGGGGAGCAGTATCTGTCTTGTCATCACTCTCTAGTTCATCGACTGGTGGAGTTGAAGAAGGAATAGAACATGGAGCCGATGTGAAGTAGTCTGCATCAAACCCTTCTGCGGAGCTACCTAGTCCAACTGACCCAGTGGTGCCTGAATAATCCACTAGTTTCTCAGACTCTACTCTAGTAGTTGAATGCATAGGTGAATGAAGTTGACTACCTGGATCTCAAAAGAAGACAAAAAAGTGTCACATATATACATAAAAGAAGAATAAAATATTAAGTCAAAAGATCATAATCATACCAGTAGATACGAGTCCTGTAGTTGGACTGGAGGAAGGAGCTATAGCAGTTTTCAGAAGCGCACCCATTTCGCTACCTTGAGGTTGTGTCGTTGTAGTGCATTCTGGAGAACCAGGAGCAGTTGTATCTCCGGCACCACCAACATCTAGGGGTTTCGTAAGCACATCTTTTTCGGCCAGCACCGTGGGCAGAGTTGATGCTAAGAGATCAGCTACAAACTTCACTGCCGCTTCTTCAAGAATAACCATAGGCAGAGTCTGTTTAGCTGACTTCTTCTTTTTTCAAGCTAGCTCGCCTTTGGAAATTTGCCGACGCTTTATTGTAGTGCTTCGTGGACGGGTGCTATCACCCCTGAGAGGTTGAGAAGCATCGCCAGCACCAGTATTATCATCATCGGCATTGTCATCATTATTTGAATCTGTTGGCAGTGAAAATTTCTAAGTAAAAAGGAATTTTCCACACAGAATGCGGAGCTAACTCTGTAGCTCCGCGTTTGGCTATTTTAGCCTCGCGTTTGAGTAAAACACGGAGCTAATCCATAGCCCCACGTTCTGATGAATTTAGCTCCGCGTTAACTCCGCGTGAGCAGATTTTATTAGAATTCTAAATTGATTGTGATTGAAATTTGGACTTATCCAATATCCAAATTGAGTCCAATCAGAATCCTAAATTGATTGTGATTGAGATTTGGGCTTATCCAATACCCAAATTGAGTCCAATCAGAATTCCAAATTAAGAGATTTAAACCAATATTAAATATTGGATTAGAATCCTTGATAAATATAAAAATCTTGATTCCTATTCCTATGGAAATCTTTATTCCTATTCCTATGGAAATTCTCATAACCACTAAAGTCTATAAATACCCTCTTTGAGGAGACTTTAAGAGAGGATCAATCAATAATAGATCAATTTATAGATGATCATAAATCTTTAAGAGATCTTCTTTTCGGCATCTTGGAGAATTCAAGTTACGCGTGAGAGTCTTGAGTTCGTGAAAGACCAGAGAAGATCGTCTACAGTCGACCATCACCTTCAAGAGAGAAGAGTTCGACGTCAGATCGTCCAAAGGAACTGCTTGACAGATCCCATTGCCACAGATCCCACACTATTATTGTAAAAGAGAGCGATTGAGAAATAAAATCCTCTCGTTTGTTCTTTCTTTTTCTTGTTCTCTTTCATTGTAATTCGAGTTTATTCAATGGAAGGAAGGCGAAGAAATTCCACTGCGAACAAACTGGCGACCACAGTGGGAGAAGTCTCTTTCATCGAAAAAGAGATCGTGGCACAATCTGACGTCGAGAGGATCGGATCTGACGTAGATATGCTAGTCGTTAAAATCGACCAGCAGAAGTATGAGGAGTATCTCTCCTCTGAATCAGGTAACCTGAACGAAATGCGACACTATCGTCGCGTGCGCTCCAATACCCGAGGAACGGGTAAAAAGGTATCCACCAAGGAACGGGGATCCTTGGAGACCGCGGCCATAGAGTCGTTGTTTGGGCAGGAAATCCTAGCAGAGGATGGCCTCTCTACTGCCGAAGAATGCGTGGGAACTGGATTGACCAGAACCCAACTCCGAAATAGAAATCGGAGAGCTAGGCGAAAGGCCCTCAAAGCCCGCATTGAACGCGAGGCTAACTTCATAGAACGTGAGGCTATGGTCCCTTGCAAACTGGCTCGCGCTAATCGCAAGACCAGTCATTATCGTGTTAAATGCGAAGTTGCAACTTGCGTTGATCACAAGGAAAAGCCAGCGTGTGATACTCCGCGCGAGGCTATTACTGAGCTTAGCGAGAAACGCGAAGCCAGTAAGATTTGCGCTAATCGCAAAATTTCTGACACTCGTGATAAACGCGAGTATAAAATCTCCTTAAAGCCAACGTGTGATTCTCCACGCGAGGCTATTACTGGGCCTAGGGATAAGCGTGAAGCCAGTACAACTTGCAAGAAACGCAAGACTTTTGACACTTGCGATAAATGCGAGGATAAAAATTCCTTAAAGCCAGCGTGTGATTCTCCACGCGAGGCTATTACTGGACTTAGCAATAAACGCAAAGCCAGTACAACTTGCGATAAACGCAAGACTTTTGACCTTCACGATAAACGCGAGGATAAAAAATCCTTAAAGCCAGCATGTGATTCTCCATGCGAGGCTACTACTGGGCTTAGCGAAAAACGCGAAGCCAGTAGCACTTGCGATAAACGCAAAATTTCTTACACTCGCGAGAAACGCAAGGATAAAAATTCCTTACAGCCACCGTGTGATACTCCGCACGAGGCTATTACTGAGCTTAGCGAGAAACGCGAAGCAAGTAAAACTTGCGGGAAACGCAAGACTTTTGACACTCGTGATAAACGCGAGGATAAAAATTCCTTAAAGTCAGCGTGTGATTCTCCACGCGAGGTTATTACTGGACTTAGCAATAAACGCAAAGCCAGTACAACTTGCGAAAAACGCAAGACTTTTGACACTCGCGATAAACGCGAGGATAAAAATTCCTTAAAGCTAGCATATGATTCTCCATGCGAGGCTACTACTGGGCTTAGCAATAAACGCGAAGCCAGTAGCACTTGCGATAAACGCAGATTTCTTACACTCGCGAGAAACGCGAGGATAAAAATTCCTTACAGCCAGCATGTGATTCTCCACGCGAGGCTATTACTGAGCCTAGCGATGAACGCGAAGCCAGTACAACTTGCGAGAAACGCAAGACTTTTGACACTCGCGATAAACGTGAGGATAAAAATTCTTTATAACCAACGTGTGATTCTCCACGCGAGGCTATTACTGGACTTAGAAATAAACGCGAAGCCAGTACGACTTGCGAGAAACACAAAATTTCTTACACTCGCGAAAAACGCGATGATAAAAATTCCTTACAGCCAGCATGTAATTCTCCACGCGAGGCTAATACTGAGCTTAGCGAGAAACGCGAAGCCAGTAGTACTTGCGAGAAATGTAGATGCCTCACCTCCGCGTAAATCGCGAAGACGATTGGCAAATTGTCGTTAATCGTAAAAATCGTGCTAGACGCGAAGTTGTGACTTATGTTAATCACAAGAGTAAGCCAGCGTGCAGGAATTTTCTTCCATGCGGGGCTAAGATTCCGGAAGGTAAACTTCTAAAGAAATGCCAAGCCAGCGTAAAATGCGAGGCTAGCGTAGCAAATCGCGAAGCTAACTTCAGGCTAGCGTGTGATGGATTGTCTCCATGCGAGATTACTGAATTTAGTTATGAAACTGGCCAAAGTGTCAAAACTCGCGTAAAACGCCAGCATAAGCCAGCATGTAGTAAAAACTCCCCATGCGAGGCTATTGAACTTGAACAAAAACTTGAGCCAAGCGTTAAACGCGAAGCCAAGGATTCTTGCGCTAATCGCAAAATAATGCCAGCGTGTGAGGATACTCCTTTACGCGAGGCTAAACAAACAGAAGTTAAACTTCTGCAAAAACGCCCAGTCAGCGTAAAACGCGAGGCTAGCATAAAACGCGAGGCTATGTCTCAACCCTGCGTAAATCAACCATTATACAGAATAAAGGTTGATATGTATAGCACAGATAACGTCACCAGTCATGGGGGTTACAGCAGGCTCCTAGACTCCTCCATCAGCCAAGTGGGCCCCATGTCCAAAATATAACTGAAAATTCTCTATTTTCTAAAATACTTAATCTCAGAGATTGTTTGACGAGTAAAAAGAAAACGAGTCAAACTCAGTCACATTCGACATGCCATTGCGAGCAAATAATATCAGCTGTACTGAATAGTTGCTGCTGTGGTAAGAAAAGAATTTCTTTATTTAATAGAATAACTGAGTCTCATACTCTGAAAAGGAGGAAGAATAATCTGAGATATCAAATCAGGAAAAAGAGGTAAAGACGGTGACTTCAAATATAGTCGGTAAAGGTAAGAAGGCCATGGAAAAAGACACGAGTCAGATGCAGATGATGAACAACCTCGCCATCTTACTCGACTCAAGTCAGGTATTGTCGCTCCTCGAGATTATAGGAGACTTGCAAAAGGTTCCTACGACGATGACTCTGACAATTTAGCCATAGCCTCTTCACATTCATACATTTCTTCCCGACCAAGGAGGCTCGCATCACATATGGTGGATAAATCCGATGATGTCGACCATAGGTTGGAAGCTCAAAAATAAATGATTCTAAACCAACAAAAAGCTATCGAAGACCTTGAATTAATGCTTCTAAAATTGGTCGAAAATACCCAGAAGATAGCCGATGATAAGGCTAAAACTTCTTCGGAACCGCCGCCTAAGATAAATGAAGAAACTAAAGAAGAAAAGGCTTATTCGATACATGAGAATGATGACAAATACTCTTTCCATGATCCTCATGGAGAAAAGATCGAGAAATTGCAAAGCCAACTGGATGCCCTAATGCACAAGAAAGAATTGAAAGAATCAGGGGTTTCAAGACCATACACGCCTGAATGGGATTTGGCACCGTATCCCGAAAGGTATAAACCGCTTAAGTTGGAGTCATATGACGGGAAGGGGTCTCCAAGTCAGCACATCTATTACTTCTTATCGCAAGCAGGTCATCTAATGGGAAATGATCCCGTAATGACCAAAGTATTTGCGAGCACTCTGGGAGGGCCTGCCTTCACTTGGTTTATGCAGTTGCCCCCAGGAACCATAAATACATGGTATGATGTCGAGCAATAGTTCTTGGCATGATTCTTTGAGGATGATACCGAAATATCGATTCATTCCCTCCTTGCAACGAAACAAGGGGAAGAAGAAACGGTCAAAAGTTTCATTGAATGCTTCAGGGAAAAATCCATGTATTGTCGACATGGTATGACCCAAGAAACCTTAGTCGAAACCTGTAAGTATAATTTCAGGACCGGCGTGCTGATAAGAATGGGAGTTGTAGAGTCCAAAACTTGGAAAGATCTGTTAAAGCAGGGAGAGCAGGCGGAAGATATAATTCGCCGGATTGAGGAATCTCGTAGCGCGAGAAACTCTACGAATAACAGGCCATATCCACAGAATCCTAAAAATAAAGGGAAGGCTGTGATGGCGACAGTTGCAGATCTAAGGCCAAGACCTCAGAATCCGAGAGGTGCAGGTCAAAATAAGCCCCGACAAGATAGAACTTATACATTCAAGGCTGAGCAGACTGGTACTCTATTCCATCTTCACCTCAGAAAGGGTATGCTGAAACTTTCAGAAAATGGAAAACCGGAAGACGTTGGTAAAACCAACGACCCTAACTATTGCCTGTACCATCGGAATGTCGGGCACCCAACTAAGGATTGCTATTCTCTTAAGAACCGAATTCAGGCATTGATAGAAGCCGGGATTCTCACACTTAAAGAGGAATAGAAGAAAGTTTCTGCAAATATGACAACTTTGGTTGTAGGAACCAATGAGTTCCCTGCCAGAGTAATCCCTGTACCAGTAAGGAAGCCAATATTGACACCAAGCATAGGCAGCCCGCACTTGCAAGCTAGCCCCTTGGATACGCTCCGAACCACAGCTGTCACAAAGTCATTCTCATTAGCTAGCAGCTGGATTTGGCTGGGGGTGCCGAAAATATTGACGATGATAAACATCGTGCTTCTGCTATTCTCAATAGCCTTTGGAATGGCTAATTGAGTGCTATAAATAAAATTTTTTGTTGCCCAATGCTGTTAAAGCGGCGGGAAGAGGAGATCAAATTCCTCGCCAACCCTATCATACTGGGGGTAAAAGTATAAAATTAACTACCCGTTAAAGCGGCGGGAAGAGGAGATCAAGTTCCTCACCAAATCCGTTTATAGTTGGGGGTTTGCTAAAAATTCCATAAACTCTGTCATGTTAAGTTCCTACCTCTGACAGTGAGATATAGTTCAAGTTACGCGTGAGAGCACTTGGACTAGGCATGTGCAATTAGGCGCCTCTGCCGAAATTGATGATCATGACCCGATCATCTTGGCGTGTGCAGTTCAAGTTACGCATGAGAGCCTTGAACCGCCTCCATCAAAGTTTCAAGCATGTGCGATTAAGCACCTCTATCGAATTTCTTGATCTTAACTTGATCACCAAATTGAAGATCCAAAGTATTTCAAAATTTGCTAAGTTCGAAGCCATTTTGAAAACTTTGGAGGGGGTTCTGTTGGCAGTGAAAATTTCTAAGTAAAAAGAAATTTTCCACACAGAATGCGGAGCTAACTCTATAGCTCCGCGTTTGGCTATTTTAGCCTCGCGTTTGAGTAAAACGCGGAGCTAATCCATAGCCCCGCGTTCTGATAAATTCAGCTCTGCGTTAACTCCGCGTGAGCAGATTTCATTAGAATTCTAAATTGATTGTGATTAAAATTTGGACTTATACAATATCGAAATTGAGTCCAATCAGAATCCTAAATTGATTGTGATTGAGATTTGGGCTTATCCAATACCCAGATTGAATCCAATCAGAATTCCAAATCAAGAAATTTAAACCAATATTAAATATTGGATTAGAATCCTTGATGAATACAAAAATCTTGATTCCTATTCCTATAGAAATCTTTATTCCTATTCCTTTAGAAACTCTCATAACCACTAAAGTCTATAAATACCCTTTTTGAGGAGACTTTAAGAGAGGATCAATCAATAATAGATCAATCCATAGATGATCATCAATCTTTAAGAGATCTTCTTTTCGGCATCTTGGAGAATTCGAGTTACGCGTGAGAGCCTTGAGTTCGTGAAAGACCAGAGAAGATCGTCTACAGTTGGCCATCACCTTCAAGAGAGAAGAATTCGACGTCAGATCGTCCAAAGAAACTGCTTGACAGATCCCATCGCCATAGATCCCACACTATTATTGCAAAAGAGAGCGATTGAGAAATAAAATCCTCTCGTTTGTTCTTTTTTTTTCTTGTTCTATTTCGTTGTAATTCGAGTTTATTCAATGGAAGGAAGGCGAAGAAATTCCGCTGCGAACAGAATCGTCCGCGTCTGATGGCTCGGCCTCCACATCAAGGAATTTGTCAATTCCTTTTACTCTGACTCTCTTAGCTCTCTTACAACGAGAGTAGAAGGCTTCTATCTTCTTGCAATAATTGTGGTTGATGGAGAAGTTGGGTACATCAGCATTACCAATACTGTACCATGTGCAAAAACTAAGTGCCATGCTTAGGTCAGAAACTTCTGGGGTAGCGAAAACTCGGCTCCGGTGCCCCTGGCAACAAAATGAAATCAACCCCATGCTCCCACGTACAAGTTGCCTTCGTACGCTAGCCCCTTATTCGGGTTCCCTACATAGAGCTGCGTATAACTGAATTGGCAAGCAAAAAGACTTGGCATATACGGCTCTATGTAGCACATGTTGTCTTGCCGATACACCAAGTGTCCGGGACGAATGTTCAGAAGCTACCAAAATGCCCCCGAAGATAAGTTGGTGAAGTTGTTTGCTCCCAGGGCGTCTTTAAATTTTGACCCATACTCTCCTCCAGGGAAGTCTGGGAAGCAGCGGAAGATCTCATAATTTTGGTGGTGACAGAGCGTCTTCCGGATTATTGACATATAGTTACTTTTTCACATGGAGAGTTCATACATCTCCACGAAGAACGGTTTGTCGATTGGACAATAATCCATAGCACTCATCAGGGACGAGCAGTGCATGACCAGCCACGCCATCAAATATGTATCGAGCATTTCCACCCTAAGGTTTGGTGTCTTCACCGTAGTAGTTTCCTTTACTGCTTTTACCTTTACAACTTTTCCTTTATTCTTATTTGCTGGAATAAAGCTGTTGCAGAAGGCTCGAAGCCCGCTTTGGAGATTACTAGCCATTGCTGGCAAGAGCCCGAACGATCGTCCGTAAGCCAATAGAATGGCAGGATAAACGATGTTTTTCGCGATGGCTTCCTTGGACGGTGAAGGGACGAAGCATCTCTTTAGCCATAACATTAAGAAGCCAGCAAGTAAACTCCTATCAGATATAGGGAACTGGGCTTGGTAATGGAAGGTTTGGAAGACCGTGTTAGGGTTGAACCCTCCTTCATTGGACTCGGTGGTGTAAGTTGTAGCTTCCAGTTCTGCGATGCGCTGTTTGATCTCTTCAACGTTAACGGGTTTGCATCCGCAGATTATAGGTAAACTCTCCTTTAAATTCAAAAAGAGGTCGTTTACCCACTTCTTATGGCCGATTCCTTGGTTCCTCACCCCGCTAGGTCGGCACAGATATGGTAATGGCACATTATCTCTCAGTATGTTTGGTAGATGCGCTCGTCCTTTGCCTTTAGCATGTTTAGCTCTTTGGCAGTAGAAATGTATTCTTCATAGGGAACTTTGTCTATTGATAAGCCCGAGCTTCATACATCTCATGGAGAGTAAGTCCTAGTTCACCCACTGGTGTAAAGAAGGTACCGATTTTAGGATTGTACATCTCCAAAAGGCTGAAGTGATGGAACGAACTCTGGGGTAATCCAAATTGGACATGCCTAATGGCCTTGTAAATATCAATCTCCTTCAGCGTCTGTTCATTGGAGTCCAGAACATACTTGACGAGTCGAAGCCACCACATGTTGGCCGAGGAATGAGCCCATCCGGGCATTCTGAAATCTTTTGCAGGGTATTGGCCATCTTTGGCTACAAATTCACTGAGGAAGGTCTTTACTCGAATCAGGACCTCCCCAACTGGGTGCTCCTTGGTAACTCGACTAGAAAGAAGTCCAGTGACACACCTAGTGGGACCATCCTGATAGGCCCCACTTGAGCTAAACTTGCTGGTCGCAACTCCGTCATAGTCACGAGTTAGTTCCCATTCTAACTCTCGACGAGAAGACAGTCTCTGTGGATACACCAGAGGATAGCTGTGTTCTATGTCAGGTAGGAACATTAACGGGTCACCTGTCTGATAGAACCATTTGCTCACTTCTTCAAAGAGAATCTCATCTGAGTGCTCCATTGCGTCTTCGAAGAGGAACGCTAGCTTCTCCAGTACTTTCGATTCATCGCTTCAAAGGGAGCATCAGTGATGATCTCCCTTGCGGTCGCAGGGCTGTATCGTATCAGTTTCTCTTTACGTTCTCTTAAACCCGTCTTGTAGGCGGGGAGATCAGTGGTGAAGAAAAACTGGGTTGCTAGGTTTGCACCCCTGGCAAACCCAAAGTGGTGCCTATGGGAGAGAGAATCTATTGAGTAGCCAACTGCAAAAAAAAGAAACAAAGTTAGAAGAAATTCTAAAAGAAAATTGAAAAGTTTTCTAAGTACAAAAATGTGGAGTTAAAGAATAACTTCGTGTGATGAAATCAATAACTTCGCGTTAAGCTAAAACGCAAAGCAAAGTCAGTAACTTAGCGTTAAGCTAAAATGTGAAGCTAAGACGACAACTTCGCGTCTAGATAAAACACGAAGCTAAACCTATAATTTCGCGTAGAAAATGCGACAGTCAGGATAACTTTGCGTAATAGGTCCAAACGAGAAGATATGTGATAGTTTCGCGTAGAAAAAGACCAGAGGTCTCTTCTTCTCCAAGCCATTTGGCTGGAGAACGATGATAATTTCGCCGGCGAAGGGAGCGATTGGCCAGTCAAAACCGAGCCAAATCACTCCTAAGTCACTCTAAAAGTCCCAAAAATGGATATTCTTACCTCCAATGGGCGCGACGTAGACCAGGCCGCCGCTATGGCCACTACCACGGCCGCTGCCACTGCTTCTTGCGCCGGCCGCCGATGGTGAGGAGACGCACGATGCCGTGCTCTTCTTGGGTGCCATTGATCATGAAAAAATCTTGGGAAATCGATGAAAATCGACAAAAATTCGGTCGGGTATAGGTCGCCTGATCGCTTGGTTGCCTGATCGCCTAAGTTCTTCTTCTTGAAAATTCTTAGAGTAAAGAAGAAGAAGAAGAGACTCTATTTAAATGAAAAAACCACTCCTTGGTATTCGGCTCAAGGATCAGAGTGGTTTTTCAACGAAAGACGGAGCTATTTATCATTGCGTGTTACGTGTGATAAACTATAAACGCAAAGATAAGGTGCGGGGATAACTTGGTATTATTAACTTCGCGCGTTCAAATATTGAACCAGATTGAAGATCTAAAGTATTTCAAAATTTGCTAAATTTCAAGCCATTTTGAAAACTTTAGAGGGGGTTTTGTTGGTGGTACAAATTTTTAAAAATCAGTAAAAAGGAAATAATCACGCAGAGCTAACTCTGTAGCTCCGCGTTAGGCTATGATTAGCCTCGCGTTGGAGTAAAATGCGGAGCTAAGTCTATAGCTCCGCATTCTGGTGTTTTAACTCCACGTGAGCAGAATTCCAATTTGATTGAGATTAAATTTGGACTTATCCAATACCCTAATTGAGTCCAATTAGAATTCAAATTCAAGATATTTTAAATCAAAACTAAGATATTTGATTAGAATTTTTGATGAATACAATTACCTTCCAATTCTATTACATTGGAAACTCTTATATTAACTCAAGGCTATAAATATCTTCTTGAGGTAGCCTTTGGGGATCTTTTTGGAACTTTTTGGATCGTTCTAGAGTTCAAGTTATGCGTGAGAGCCTTAAATTCATTGGACCAGTAGAGAAAGAAACTAGGGCCGGCGTTGTCTTCATCGAGTAGAAGATTTTCACGTTAGATCGTCAGAAGGAGCTACTTGATAGATCCCATCGCCACATAGAGCCCACAATTCATTGTAAAAGAGAGTGATAATCTATAAATCCTCTTTTTTGTTTTTCTATTGTTCTCTTTCATTGTAATCAAGTTTTATTCAATGGAAGAAAGTAAGATTTTTGCGACAAACATCCTTATTTTTCTTTCTTTATTTCTTAATCTACCTTCTTCACGAATTTAGTGAGTATATTCACTACAAAGTCTCATGAGATACAACTCATCTACTAGAGTATCTTAGGGGTTTAACCGCTTGTTACACATACTAAGTGCAATCGCGATTCCTGCGAAAGTGAGTTAGGTTTTTTCTTTTTCTTTTTAGATCTAAGTTTTGCTCGAGAACTAGCAAAAATAGGTGTGGGGGTGTGATAAGTACCATATATTGAATATTTATAGCCTCCATATTATCTATTTTTGTATATAAATAATGCTACTTAGGTATTTTTAGTGTGTTTTCAGGTGAAACCTATTTCTACAAGAAGATGATATAAACTCAGAGCCCGATTAGAAACCCAAGTTCAGACAAGAGTTAAAAGTGAGCAAAGCTACAGGATTGTGAAGCTACAGAGAGCCAAAGTCTAATATAGTCATTCATATGAAAAGAAAGAGACCTGAACTTCATGTAGAAGAAATTTGAAGCCCAGAACTCAAAGTTTTACTGCCATATAGTGGCAATTGCCGCTATTTAGCGGCAGTATGGGGCCTATTTGTCATGAGTTTCTTACGGAGTCTTCGACGTAATTTTGTAGTTATTCACTTGTAATCAGATTAGACTTTGGTTCTCTAAGACCAATATATTGGCCATATCCTTGTAGCCTAGTGCTTTTATCATGCAATTTTGTACTTGAAAATTATTTAATAAAATTAGAGTTTGCCGAAAGGGTAATCGCCGCAATACCGTGCTCCAGAGGTGTGCCATTATTCAGAAGTGTGCTCTTATAAGTCTAATTATTTTATTTGGTTTTTAGGCAAATTTAACTGCTTTCTAGTATATATTCTTTATAGCTTGCATAGAAAAATAGGATTTTTAATGCTTTCGAATAATAAAAATATGATCTTGCTAATTAGAACTATGATTAGCGAATTTAGTTTAGCTCTAGAATATAGATGAAATTAGGAATCCACTATGTAGTTCCTCTATAGTATTTTCTTCATAAAAAAAATAATACAGATAAGATTTTTCAATGAAAAGATTAAAATATAACAACTCGCAGATTAATATTTTGATAGGTTATACTTGAATTAGATTTCTTAATAGTCTATACTTAGTTAAGATTTGAAGTTGTTACTTTTCATCTTATCATAGAGTTATCTAAAAATTTAGTTTATTTTTATGAAAAGTTATATCTTTGATGCATTATACTTGCATACCACTTGATAACACATTTTTGAACACTTAAAGTAAAGATTAAAACTAAAAGATTATTTTTTTTTTATTATAGGAAGAAGATAATAAAAGTAATACATGATTGGAAACTAGTGGATTTTATTTCCTAAACTAATTAGAATAACTCTCATTCAATATAAAACTCTTAGTTAATTCGTTAGGACAAAAGAATTAGTAAGAATGCAAAAACACCATAGATCCATATGAGAATGACCTATTTGCGCTACAACAGACACTGTGCACTTGCTGTAAATTTTTCACATTAAGTTTTTGGCGCCGTTATCGGGAATTGACAGTGTTTTTCTTCCTTTTTCTAATATTTTATAGATTAATAGTGTGTGTTGAGTATGAAGGGACCTAAAAGTTCAGATATAGGAAGCAAAAAGGAATGAGAAAAGACTAAGAAGTACACTGCAAAAACTAGAGAGCAAAACTCCCTGGTTTTGCCGCTTTAGCAGCAATTGCCACCATTTAGCGACACTTTTAGTGAGTCTCTGCCCCGTTTTCTCTCTGATTCTGTGTTTCGGGTCTCTGATTCTGTAAAAAATACAAAAAATAATAAAAAAAATTAGAAACTATAGGGCATCATATTTTTCTTTGATCATATTTTTTCCACCGTTTTATCTCACCACACCTCACTTCTTGCATTAGTTAGAAAACTCACGCATCCACTCATGGACGCTGGTTCATGCTACATTGGACCCATGATCAATTTGGCAGACTAGTGAGATCAAATTTGTTCATGAGAGACAAGATGGACCAACCGATTCCGATCCTTCAGGATCGATGTTACCCGTTGTGCAGATCACTACCATCATGCATCAAACTCCCGAATGCAGTAGGTAATCACTATGAATTGAATCGCAGTACATCAGCATGCTTCCAAAATTCACTGTTCTGATTCTGAGGATGCATCTCTTTATCAGTGAATTTTAGGAAGTATGCGTGATTATTAAACTGCAACACTTATCAAAGGACGCAATTAGGCTCTGTTCGTTCCATTCGCTCCCAAAGATAATACCAAGAAGTAGTTATATAGTATACCTATTGATTCAATCACTACTTGGGATGAATTCGTTATAATTTTTCTTAAGAAGATTATCCCACGCATAAGATGGAAAAAATTCAAAATCAAATTAATCAATTCCGTCAAGCACCGGGAGAACCCTTCTGGAAATACTTGGAATGGTTAAAAAATTTAGTGCCCCCACTATGTGATAGAAAAGTGGTTGTTGTGTCAAATTGTGTACAAAGGACTCGATTACACATCCAAAACTCTTCTTGAGTCTATGTGTCAGGGGGAGTTCATGACAAAGAATGAGTATGAAGCATGGGACTTCCTTGAGGACCTATCGTAGAAAACTATGCAGTGGGAGAGTCCGCTGAGAAACCCAATACATCAATTTCTGTGCATAAGAGTGGGATCCATAGTGTCGACAGCACTATAGCTGCCGAAGCTAAAATTGTAGCCCTTATAAGGAGAATTGAGGCATTGAAGACTCCTAGCGCTTCACTGGTGAGTCAAGCAAATCAAATTCAAATTCCCACATACTTTAATTGCGGAACTCTGAACCATGTTGTGGAGGGGTGTTCATTACTAATGAATCCTATGGGTCTAACACTTGAGCAAGCTAACGCCTTATATCAATGACTATGAACAATCCTTACACTCCATATAATCCGGGTTGGAGAAATCACCCAAATCTCTCATGGGGTCAAAGGCAATATCAGGGAGTCCCCAACCCCAACATGCAGTCTCCACCTAATGATCAGTTCGTGAGACCTAACGTGGGTGTATATCAATACCCAAAGGCGACGAATCAAGGGAACAACCAGAATAGACCATCTGCGCATAATCAATCGTATCCATAGCAGGGGCCTAATAATGATTATGAAAGATGGCTAACGACACTTGAAAGAAATATAGAGAACCTTTTCAAGACAACGTCCAATTTAGACACACAAATACAAAATTTAATAAAAGTGTCTACTGACTTTATATAATAGACCGACCAACAACTTCTTGCAAGTTCTTACTCGATCAAGAATATAGAGTAACAGATTGGACAGTTAACCACACAGCTGAGTGAGCGGGGGCCGGATACCTTTTTAAGCCAACTAATAATGAACCCTAACTCTAACTTATCTCAGTCTGTTTCATTCTATATTTACCAATGCAATGTCATTCACACGCTCAGATCTGGAAAGCAAGTGGACAATAATGTAGCCATGCCCCCTGATCTCATCCTACTATTTTGCAAGTTGCACCATTTTTTCCATCTCTTTCTCCGCATCCATCTCCATCACCTCCATTACCATCACATGCTCATTTGGAAGAACATGTTCCTAAACCGAAAACACCATATCATAATCGACTTAGAAAGCCTTCACTGCAAGTAGAGAAAACTCTTGAAACACTTTAGCATGTGAAGGTTAATATTCCACTCCTTGATATTATACAATAGGTTCCTACTTATGCCAAGTTTCTCAAAAATTTATGTACCAAGAAACGAGCAAGAAATATTTCTGAGAAAGTTTTTCTTACTGTAAATATATCACAAATTTTCTCTAACTCCTTACCTGTCAAATACAAAGATCCAAGTTCCCCTACAATCGCATGCATCATTGAGAATACTACATTTGATATGACATTGCTTGATCTAGGGGCAAGTGTCAACTTGCTTCCTTACATTGTTTATTAGCAACTGGGGTTAGAAAAACTTTAACATACTAAGATCACATTATAGCAAGCTGATCGTTCGATCAAGAGACCACTTGGTATGATTGAAGATGTGCTCATTAAGGTCAGCGAGTGTTGCCGAAATTTCCTACTAGGGAGATCATCTGTCATAAAAGAGAGAGATTCGCGTCTCTAAAGTAAAGAAAGGCTAAAATGCGATACTCACAAAGTCATGTTTTATCTCTCAAAATAGCCAAAACATGGATATCTAGCCAGAGATCCGCAAATTGGGCTAACAAGAGTGGGGCCTATAGGGTCTCATCATCGTGCCCAAGTATATTATGCAAACAGCGAATATGTCATCACAATAAAACCGTGAATCTAAAGTTTGAGATTCACATCCTAATTATAGTCTGAAAGAGCCACGAATCTAAAAATTGAGATTCACGTTCCAGCTACAATCAAAGGAGACACGAATCTAAAGTTCGAGATTTGCATCCCTGGTCATAATCAAAGGAGCCGTGAACCGAAAATTTGAGATTTTCATTCTGCATTTCAGTTACGATCTAGAGAATTGAAGACGCCAGTTACAAATTCTGGAGATTAAAGACAAATTTTCCATGTCAAAAGGCAGGAAATTAATACTCAGATCATGGAGGCCAAGCGGTTACATCAGGTCTCAAAATCGCTATAAAATGCTCGAACCAAGGCAGAAAAATGGACCGAAAACCGAAAATTGGAGACCAGGAGATCAATACGAGATAGAGAGTCCTCTTGCTATCGAGAGTTCAAAACCCTTGCCAACTAAAAAAATTTGTGCAGAGTGTCAATGGAGAGTAAGATCGTTCTCTATAGCTACTACAGAACCCAGGCTTAACTAAAGAGAGAATTCAACTTTCCTCATCTTTTGTAAACAGAAAACCGTTTGAAATTGTAATTTTTTATTGAGAAATTGAATAAAGAATTATTTGCAATTTTATGGTGAACAGAAGATTGGCGACTCCACTGGGGACACCTATAATCTCTGATGACAAGGTTGTAGCTCAATCCGACTATATTCTAGTTGGCAGTATGGTTGACTCACTCATCATTGAGTTCGATCAGGAGAAATATGAGGAATTCCTCTCCTCTGACTCCAGAAGCCCTAACTCCTTACGGAAATATCGTAAGGTCTCCAACAACTCAACCTCCAAAGAGGTCTCGAAGACAGTAGTCCAATCGAAGAACTTTATAGACCAATCTGGTCTAAAAGGAGACTCATCTCCTTCGTCAGCACAAGACTCAGAGTCAGCTCCTGCTAAGACCCATGATCTCCACAAGAAAATGGATCAGGATCCCCATGATAATAAGGGAAAATGATCATTTTCCGCTTGCCAGAAAAGTGCGGAGAACAAGGTTCCTCTCACTCGTACAATGAGGAGGAACCTAAGAAGAAGCAAGGCTCACGCTCTCTGCAGGGCCATAAAGCAACAAAGAACTGTTGAACCCCAATTGCGAGGACCTATCATTCAAATATGGAGGCCAAAAAGCAATGGTTCTAGACAAAAAGAAAAAGCAAGATGCAAAAGGATTTACTCGTGTTTCCTACAAGAAACAGTGTATACCCACTATTTATTTATGATTACAAATGCGAAGTTTACATTCGCATTCCTATAATCAGACGAGGGCCCTATCCTCATGCCTCAGAAGGAAAACATGATTTCTATGATCATGTTCTTAAAAATAGGCACGAACCCCAAATTCGCATGCCAATGGGAAAGCGCGGTTTTTAGAAGCGCGCTTCTCAAGAAGAGTCCACTCCCAAGGTAGAAGCTCATTCACCTATTGTTCCAGTTAAGGTGATATTTGCTCCTGGGATTTTTAAAGGAATAGAGACTCTTATTCTAAAGATATCTTTCGGAGGTAATGCCACCACCAATGATCAAATGGGTTCCAATACGAGAGATCTCAAGGAACTTCTTAATAAAAAGAGAGAAGAATCCCGAGTATCTCATTGTCATTGTGAACGATTGATCAATGCAGTACTATCGCACTGTCATTGTGTGGCTGTTGTTCCTGCTAAACAGTCGGTGTTGTATCGACTTACAATATCTTCGTCTTGACCATCAAAGAGAAGATGACGTGACAAGCAGGAATTCTCTGAACCTGAATATCCCGAAATGTCATCTAATATGAAAAGTTTCGGAAAGCAGAAGAAGAAGAAGAAGAAGAAGACAAAGTCTCTAGAAAAGACTCTTCTGACTCTGAACAGTCTTCAAGCTTGAAGAGTGTATTCAGTGATGTGTGAGGTGTTTTTCAAAACACTCGACTTAAAAAAGGGGTGACAACCCTAGTGAATTATAGACAAATGGTTGGAGTCTCTTCTGATGAAGAAGATACAGTTAACTTAGTCGTGGCTGAATCTCAGATGTAAGATTCACTCTTTGAAGACTCCATATCCGCATACATGGAACAGAATACTCCGGAGGAGTTCATGCGGAGGATCGATGAGTAAGATAGAACCATCCAACAACAGCAAAATACCATCTAAGAGATCAGAGACATACTTCATGTTTTGCTGGAATTTGAGAAAACGAAAAGGAAAGATATGGGAGAATCCTCTTCGAGGGTTCCACTCGATCCAAGAAGTGACAAACGGAAGAATGTGGAAAATGAAGATAATCGCATTCCCCCTATAAATGAGAATGAAAATAATGAGGATCGCCGCGAAGATGAAGATAACCGCTCCGTGCATTCTCATTACTAAGAAGCAACTCCATATCAAGAAGGAAATGCAAATACCGTTTGTATGGAGAGTTTTTAGAATCAATTGAATGCTCTCATGCACAATAATGATTTGCAAGAGATGGGGGTTGTGAGGCCATATCCAGTGGAATGGGAAAGTATACCGTTCCCGGAGAACTACAAACCATTGAAACTCAAGTCATTCGACGATAAAGGGTTGCCAAATCAGCACTTTTACTATTTTAAATCTCAAATAGGGCATTTAACTAGAAATGACCCGATTATTACACGAGTGTTTGTTAGTACATTAATAGGGCTAGCATTTGAATAGTTCTGGAGATTGGAGCCGGAAACCATCAACTCGTGGAATAATATTGAGAAAGCCTTTTTAACAAGGTTTTACGAAGATGACATGGAGGTTTCAATGCCAACGCTCTTGGCTACCAAGCAGAAAAAGAGAGAATTAGCTCGAGATTTTATAGAAAGATTCAGAATTAATTCTCTGAGATGTCCGCATGGGATGCCAGAGAAGACCTTGGTAGAGACATGTCAACACAATCTCTCAACCAAAGTTCTGGACAGAATGGGAGCTGTAAAATCCTTAACCTGGAAAGATATTTCATTGCAAACTGAAAAAGCTGAAGAGATTACACAGAGACTCAAAGAAGAATAAGGAGGAGGAGAAAAACAAAGACAAAATAACAATCATAAGTCTCAATCCAAGGGACACAAAGGGAAGAAAACAATGGTGACTGATACTCCATAGTCTGCAAAGTCTTCACCAAAACCTCCTCTTCAATCACGGATTCCTCAAAAGCAATACTCTTTCAAAGATGAGCACACCAAAACCATTTTTAATTTGCTCATGACGAAGAATATGCTGAAGCTACCAGAGTCTAAACGACCTGAAGAAGTAGGAAAGGTTAATCATCCTAATTACTGCGTGCATTACAGGATCATTAATCATTCTACGCAGAATTGTTATGTCCTTAAGGACAAAATTCAAGCTTAGTAGATGCTAAAGTCATCAAGCTGCAAGAGTACCAGAAGAAGGTAACTGCGAACATGGTGACTTTCAGATTCGGAAAAGTACCAGATTGGATAGAGTTCACTGCTCAAGATGGAGTGCAACCCATTTCCAAAGGCATGATGAAGATCATAAACTATGATCTGCATCAGCAATAAAAGAAAGGATTATGTCTTTCGAAACTGATAAAGAAGAAATAATGTAGGTGCATCCAGATCTTCTTAATGATAAAAAATGGACTTTGAGCTCATCTGAGAAGAAGTAAAAAGGAAAGACTCTTACTTCCAATGTTGTCACTATAATTCAAGAAGATGATACAAATGTTCCTACTCTAACGGACTCAGAAGAGGAAGCTAAAGATTCTCTGGCAATTAATGCGGATCAGCCTACCTTTGGGACCTGTTCAGGGAAAGACTACTTGAAAAACTACAGTCAAGTAGCAGAACCTCAGCCACTTCTAGAGAAGAACAAGCAAAAGGAGCTTAAATTTGATAAATCTCTCAAAACAGAAATAAAGAGGTTGCAGAAGGGTCCAAGGAGCCATTTTAGTTCGACATATTGGCGCAATTGGCCAATTCCAGCAAGGATTACTTTGTATGAGCTCCTTAAGCTATCTAAACTAACCAGAGAAACTTTAGGAGAAGCTCTGCAAGATTCCGAGGTGTTTCTGGCACAAATGTCAGAAACAATTCAAAAAGAAGAAGAGGTCTGTGCAGTATGTCATCAGGCTTCTAAAGAAAAGATCCCTTACATAACTTTCTCTCTGGAAGATATGCAGGTCAAAAATACCAAGTATCATTGTCCTTTGTATTACAAAGGGTACATAGGGTCATCAGAGATCGACCGCATCCAAGTTGATCCTGAATCTGCTATGAGTATAATGCCGCGAAGAGTGTTACGGTATCTTGGGGCCCCAATGAGCAAATTAGCGACAATGAATACTACCATCTTTGGATTTAATGCCAATGGTAGTAGACCGTTGGGCAAAATAAAGTTAAAATGCCAGATTGGGGATTTGAAAACAGAAGTCACATGCTATATGATAGATACTGACACGTCTTATAATTTTCTGCTTAGATGGCCCTGGATCCATATCAATCTCATTGTTCCATCTACACTTCATTAATGCATGAAGTATGTGGATAAAGATTGGAATGTGAAGACTTTAGTGGCAGAGAAGCAACCCTTTAAAGGAGTTGAAAACTACTTTTGCTATATCAAGACACGTTTGATGCCTCAGAACAACCTGCTCCAGAGGCGTTTGATAGTGACAATGAGGCTGATACAGGATCAGGATTCGAAGATTTGGAATCCAATAATGTAAGTTGGGACAGAGAAACCATTGTAATAAACCTTGAAGGTCTTGATGTAAATGACATCGCCCATTCTGATGGTGAGTGGATAATAAATAAAGATATAGAATTTGCTTATTCTTCTGGTGTTGATTCTGAACCCTCAAGTACTAGTACTGATGTGGTCAGTGATCACCTAGATAAAATATACTCTTTGGCTTCTTTTCAAGAACCCATCCAATCATCATTTTATGAACAAAGTGATGACGATGGAGACGCAAATGAAGCCATTTTTGAAGTTCCTCCTAAGGAAAACATTCAAAAACCTATAATATTTGGAAAAGCAAATGATAAAGGTAAAGCAAAATATTTAGGTTCTGAAGAAGAACAGGAAAATCCCGAGTTCTTCCATTATGATGAAAATTTCTATAAATTAATGAGAAAAATGGAATACAACTTAGCCAAAAATAGGGGGTTGAATTTCGAAAAAGGAAGGAAAGCGATCCTTCAACCCTTTGTTCCAAAAGAAAAAATGCCAGATTACTACCATAAAACTGGCAGAGGGTTGGGATATGTTACCACTTTCGAAGATCTTTCAAATGAGAAATCTGAAGAAAGACAGCCAAATCATTCATCAGAATCATCCTGCTAGGATTCAGATGTGAGTGTCGGCGTCATTTTCCGCGAAGCTTCTGCTAACATAGTCTCCGCAGACCAGGAAAATAAAGACACTAATGAAATACCGGTAATCATGGATGATCCTTGGACAAAACATCTTAATATGAAATGGAAAACTCAGTTTGAATAGCGGGAACCTCCAACTAAAGATAAAGTGATCAAGATAAATATGGGTGATGAAACTATTCCTAAGCCCATATTTGTAAGCGAAAATTTATCTTCGGGAAAAAAAGAGGAGATGATATCTCCCGTTCGAGAATATATTGATGTCTTCGCTTGGAATTATGAAGACATGCAGGACTAGACCCAAAAGTCGCAGTTCATAAGTTGAATATCCGACAAAATGCAAAACCAGTGAAACAACAACAACAAATATTCTGTCCAGAAATTATGGAGGCAATCGAGGTTGAAATTAAATAGTTAATCGAATCGGGTTTTATTCGTGAAGAACAACATCCTGACTGGGTTGCGAATATAGTTACTGTAACCAAGAAGAATGGAAAGATCAGAGTCTATATTGATTTTAGAGATTTGAATGAAATATGCCCGAAGGATGAATTTCCATTACCAATTACAAATGTCATGATAGACAACACTTGTGGCTATGAACGCATGTCATCTATGGATAGATTTTCAGGATACAATCAAACTAAAATGTACCCTGATGATGAAAAACATACATCCTTTATAACACCACTTGGAGTATAATATTATACAGTCATGTCATTTGGTTTAAAGAATGCTAGCGCCATATACCAATGTGCTATGAATATGATATTCCAAGAACATCTATGAAAAATAGTAGAATGCTATGTAGATGATCTGGCAATTAAAAGCAAAATCAAGAATGATCATTTTCGCTACTTGAAAACAATGTTTGATCTTATTCGAGAACACCAGCTTAAAATGAACCCTACTAAATCTTTCTAGCAGAAAATTCCTTGGTTTTATAGTTACTTCCCAAATAATCATCTTGATCTAAATAGAATTAAGGCAATTCAAGACATGCTACCTCCTAAGAATCTCAAAGAACTAAGGGGAATATAAGGCAGATTAGCGTACATTCGTAGATTTATATCAAATTTATCTGGAAAATACCAACCTTTCACAAGATTGATGAAGAAAGGTGTGTCATTTGTTTGGGATGACACATGTTAAAAGGCCTTCGAAGAAATCAAGGGATATCTCACCAAACCGCCTGTACTCGTAGCTCCAGTCTTAGGAATACCTTTCCCGTTATATGTGAGGGCTATGGACCATTCTTTAGGAGCTTTATTGGTGCAGAAGAATGAATTGGGTCATGAACAAGCTATTTATTATCTCAGCAGAATGATGGTTGGGGCTGAACATCGATATAACCTAGTGGAAAATGAATGTTTAGCTTTATTGTTCGCTATCCAGAAAATGCGATACTACTTAGTTGGGCAAACTATTTATATTATATCGAGAGTTAACCCCTTAAGAATACTAATGACTAAATCAGGGTCATTAAATTCAAGACTATCCAATTGGGCTATTTTGCTGTCACAATATGATATGCATTTTATTCTACAAAAATCAATCAAAGGACAGGCTATAGCTGATTTCCTGAATGAACACCCAATTCCAGCATCTTCAAAATTGTATGAGGAAATTCCTGACGAACTAGGCAAAGGAAGTTTAGTTCTGAAAGAAGACATTTCACGAAAAGATGCTGAAGTGAATGTTGTTACAGAGGATGTATAGCAGCTTTTCTTCGATGGTGCCTCTAGGATGGGACCCAAAGGAAATATGGTAGAAGGGGTGGGAGTTGTCTTTGTCTCTCCTTACAACCACATTATTTCTCGAGCATACTCATTGATAAGTTCATGTTCCAATAATGTTGGTTTAAAACTTGATGTGATAAATTACTGCAAGCGCACAGTGTCGTTTATAGCGCTGTACAGGTTGTCCCACAGGGATCTAACATGTTTTTGCGATTCTTACTATTTCTTTAGTTCTAGTGGATTAACAAAGAATTCAAAGTTGGAAGGATGATTTTTATGCTTTAGAGATTAGTCTAGGATTTTGAATCCATTAGAATAATAGCCTAACAATGAATTATCTCTTACTTCCTATCATTTTAATTATGCACGGTTAAGTAACATATTAAAACGGTGATTTTTTAATTTGATTTTAATAAAGTGCTCCTAAGTATGACCTATCAAGTGATGTGCAAGTATAAACCATCAAAGATAACACCTTTCTTAAAAACAAATTATATCGAGTAGAAAATCTTATAAACAAAAGAAAATAAATAAACTTCAAACCCTAATCTAAGCATAGGCTATCAAAAGACCGAACTTAAGTATAACCTATCAAAGAATTTAGATTTACAAGTTTACTCAATTCAATTTATTTATAATAAAATCCTTATTGATAATTCTAAAGACAAACAAAGAATAAGAATTCCAAACTTCATCTACGTATAAATTATCAAAATATTAATTAAGCATAATCTATCAAAGAATTATGATTTAAGAACTCTATCTTTTATTTATTTATAGAAAAATCATAACTTTATTTCTTTTTAGAAAGAAGATAAGATAATCCATATTAGATCTATTAAACTAACTTCATCTACATCCTAAGGCTAAAGAAAATTAGCTACTCATAATTCTAGTAAGCAAAATTCTATTTTTATTCATGAACATAATAAAATCTAATCTAGAAAGCGAATAAATCTATACTAGAAAGCAATTAACTCTATCTAAAAAATGAATAAAGAATTAAAAGCAATGGCTTACTTCTGGAGCACGGTATTGTGCCCGTCACCCCTTCAGGAAAACCCTAATTTTATTAATTTAAAACGAGCACAAAACTTTCAGGATTCTCTCCCCAATACAAGGATACGGCTAATATATAGGCTTCGAAAATCCAAATCTAATTCTAATACAATTGTAAGACTACAAGATTACAACGAAGCCACGAGAGAAAACTCAGATATTGGGGCCCACTTTGGGCCACCATTTAGCGGGAAAAACTGTCAATTGGCGGCTAAAGTATTTGAAAAATTCTTAAAAATTTTTCCACGTGAAAATCTTGTCTTGTAAATTTAATTTTCCTAACTGTATTTAACTTTGAGTCTCTATAGCATCGTAGTCTCGTAGTCTCGCCCACTTTAGAAACTTTTCGGACTTTGATTTCCTACTCCAACTCTGATTTCATGTCATCTCCTTGTACTAATAAAATTCCTGAAAAATACACTAACAATACCCGAGTAGCATTATTTATATTCGGGTAGCATTATTTATATACAAAAATAGGTAATATGAAGGCTATAAATATGCAATATATGGCACTCATCACACCCTCACACCTATCTTTTGCTAGTTCTCGAGCAAAACCTAACCCTAAAAAACTTGATGTGATAAATTACTGCAAGCGCACAGTGTCGTTTATAACGCTGTACAGATCGTCCCACAGGGATCTAACGTGTTTTTGCGATTCTTACTATTTCTTTAGTTCTAGTGGATTAACAAAAAATTCTAAGTTGGAAGGATGATTTTTAAGCTCTAGAGATTAGCCTAGAATTTCGAATCAATTAGAATAATAGCCTAACAATGAATTATCTCTTTCTTCCTATGTTTTTAATTATGCACAGTTAAGTAACATATTAAAAAGGTGATCTTTTTAATTTGATTTTAATAAAGTGCTCCTAAGTATGACCTATCAAGTGATGTGCAAGTATAGACCATCAAAGATAACACATTTCTTAGAAACAAATCATATCGAGTAGAAAATCTTATAAACAAAAGAAAATAAATAAACTTCAAACCCTAATCTAAGCATATGCTATCAAAAGACCGAACTTAAGTATAACCTATCAAAGAATTTAGATTTACAAGTTTACTCAATTCAATTTATTTATAATAAAATCCTTATTGATAATTCTAAAGACAAACAAAGAATAAGAATTCCAAACTTCATCTAAGTATAGATTATCAAAATATTAATTAAGTATAATCTATTAAAGAATTATGATTTGAGAACTCTATTTTTTATTTATTTATAGAAATATCATAACTTTATTTCTTTTTAGAAAGAAGATAAGTTAATCCATATTAGATCTATTAAACTAACTTCATCTACATCCTAAACCTAAAGAAAATTAGCTACTCATAATTCTAATAAGCAAAATCATATTTTTATTCATGAATACAACAAAATCTAATCTAGAAAGCGAATAAATCTATATTAGAAAGCAATTAAGTCTATCTAAAAGCGAATAAAGAATTAAAAGCAATGGCTTACCTCTGGAGGGCGGTATTGTGGCCGTCACCCCTTCAGGAAAACCCTAATTTTATTAATTTAAAACAAGTACAAAACTTACAGAATTCTTTCTAGAATATAAGGATACAGCCAATATATAGGCTTTGGAAACCCAAATCCAATTCTAATACAATTGTGAAACTACAATATTACAACGAAGCCACGGGAGAAAACTCAGATATTGGGGCCCACTTTGGTCTACCATTTAGCGAGAAAAACAGCCAATTGGCAGCTAAAGTATTTGAAAATTTTTTGAAATTTTTCCACATGAAAATTTTGTCTTGTAAGTTTAATTTTCCAAACTGTATTCGATTTTGAGTCTCTTTAGCATTGTAGTCTCGTAGTCTCGCCCACTTTAGAAACTTTTCAAACTTTGATTTCCTACTCCAACTCTGATTTCATGTCATCTCCTTGTACGAATAAAATTCTAAAAAAATACACTAACAATACCCGAGTAGCATTATTTATATAAAAAAAATAGGTAATATGAAGGCTATGAATATGCAATATATGGAACTGATCACCAAACAACTGGTGTTTCGCTAAAGATCCTCTAAAACTTGTCATAGTAAAATCCTACCTTTGATAAAGTTAAAATTCATAATTCTGGACTAAAGAGTTTGAATCACGAACTTTCACAATATCGCGAATCGAATTTTCCTTTTCCTCCAAATTTGATAAGTTAAAATTAACTCTGGCGAATCAAAATTTTCTTTTTCCCCAAATTTGCTAAGTTAAAATTACCTCTGGCGAATTAAATTTTCCTTTTCCTCCATATTTGCTAAGTTAAAATTATCTCTGGCAAATCAAATTTTCATTTTCCTCCAAATTTGCTAAATTAAAATTATCTCTGGCGAATCAAATTTTCCTTTCCTCCCAATTTGCTAAGCTAAAAATATTTCTGGTGAATCAAATTTTTCTTTCCTCCAAATTTGCCAAGTTAAAAATTATCTCTGATAATTCAAATGTTGTTATACTACAAGTCACTGAACAGCGCGAACTTTAACTTGATCAGGAAATTTAATAGTTACTTCTATTGTAACTCAAGAAATTTACTCATTCGCAGCAAAATTCATTTTTGGGCGATTGGATAATGACTTCATATTATCAAGTTAACAATTACCTCTGAACAATATCCTCAGAAGTCAATACTCATCAAGTTAATAGTTATCTCTAATGATTAATATCAAAATTATTCATTAAGTTAACAATTCCTTTGATTGGATGACATATAAAAAAAATTCTTTATTCTTTATCAAATCAAAATTACAAAGAGTTCCTTGACATCATATAACCAATGAAAATGAGTACAAATCATTGAGTCAAGAGAATATTAAAATTTTTTGTCAACATCTATAGGATGGCTTCATTAGTAAAGGTGAAAAGTTTACTGTTGTAGTCTCCTCCTGTCAATGGTTAAGGACCTCCAAGTTGGTTCGCTCAATCATGATCAATATCACCAGTGACTTGGTTAGTGCAAAACTGGGTGTGCCAAATGCGTATTCCCAAGCATACTACTTGAGGGATTGCTGAAATTGAGTGTCGCCCACAACCATTTAGCATCCTTATCTTAAGGATACTAGGCAGGAAATAAACAATGCTCCAGACCTGAAATCTTTCCTTTCATGAAAAGTACATGAGATCTTCTGGTTCTCCAAAGATATTGGAAGAAACTACGAACCAGTCGGGTTTGAGCCATTGTTAAAGAAAATGACTATGGTTATATCCTAGATAGATCCAAAATCTTGTTAGGAAACATAAAAGAAAATACTTCACTTATGTTCATAACAAGAAAAACTTACCGTAGTTAAGGAAAATGATTACGGTCATAAGGATTTCTCCAATGGAATACTCCTTCTCAAATAGGTTGACGCTATCTGTGGGCCTTGTAACATGCCAGCCCCGATCCATTACCCCAACTAGGGAAGAGGAAGAAGAATAGAACGGCATAATAAGATCAACTCTGGATAAGAACTTCCAAAAAGATAGAGAGATCAGAAGAATTCTCAAATCAGAATGGCTTTCTATGAGAAGAGTTCAACACCTTATATAGAGAATTTCATGATCAAAATCTTCGGTTAAGAGATCTTATAGGCAAAATGTTCGGTTGAGATCTTTAACCCGGATCTTGATGAAATTTATTATTATTGCATAGGGCGCTTAGATACCAGTGCCAAAGGAAATGAGATATTCAGTTGAGATCTTTGATTGGAATCCTGTCATTAATGAAGGTATGCAGTGCTTAGATCTTTGCACCAAAATGGTCAGATGGATAGTCGTTCTATATATAAGTTCGCGGATTTCATGCGGAGTTGCATTTATAAATCTGCGGATTCTAAAGAAATGTTATATGCAAGCTCGCGGATTTCCAAATGTAAAGTCGTGTGCCTGATACAAACTCATGAAGACAAATACAAGGTCGCAGTTTTGAGGCACAAAATCATGTCTGATATACAGAGATTAAGACATGCTAAAGATCGATACAAAGTAAAGTCAAAAATTTCCATAGTGCGACAAACGGAAATTGTTTCAAAATTTTCATTGACAAAATCAGGAAATAATGAAAAGATTACATGAGTTCCTTGAATCATAAAAAAAATCTTTACAATTTAATGATTCAAGAGAGTCTTTATCTTTTCCTCTGCATCACTAATTTCCTCATGAATAATCTCATAACCTTGAACAACAGCTTGCCGGCACAATTCTTCTTCACTGGTGATTGTGCTATTTACTGAAGCAGTCTCCAGTGTCTCCAATTTAGCTTGTGCAGCCAGAAGATTTTTGGTTACATTATCACGCTGCTTAGACAAACTGATGAGATTCTTTATTGTCTTTTTGCACTTTTTAGTGATGTTAGCCAGGAGAGTTTGAGCTCTGGCAATGGATTCCTAAGTTCTAGCAATGGCCTGGTCATGGTTTTTGACAATTGAAGCAATATTCTCTACCTGAAGACATAGAGATTGACTTATCAATTGGCTCTTTTCAATACAGGTCTTGCAAGCATCAACTTTTTCTTTAATCTCCTTCTAAAATTTGAGTTGTTCCTCCATCAATTTTTGAAAAGTAGCTTCAACTATCTTAGATTTTTCTATGCTGCGAGATCTCGACAAAGATTCAAAATGATTTTGGACTTGAGTTATCATGAGTCTGTAAGGAGTGGCTTTCTTTTCTCCACCAATACTAGCTATACCAGCCAAGTAAATATTGAGAACATTGGCAACGGAAGAAAAAGAGACCCCTTTCAAGATTTTATCAATGCAGCGGTCCAGAAAATGAAGAAAGGTTTCCACGGTATCTCGCAACAAGTCAATTTCAAGAGCATCAATCTCTGTATGACTTGATGAAGAAGAACCAGCAGCAGCTAGAGTGGATGTAACCTGTACTGTGCTTTGGTTAGAAGAAGTAACAACGCCAGTGTCAAAAGGAGTAATATTTTCAGCAACTTCAACAGGAGCAGCAGTATCAATAATCTCAACAGAGGCAGCAACTGTAGCAACCTCAGTAGGGATAGCAGCTTCTACTGGAGGAATCACTACTTCTGAAGTGTCAACAATAGAAGCGTCGACCT
Source organism: Dracaena cambodiana (assembly GCA_036321105.1). Taxonomy (NCBI): domain Eukaryota; kingdom Viridiplantae; phylum Streptophyta; class Magnoliopsida; order Asparagales; family Asparagaceae; genus Dracaena; species Dracaena cambodiana. The sequence continues at coordinate 23,434,332 of JAYEPQ010000020.1, forward strand.
CAGTCACCCCACGGGTTTCTTCAGAGGCAACATTCATGGCAGTATCAACCAGTGGAACGTTATCTGCGGATACATACTCGGAAGTTGGGATGGAAGGAAAAGTTGCTTAAAAAAAGAAGAAAGAAAATAAAATGGTTAAATGATAAATAAAAGGGGACGTGAGATGATTAAAGTTTAAGAATAAACCTTGAAGTTAAGCACTGGACTTTCCAGGCCCATGCACTTTAGCTTTTTTCTTCCTCCGACAAAAAAGTATATTTTTCACGGTCTAACGGAGGAGTAGAAGAACGAATATCATCACTATCAGCATCATCATCATCATCATCATCATCATCATCCCCATCATAAGGATCTCCTGAAAGGGGTACTATCATCAAGGAAGAACCTGATGTATGGATCTTCCCAACTATTTGCACATCATCATCATCAGCAGTCTGAGACACTGGACGAGCAAGGATCACAGAATTCTCTTGTGCAAGTGGAGCAGAGATAAAGGCCCAGCTGCTAAGGTAGGGTCACTGGGAAAAACAGGCCCTTGACTTTGGCATTTCTTAGAAGAACGAGGAATCAGACTCGTATCATCTTCATCTTCCGGTTCTTCTTCAATAGTTTTAAAAGCCGAACTAAGCACCGCTGCACCAGGTTTAGCCAATAGTATTTGCGGAATGACAGGCAAATCACTAAGGCGCCTCAATCTCTTCCACTTATACAGAAGCTTCTTAGGAGGAGACTTTGGTTGAGTAGAAACTTCTTTTGTCACAGGAAGAGGGGAAGTTGGAATAGTAAGAGAGGCAGGCTGATTCGACAGGACTATAGCAGTGGTCTCTTCTTCTCTCTGCTCTATTCTTGATTCCAACTCTTCAGAAAAATATTCTACTCCAAAGTCCTCTATCCCAGCTACTTTCTTGCTGCCGGCCTCCTTCGTCTGGGCATACCATACTCTAGTGTCCCTTAACAAGTAAGGTTTGCATTAAAATTCTGGGGCATGAAGTTAGCAGCAATATACCATTTGCAAAAACTGAAACTCACATATGAGTTTGGAGTTTTGAGTGGGAGATCGAAATTGGCTTGTGTACCACCAGAGATGAAGTGGAACCAAGCTCTAGGCCCTTCAAATAAATTTCCAACAAAGCTCATCTCCCTGTTTGGATTTCCAACGTATAGTTGATCATACCCAAACTGTCGAGCAAAATGACTTGGCTAGTAAGGCTCTATGCAACAATGGTTCCCCAAGTGGAGAACCAAATGCCCCAGACAAATATTTATTAGACACTAGAAGCACCCAGGGGACAAAGTTGTAAACTTGTCAGTGCCAGCGACATCCGCGAATTCATCCCTGTATTCAGCATTTGGAAAGTATGGGAAACATTTGAATAATTCGTAATTCGCGTGATAACAAAGTGTTTTGCAGATCACGGCCATATAACCTCTCTTCCATTGCGATCTTTCATAATATTGTACTTTGGGAGAGCTTAAATCTATCTGCAAATAATTAGGCTTATCAAAGAAGGATAGTGTAGAACCAACCAAACCATCAAATAGGTGTAGGCAAGTTCTACATGCGAATTAGGAGTTTTGACAATCAACTCTCCTTTATCAGTTTGCTCCTTCTTGATATCAACCAATTTTCTTAGCCCATTTTGAATCTCATACACCATCGCAGACAATAAACTGAGTGGTCAGCCGAATGCTAGCAAAACGGCCAGATACACTACTCTAACAAGTAGAGTCTCCTGCGACGGGATCACACATTTCTTCAACCAAAGCATCAAGAAACCTGCCAATAAAGCGAGATCTGACAGGGGTTGAAGAGCCTGATAATGAAAATTTTCGAAGGATGTCCCGGCCTTGAAGACATCTTCATAAGATTCGGCGATATATGCATTTGTTCCAAAATTAATAATTCTTCTGTCAACCTCTTGTTCAGAAACCGGAGGGAGATGGGTGAAATCAAAGTTGTTCTTCGAAAATTTGGGAAGGAGGTTTTGCAACCACTTCTTTTGCTTTACATTACAGGCGCCGGACATATGAGCGCAGATGTAATAGTGGCAAAGCAACTCCCAATAAGTGTCATAAATCATGGGATGCTGAGTGTTTAGCGAATGAAGCTCTTCTCTTGTGGGGACATACTCCTCATAAGGAATGTCCCCCATAGACAGTCCTGAGACCTCATGAATTTCATGTAGAGCAAACCCTAGTTCATCGTGGGGAGTAAAAACTATACAAGTATGAGGATTGTATAATTCCAATAAAGAAAAGAAGTGGAATCAGCTGGGAGGGATACCATGCTGAACTACTCTAATAGCATGGTAGAGATTCGCATGCTGTAGTTGATCCCTGAAGGTGCTTAAGAAGAAATCAGTCAAAATTACCCACTCTCCTTTGGAAGAGCAGTGAACCCATCCAGCAGGACGAAAATTTTGTACTGGAAATTCTCCTTGCACGTCAATGAACCGGTGCAAGAAAGTCTGGGCAACTACAAGTGTTTCGCCCAAAGGGAGGTCTTATTTAAAGGATCCTGGGAATAACATACAAAAATGTTTTCCAGTGGAATGAGGAAAAGCACCCTGTGCGCTGAATCCGCCCAGCAAAACACCATCTTGTGACTTGTTTAAGTGCCAATCCATTTTTCTAGGAATAGAAAGGGATTGGAGATACAATAATGGATAAGATCTCTCTATGTCAGGAAGAAATAGGTTACGACTGTTAACTTGACAGAGCCACTTATAAACTCCATCATCCAGATAATCATCAGGGATGGAGAGATGATCGCCAAATAGGAAAGCAGGTTTGTTTAATAAAATCCTATCTTTCCTTCGAAAGGAGCAGTGGTCATCAGTTCTGGCAATATAAGGCAAGTAGGGTTCAAAACTCTACTTTTTCTCTCTCGACCACTGGATGCAGCCCAAGCCGGAAAAACTTAGTTGAACCTAAAATCTTTCTTCCCATCATAACCGCCTGAATAGCAAAAATAGTGGTTTTTCGGCCAAGGGTTTAAGGCGTAATCGACTGCATGAAAAGAAAAATTAATCAAAACAAAGTTATAAAGAAAAAAATGCTTTCTAATATGAGGCAAGAAAATTTCTTCCAATCAAGGGTTCTTGCCGAACCACAATAGAGCTGGAAGTTGCTTGAGGGTTTTGAGAACCGCTCACAGAAGTACCAGAAGACGAAACTTTTCTTGTCATCTTCTTCAGATTAAGAACAAGAAATTTTTTATTTGAAGAAAATTGAAGACCAAAGAAGCTTGAAAATGAAGAGTCTTGAAAACCTCGGAGAGAAGCTTAGAGTTCAAATCTTTCCAAAAAAAGTTAGAAAATAGTTTACCTGATGAGGTCAGGATTTTATAGCAAATGATTTGATGGATGAGATTACTTCTCAGATCGTGGAGGCCAATAGTCGAATAGTTACATCAACTCAAAAATCTCCAAATATCTATAAATAGCAGAAGCTTAAGTAGAAGAAGGGATCGGGAGATCAGTATTAAAAAAACTATTTTTGCTTAAATGCTAGTGCAGTCAAAAGCTCAAAATCTTCACCAACTAAAAATTTTATACAGAGTGTCAATGGAGAGCAGGATCGTCCTTCATAGCTACTCTAGAGCTCAGTTTTAAACAAAGTGGAAATTAGATTTTCCTCATTTTCTGAAAAACCAATGAAATTATAATCTTTTATTGGAAAATTTCATTAGAGAATCATTTACAATTTTATGGCAAACAAAATATTGACGACTCCGTTAGGGACACTTATCATCACTGATGATAAGGTTGTAACTCAATCTGATAATATTCCAGTTGGCAACATGGTCGAATAACTCATCATTGAGTTCGATCAGGAGAAATATGAAGAATTCCTCTCCTCTAGCTCCAGAAACCCTAATTCCTTATGGAGATGCCATAAGATTTCTAACAACTCAGCCTCTAAAGAGGTTTCAAAGACAAGAGTTCAATCAAATGACTCCTCAAACCACTCTGGTCTCAAAAGAGAATCATCTCCTTCACCATCACAAGACTCAGGGTTTGCATCAACCAAGACCTATGAGGATCTCCTCGAGAAGATGGATCAGGATCCCCACAATAATAAGGGAAAGCGACCATTTTCTGATTGTCATGAAAATAACTCAGAAAACAAAGTTTCTCTCACCCACACGATGAGAAGAAACTTACGAAGAAGCAGGGCTCGTGCTTTCCGCAGAGCCATGAAGCAACAAGAGCCTGCTGAACCATAGTCACGAGGACGTACAGTTCAAGTATGGAAACCAAAGAGCAAAGTGGTAGTTCCAAACGACAAAAAAAATCAAGATGCAGATGGATTTACTCGTGTTTCTTACAAAAAACACCATACACCTACCAAATTTATTTATAATTACAAGCGTGGAGTTTACATTCGCTTTCCACAAATCAGGCGAGGACCCCACCCTCATGCCTCGAGAAATAAATGCGATGTTCAAGATCACATTTTTACAAATAGATTCGAACTGCAAATTTGCGTGCCAACAGAAAAGTGCAGTTTTTAAAAATGTGCTTCTAAAGAAAAACTAGCCTTTAAAGCTCGTGTTCCAGAAGTTCACCCATCCACTACTACAGTTAAAGTAAAATTTACTCCTGAAATTTTCAAAGGGATAGAAACTCCCATCCCGAAGATATCATTTGGAGGCAATGACACCTCCATTAGCAAAACAATGAGTTTCGATACAAAAGACCTTAGGAAATTTCTCAATGAAAGAGCGAAAATTTTGAATGTCTCATTGTCATTGTGAGCAGTTGATCAATGCAGTGTTATTGCATTGCCAATGTGTGGTGGCCCCTGCTAAACAATCAGTCTTTAACTGACTTAAGACGTCTTTGTCTCAACTATCAAAAAGGAGACGACGTAACAAGCATGAATTTTCTGAGTCTGAATACCCTGAAATACCATTTAATATGATAAGTTTTGGGAAGTAGAAGAAAAGAAAACAAAGAAATTCTCTAGAAAAGATTCCTCTGATTCTGAACATTCTTCAGGTTTGAAGAGTGTATTCAGTGATATACGGGGTGTTTTTCAGAATATTTGACTCGGGAAAGGAGTAACAACACTATTAGACTACAGACAAATGGCTGGAGTCTCTTCTGATGAAGAAGACACAGTAAATTCAGCTGTGCCTAAGTCTCTGACATCGGACTCATTCTTGGAAAACTTTGTATCCATATATATGGTGCAAAATACTCCATAAGAATTCATGAGGATTGATGAACAGGATAAAACTATCCAATAACAGCAAAATACTATCAATGAAATCAGAGATATACTTTATGTTTTGTTGGACTTGGAAAAAACAAGGAGAAATGATAAAGGAGAATCATCTTCTAAACCTTTATGCAAGCCAAGAAATGACAAAGGGAGGAATACAGAAGAATCATCTCGTGTTCCTCCTAGGGATGAGAATGAAAATAATGAGAATCGTCGTGAAGAAGAAAATAATTGCTCTGTACACTCCCATCATCAAGAAAGTGATCCAAATCAAGAAGGAAATGTAAACACTGCTTGGATGGAGAGTTTTCAAAATCAACTTGATACTCATGCATAAAAATGATTTACAAGAGCTAGGGGTTATAAGGTCATATCCGATAGAATGGAAAAGTATACAATTTCTGGAGAATTACAAACCATTGAAGCTCAAATCATTCGATAGTAAAGGGTCGCCAAATCAGCATCCCACTATTTTAAGACGCATACAGGACATTTAACTAGAAATGACCCAATCATTACACGAGTCTTTGTTAGTACTTTAAAAGTTCTAGCATTTGAATAGTTCTGAAGGTTGGAATCGGGAACCATCAATTCATGGAATGACATTGAAAAAGCCTTTTTAATAAGGTTTTATGAAGATGATATGGAAGTCTCAATGCCAACACTCTTGGCCACAAAGCAAAAAAAAAGGAGAATCAACTCGAGATTTTATCAAAAGATTTACAAATGATTCTCTAAGATGTCCACATAGGATGCCAGAGAAAACATTGGTAGGAACTTGCCGACACAATCTCTCTACCAAAGTTCTTATTAAAATAGGGGCTGTAAAGTCTTCTACTTGGAAAGAATTTTCATTACAAACTGAAGAAGCTGTAGAAATTACACAAAGGCTTGAAGAAGAAGAAGAAAAAGGAGAGAAACTAAGGCAGAATAATAATTCTAGATCGCACTAGTCTTCTCGACCTAAGGAAGACAGAGAAAGAGAAAATGGCAACTAATACACCAAATTTTACAAAGTTTTTTCCAAAGAATCCTTCGTAACCGTAGTTCCCTCAGAAGCAATATTCTTTTAAAGATGAGCATACTAATACTATATTTAATCTACTAATGATTAACAATATGCTAAAGCTACCAGATCCAAGCGACCTGAAAAAATTGGAAAAGTTAATGATCCTAATTAATGTGTGTATCATAGGATCATTAATTATCCCATTCAAAATTTCTATATCCTTAAGAATAAGATTTAGGCTCTGGTGGATGCTAAGATCATCAAGTTACAAGAAGATCAGAAGAGAGTAACTGCGAATATGGTAATTGTCAAATTTGAAAAAGCTCTAGCATGGATATAGTCGACTGTTTAAGATGAAGTTCAGTCCATTCTCCAAGGCACAATGAGAATTGTGAATTATGTTCCTCATCAGTAACAAATGAAAGGATTATATCCTTTTGAAACCTCAAAAAGAGATAATATGGGTACATTCAGATCTCCTTGAAGATGAGCAATGGATTTCAAATTCATTAAAGAAGAAATCTAAAGGAAAGATTTTTACTTTCAATATTGTTACTGCAATTCCTGAGGATTATGCAAAAATTCCCTCTCTATCATACTCATAAGAAGAAGAGCCAAAAGATTCTTTAGCAGTTAACACAGATCAACCAAAACCTTATGGGACTCGTTCAGGCAAAGAATGCTTGAAAAACTATGATCAAGTAGCAGAATCTCAGTTATCTCTAGAAAAGAATAAGCCAAAAGAGCTTAAATTTGTCAAAGATTTTAAAAGCAAAGATAAAGAGTTTGCAGAAAGTTCTAAGAAATCATTCAAATTTGATGTATTGGCGCAATTTGCCATTATTTCTGCAAGAATTACTTTGTATGTGTCGGCAAAAAATTCTAGAAAACAAAGCAGATCCGCGAATTTAGGGTTGGAAATCCTCAACTCAATAGATCCGCAAACCTAAAAATTGAGGTTCGCGACCCAGTGATGACAGAGCAGGTTCGCAAATCTAAAACTGAGATTCGCGATAGTACCCATAGCTTCTGGGTAGGGATTTAATACAAAGTCACCCGACCCGAACAAAGCAGTTGCCACCTTGAATCATGGAGCTAACTGCCAAACGAATGCAGCGGCATTACTTCGATCGTGGGAGCAACCACCAAATGAATATAACGGCACTTCTCAAGTAGTGGGGGCTAACTGTCGAGCAAATGAGGCGGGACGTTACCCTAGACCCCTATAAAAGGCGGGAGAACGAAAGAGAAAAGGGATGGATCATCTTCTTCTAAAAAAATTACCCCTTGTGATCAAAGAGTCTAGAGCCTTCCTTTCTTTTTCAGCCAACTGAGAGAGATTGTGCGGAGTGTCAACGGAGAGCAGGATCGTCCTCTGTAGCTACATCGGAACCCAGTTTTAAATAAAGAGGAAATCTATTTTCCTCATTTTCTTTAAACGACAAACCGTTGGATTGTAATACTTTATTGAAAAAACTTCAATTAGAGTGTCATTTGCAATTTTTATGGCGAATAGAAGATTGGCGACTCGGCTGGGGAGTGCCATCACCTCCGGTGATCTGGTAGTAGCTCAATCCGACAACATTCCGTTGGCAGCCTAGTCAACTTGCTTACCATTCAGGTTGACGAGGAAAAGTACGAAGAATTTCTCTCTTCAGTCTCCAAAAGCCCTACTTCCCTACAAGGATGCCGTAAAGTCTCCAAGGGGACAATCTCCAAGGAGGCTTTAATGGCAAAAACTCAGCCGAAGGAATCGGTGAACCAAATTGATCCGAGATCCTCTTCTTCAATATTGGGCTCTAACCCAGTTTCGATTAAGACTCCTGATCTTTCAAGCAAGGTGGATCAAGGCCCCCACTTCAACAAGGGGAAGTGATCACTACCTACTCCGCAAGGCTATGACGTGGAGAAGGTGGTTCTGCTCACTCGTACAATAAGAAGGAACCTAAGAAGAAGCAAAACTCGTGCCCTTCACAGAACCACGCAGTCAAAAGAAACCGCCAACTCACCATCACAAAGGCCTACTGTGCAAGTATGGAGGCCAAAGTATGAAGTTGCAAAAGATCAAGATGCGGAAGGATTTACTCGCATTTCCTATAGAAAACGGAGTGAAAGCACTAAAGTTGTCTATGACTACATGTTGGAAATTGTGCCCTAGGGCCAATCATTGTACGTTGAATATTGTGATTTAATAAATTTCTCCTATTATTATCATATAATTTGCGTGTTCAATATGATAATTGTATTCTTGGATAAAACAGTTTTTTTACTAAACATCCTTGGTCGGTCATTTCTGTGGGAACAGAAATGAAATAAGACTAGTGTGACTTTGATTAGTTATAGAGATACGAGTCAAAGTCACATGCACTTGAAAGGGTTCAAGGTGCTGGACTGACCCGCTATGAGAAAGCTGCATGGATCAAGTCATAAGCTTATCTCATATGTAACCATGTCACTATGCCCTTAGACCTGAGACTATCATAGATTCCTACATGAAGATCATCAGTTTTTGACATAGTCAAAAGTCATCTTTAACCGGATGATCATAAAGGCTATGATCGAGTTTAGTGGTTTGCATGCAGAGGAATGTGAGTAGTCAAGATGGAATTTATCCCTCACATTAGTGGAGAGATATTACTGAGCCCCCCGATGAGTAAGACTGAGAAAATGTATGGTCATACTACGATGGAAATGAGTTTCCATTATATTAGTCAGTCTACTCAAGAATCGGGAAAGTAATAGTCAATGGAAGGAGGATGACGTTTTCCGTGCCTCATGATTGACCAGAATATCGTATGATAAAGGGGACGTGATATGGTCACATTACAGGTTGCAACGGATCATCGATTCTCATATGAATTGGGTAGTTGCAATGTCTTGCTAGAGGCCACTTGCGACTTGTGGGTTAATAGCGTCATTGGCCCACTACCAACTTCATATGAGCCTACAGTGTCACACACAAGAATAGCCCAACACGAGCTATGGTGTTCATATTCATTGAATCTAAAGATATGTCTAGATTCAATGAATGCATCTTTTATTCTAGGGTTAATGAATTATATATATATATATATATATATAATATATTTATTTGATAAATATATGTATCATAATATATATATATATATATATATATATATTAGAAATATAAAATTCAGAAATATAATATTATATATGTGAATTTCGAAATTTATATATGTATATATATATGTGTATATTTGATATACATATATATATATTATAATATTATAATTTTGTGTTAATCTTTAAAATTCAGATTTATGTGATAAATCCGATTTTACAGTTAATATAATCAGAAAGATATCATATTAGTTTTGAAATTTGAATTTATGAGATAATATCAAATTAAAACTAATAGGATATGATATCTTAAATTTAATTTATAAGATAAATTAAATTAATTTCGAATGATGTACATATATATTATAATATTATAATTTTGTGTTAATCTTAAAATTCAGATTTATGTGATAAATCAGATTTTACAGTTAACATAATCAGAAAGATATCATATTAGTTTTGAAATTTGAATTTATGAGATAATATCAAATTAAAACTAATAGGATATGATATCTTAAATTTAATTTATAAGATAAATTAAATTAATTTTGAATGACTCTTTATTTAAATTAAATAAATAATTTGAATTAAATCTGTTGGACAGATTTAAAATAAGGTTTGTTTAATTTATTATCTTATCGATTAAATGTTAATTGATAAGATGAAGGATTTTCGAATTAATCCTTTTTAAAATTCGAAAATCTAATAATTCTATAACTAATTAGAAAGTACCGTAACCTAGATAGAGAAAACAGGAGACGGTAGCTTTCTGAGGGTTTTGGGAGATTGAGAGTCACGAATAGAAACCCTAGACAGAGAAAGCGAGACGTCAAGTGCCGAGAGAAGGAGATCGTGATCTCTTCAAGGCTGATGTACGGACGAATGTGGAAAGCGCTAGCACGCTGTTCGTGTTGGATTCTTATTCGTGTGGATACCGGTAGAGGGAGCTGATCCGAGTCGTTAGCTCCTTGAGATCGAACGCAAAGGACGAACACGAAAGAAAAGGTACGTTTTTCTATTACTCGATTTAAACGCCGTTGACAGATCCACAATCGGAATTGGAAAATTTTGATTTTAATTCTTCCGCTGCGACTTCCAATTCCTAACACTACAAACGCAGAGCCTACGTCCACGTCCCTCGCGCTCCAATGAAGAAGCATGATCGCGTAAAGAAAGATACCCGCGAACCTCAGGTTCGCAGAAAACGTACAATTACCCAGGAGCCTATCTCAAAGGCCAAGACTGTCTCGCTCACTGCCCCAGCAAGAGTGAGACCCGCACCAAGAGCCTTCGAGGAAAGAGAGGCCGGTCGCGAAGCTACCTAAGCTATCTCTTACAGATGATGCCGTGGCCAAAAGTTCTAATGCGGGAGATCTTCGGGAACTTTTGAACAAGAAAAGGGAAGAATCACAGGCATCTCACTGCCATTGCGAACGACTGATCAATGCAGTGCTATTACACTGTCATTGTTCGACACGCGCTAGACAGTCAGTGTTCCATCGACTATCAGCTCCATCAACATCCTCGTCTCAACCGGCGAAGAGGAGGCAATGAAACAGGCTCGAGTTTTCTGAGCCCGAATACCCCGAGGTGTCATCCAATATGATAGGTGTCGGAGAAAAGAAAAGAAAAAGAAGACGAAGAAAGTCTCCGAAGGATCTGCTTCCGACTTAGAGCTCTCTTCGGGCCTGAAAAACGTACTCAATGAAGAGCAAGGGGTTTTCCAAAACACTCGGCTCAGAAGCGGGATAGCAATCCCAACAAATTATAGACAGATGGCGGGAGTCTCCTCCGATGAGGAGGATACGACAAAATCTGTTATGGCCGAGTCCCCAACATCTAATTCATTCCTGGAAGACTCCCCCTCCGCGTACATGGCCCAAAACAGTACCCCAGATGAGTTCATGCGAAGGATGGATGAACAGGATAAAAATATCCAGCAACAACAGAACGCTATCATCGAACTTAAAGACATGCTGCACGTTCTGTTGGAACTCGAAAAGACTAGGTTAAAAGATGCATCTTCGCAGACGCCACCTCATGGCCTGAAAACCGGCAAAGGAAAGAGGGCGGAAGAAGAAGGTCATAGCCCTTGCAATAATGAAGAAGAAGCAGGACATCATGAAGACGATGACAACCGCTCCATGCACCAGGAAGGAAATGCAAAAGCTGTCTGGATGGAAAGTTTCCAAAATCAACTGATTGCCCTCATGCATAAGAGCGATCTACAGGAGTTAGGTGTGGTAAGGCCATATCCCACGGAATGGGAAAGTGTGCCGTTCCCGGAAAGTTATAAACCATTAAAGCTCAAATCTTTTGATGGTAAAGGATCGCTAAACCAGCACCTCGACTATTTTAAGTCACAGATTGGGCATTTAGCCAGAAACGACCCCATTATTACGCCGGTATTTGTTAGTATCTTAACAGGACTAGCTTTTGAATGGTTCCGAAGGTTAGAACTAGGAACCATCAATTTATGGAGCAACATGGAAAAAGCCTTTCCTGACCCGGTTCTATGAAGATGACATGGAGGTGTCAATGCCGGCGCTTCTAGCCACTAAACAAAAAAAGGGAGAGTCAGCCTGGGACTTCATCAAAAGGTTCCAGAATGATTCTCTCAGATGCCCGCATGGGATGCAGGAAAAGACCTTGGTAGAAACCTGTCGACATAATTTGTCAACTAAGGTTCTAGTCAGGATGGGAACAGTAAAGTTCTCGACTTGGAAGGACCTTGCCTTACAAGCTGAGGAGGCTGAGGAGATCGCACAAAAGCTCAAAGAAGAAGGAGGTGAGGAGAAACAGAAGCAAAATGGCAATAACAACTATAAGTCCCGATCCCGGGGATATAAGGGGAAAGAGACAATGGTGACAGATGCCCCGCAACCAATAAAGTCTTCTCCGAAGCTCCCTTTTCAAACATGTATGCCTCAAAAACAATATTCCTTCAAGAATGAGCATACGAAAACCATCTTCAACCTCCTCATGAGTAAGAAGATGCTAAAACTGTCAGAATCTAAACACCCGAAAGAAGTAGGGAGAGTTAATGATCCTAATTATTATGTTTACCATATAATTATTAACCACCCTACCCAGAACTGTTACATCCTTAAGGATAAGATTCAAGCCTTAGTCTGGATAGAGTCAACAATTCAAGATGGAGTGCAACCCATTTCTAGAGGCACGATGCAGGTCATGAATTTTGACCCGCATCAACAGCAGGAGAAAGGATTGTCCCCCTTCGAAACTGATAGAGGGAAAATATTGTGGGTGCATCCAGATCTCCTTAACGATGAGCAATGGACTTCTAATTCATCTAGAAGAAGGCGAAAGGGAAGATCTTTACTTCCAATATCGTCTCCATAATTTTCGAAGTTGACGGAGGCATTCCTACTCTAACAGATTCTGAAGAAGAAGTAGAAGACTCTCTAGTGGCTGACGCGGATCCCCCTCCCATAGGGACCCGTTCGGGAAAAGATTATTTGAAAAACTACAACCAGGCCGCAAAATCTCGACCATCTCTGGAGAAGACCAAGAAAAAAGAGCTTAAGTTTGATAAGGTTTTGAAGAAAAAGGGAAAAGAGCCTGCGGAGGACTTGCGGAAGTCATTCCAGTTCGACATTCTATTACAGTTAGCCAATATTCCCACGAAGGTTTAAGAGAAGCTCTGCAAGATTCGGAGGTGTTCTTGGCACAGATACCAGAGATGATTGAGGAAAAAGAATCTCTTTGCACGACATGTCACCAGATCTCTGGTAAGAATGTCTCCTACATCGCTTTCTCTCTGGGAGATATGCAAGTCTGGAGCAATAAGCATCACCGCCCTTTGTATTACAAGGGATACATAGGGTCTACGGAGATTGATCGCATTCAAGTTGATCCAGGCTCGGCCTTGAGTATCATCCTCCGGAGGATGCTACGATAACCTTGGAGTTCCGATCAATAGATTAGCGGTGACTAATACTACTATCTTCGGATTCAATGCTAACGGTAGTAAACCGTTGGGTAAGATAAAACTTAAGTGCAAAATCGGCGACCTGAAGATGGAAGTCACGTGCTACGTGATAGATGCGGATACATCATACAATCTAATATTGGGAAGACCTTGGATCTATAGCAATCTCATTGTGCCCTCCACGTTACATCAATACATGAACTATGTGGACAAAGATGGGAACGTAAGAATGCTAGTTGCGGAAAAGCAACCCTTTAAAGGAGTTGAAAACTACTTTACTGATGCGTTGCTGTATCAAGATGCGTTCGGTGTTTCGGGTCAGCCTGTTCCGACTGACTCTGATAGCGGCGAAAAAGCTGATATAGAATCAGGATCCGAGGATTCAGAATCTGAAGATGTAATTTGGGATGGTGAGCCCATTGTGATAAGCCTCGAAGGCCTTGATGTAAATAACACCATTTACTCTGATGGTGAATGGGTGATAAATGAAAATTTAGAGTTTGCTTATTCCTCTGGTGTTGATTCTAAACCCTCAAGCACTTACAGAAGCATTCAGTGACTATGTAAATGAGATACGTTCTCTGACTTCCTTCCAAGCACCGATCTGATCATCCTTACGCGAATTAAGTAATGACGTTGAAAGTGCTAACAAGGTTATTTTTGAGGTTCCTCCCAAGGACGGAACCCAGAAACCCATAGTATTTGGAAGGGTAAGTCACAAGAATAAAAAGAAATGTTTAGATTCTGAGGAAGAACAGGAAAATCCCGAGTTCTTCCATTAGGGTGAAAACTCTCATAGATTAGTAAAGAAAATGGGATACAATTTGGCCAAGACAGGGGTTGAACTTCAGAAAAGGAAGAAGGACAATCCTTCAACCCTTTGTCCCAGAAGGAAAAATGCCAAATTATTACCAAAAAACTGGCAGGGGGTTAGGATATATCACCACTCCCGAGGGTTTCTCAAGTGAAAGAACCGAAGAAAGATAGTGCGATCATTCGTCAGAATCGTCCTACTGGGATTCAGATGTCAGTATAGGCATGATTTTTCGTGAGGTATCTGCAAACATAGCTTCTGCGATCCAAGAAGGTGAAGATTTAGAGGAAGCCTCACCGATAATAGACGACCCCTAGGCTAAGCATCTTAATGTGAAGTGGGAGATCCAGTTTGAACAACGCGAGCCTCCAACCGGAGATAAAGTGATTCAAATAAATATGGGGGATGAAAAGAATCATAAACCCATATTTATAAGAGAGAACCTATCCTCGGAAGAAAGAGAGGATTTGATGTCCCTCATTCACGAATACATCGATATTTTCGCTTGGAGTTATGAGGAGATGCCAGGATTAGACCCAAGTGTAGCGGTTCATAAATTGAACATCCGGCCAGATGCTAAGCCAGTAAAACAACAGCAACGAAGATTCCGCTCAGAGATCATGGAAGCTATTGAAGCTGAAATCAAGAAGTTGATTGAGTCAGGCTTTATTCGCGAGGAACAGCACCCTGATTGGGTCGCGAATATAGTTCCCGTAACCAAGAAAAATGGAAAGATCCGAATTTGCATAGACTTTAGGGATTTGAATGAGGCCTGCCCTAAAGATGAATTCTCGTTACCCATCACAGAGGTTATGATAGATAATACTTGTGGGTATGAGCGTATGACGTTCATGGATGGGTTCTCGGGGTATAATCAAATAAAGATGTACCCTGATGATGAGAAGCATATGTTCTTCAGAACACCACTCGGGGTGTACTGCTATACAGTCATGCCCTTTGGCCTTAAGAATGCAGGTGCTACGTATCAACGCACCATGAACGTAATATTTTAAGAGCATCTCCGGAAGACAGTGGAATGTTATGTAGATGACCTAGCAATTAAAAGCAGAAACAAAGACGATCACTTGAAGGATTTGAAGACGGTGTTCAACCTCATGAGGAAACACCAGCTCAAGATGAATCCAACCAAGTCTTTTCTAGGGGTTTCTAGTGGAAAATTCCTCGGCTTTGTCGTAACGTCGAAAGGAATTTATCTTGATCCAGATAAGGTCAAGGCTATCCAAGATATGTCACCTCCCCGTAACCTCAAAGAGTTAAGGGACTGCAAGGTAAGCTGGCGTACATCCGCAGGTTTATATCAAATTTGCTTGGTAAATGTCAGCCCTTCACCAGATTAATGAGGAAAAGAGTGTCATTTGTTTAGGATGACGCATGCCAAAAGGCTTTTGAAGAAATCAAACAATATCTCATGGAGCCATCAGTGCTAGTAGCCCTAGTCTCAGGAGTACCTTTCCTGCTATACGTAAGGGCTATGGACCATTCTTTGAGAGCCTTGTTAGCGCAGAAAAATGAGTCAGGTCACGAACAAGCTATTTATTACCTCAGCAGAATGATGATCGGGGGAGAATACCGGTATAACCCAGTGGAAAAGGAATGTTTAGTTTTAGTATTCGCAGTGCAGAAAATGCAACACTATTTAGTTGGACAAACCATCCACGTTGTATCAAGAGTTAATCCTCTGAGAATACTAATGACTAAACCCGGATAATTAAATTCAAGGCTATCCAATTGGGCTATTTTACTATCACAATATGATATGCATTTTGTTCTACATAAGTCTGTTAAAGGATAGGCCGTGGCCGACTTCCTAGCCGAAAATCCAATCCCGGCATCCTCGAAGTTGTACGAACAAATCCCGGGAGAGTTAGAAGAATGGAGCCCGATTCCAGAAGAAGACGACTCGCAAGAGTCTTCGGAGGCAAACACAGTCGCGAAAGGTGTATGGCAACTTTTCTTCGATGGTGCCTCCCGAATGGGATCCGAGGGAAGAATGACAACGGGTGTAGTAGTTGTTTTCGTCTCCCCCCACAACCACATCATTCCTCGAGCTTACTCATTAACAAGCTCGTGCTCCAACAATGTCGCAAAGATAACGCCCTCCTAATCGGCTTAAAAATAGCTAAACAATTGGGGATCAAATATTTGGAGGCGTATGGGGACTCTCAACTTGTTGTAAATCAAAAAAAAGGAGAGTACGAGGTCAAACATGAAGACCCCCTGCCGTATTATCTTGCAGTGATCAAGATCGCCGATGGTTTCGATGGTTTCAATATCAACCACGTAAAGCGCCACCGAAATAGTTATGCAGATTCACTAGCATTCCTAGCTGCTACATTAGCTTTGTCCAAGCACACTAGAAGGCAAATTACAGTAGGGAGCAAAGAATTATTTTGTCCAAAGGACGAACTCAAAGAGGAAATGAAGGAACCACAGGAAGACGAAGCTGACACTTTCGAATCAAGCCTAGAACCGAGGAATTAGCGTTTTCCTTATATAGACTATGTCCTCTACGGTATATTACCTGAAGATCGAAAAGAAGTCAGAGCAATTCAGAGAAGGGCTATCCAGTTCTACTACAACGCGGAGCTCCAGACATTGTACAGGAAATCTTATGATAGAATTTTACTTCGCTGTCTCTCCAACCGCGAAGCTCAAAAAGTACTCGAAGAAGCTCACGCTGGCATCTGCGGAGCACACCAGCCAGGGCCAAAACTCTATGACAAAATCCGAAGGATGGGTTATTACTGGCCCAAGATGATGACAGAAGCAGTTAATTACGCCAATAAGTGTAGGGCCTGCCAAATACATGCAGACTTTATACATCAAGCTCCGGAGTATCTCCACCCAACGGCTACGTCGTGGCCATTTGAGCAATGGGGTAAGGACATTGTCGGACCAATTTTCCCGCCATCAACGAGAGGGCACCGGTTCATCTTAGCCATAATCGATTACTTTTCGAAATGGACCGAGGCCATTTCTTTGACTGAAAAGTCATCAGATATTATCAAATTCATCAAGCACCATGTGTTTTATCGATTCGGAGTGCCCAAGAGAGTCATTCATGATAACGGGCCCCAGTTTGTGAGCCAAGTATATTCTAGATTCTGCAACAAGTACAGAATCGAGGATATAGCCTCATCACCATATTACCCTGCAGCCAATAGTTTAGCAGAAATTTTCAATAAGACCATTGTAAAACTTCTCAAAAAATTTGTGTCATCCAATCAAAGGGATTGGGATGAAAAGCTCGGAGAATGCCTGTGGGCATATCGCACCACGGTTCGAACCCCCACTAATACCACGCCCTTTTCTTTGGTATATAGGTCAGAAGTAGTCTTGCCTTTGGAAGTTCAAATCCCGTCGTTACGAGTTGCATTAACAACTAGAATGTCACAAGAAGAAAGACATCAGTAAAGACTCCAAGAATTAGAGGCCTTGGACGATAAACACTTGGAAGCTCAACAGAGTATTGAACTATACTAGGCGCGGATCTCCAGAACTTTTAACAAAAAGGACAAACGAAGAACTTTCAGGAAAGGTGATCTGGTCCTGTCAGTCAGAAGACCGATCATAACCAGCCAGAAGCCTAGAGGAAAGTTCCAGCCGAAGTGGGAGGGACTTTTTATCATTGATACGGTTTACTCTAATGGCGCATACCGGTTGGCGAAGCCGAATGGTGACAAGATCATGATGCCAATCAATGGCAAATTTCTGAAGAAATATTATTTTTAGTAAAATGGTGGAACATCAGTCACAATGTGATCTGGGTAGTTCAATGCAAATGATGAACAAAAGCTTGTCTATAATCGGAAGTTCATTAATGAAGATTTGTTGACAAGAAGAAGATGCGAACCTAAAGGTTGAACACTGGATTCTCCAGGTCCATACACTTCAGGTCCAAACATTTCAGGCCCGTATATCTCGGTCCGAACATCTTCGCTTAAATAAACGTACTTACCATGGTCTGATGGAGGGGTTGAAGATCGAAAATTATCGCTGTCGACATTATAGTCATCTCCCCAGTCATCCTGATTTCCTGAAGGAGGTGCTACTTTTGGAGAACCTGATGCGCGGTTTTCCCCAATTATTTGTACTTCATCATCCGTAGAGGCTTGATGAACGAGAGCTGCAAGATCCTCCTGTGTAGCAGAAGAAGCCTTTACTTCAATAGCGACCTGGTGTATGCGAGTCGCAGGATCCTCTTGAGTATCAGGAGTAGGATCACTGCGAAAAATGGGTGCTTGACTCCGATGCCTCTTAAGGGAGCAAAGAGTTGAAGATGAGTCGTCTTCATCCTCCTTAGGTTCCTCCACGAGCGTCTTGAAGACCAAACTGGGTGCCATAGTACCAGCCCCGGATGGGATGTCCTGCGGATCAACGCCCCGTGGATCAATAGGCAAGTCACTGAGGCACCTCAGTCTCTTTCGCTTATGCGAAATCATCTTCGGAGGAGATTGCGGTTGAGGAGAAGTCTCCTTTAAAGTTGGGAGAGGAGAAGTATCAAGAGAGGCAGGTTGGGTTGATAAAGCCAGTGCATTATTATCCTCCTCCCTTTGTTGAGTCACCGGTTTTGACTCTTCAGAGGCACTTTTTGCCCTGAAATCTTCCATCCTTGCTACTTTTGTACTGCCAGCCTTCTTCTTCTGAGTATACCAAACTCTGATCTCCCTCAGGCAGGTATGATTTACACTGAAGTTCTAATGAGCGGAATTAGCATCCGCGAACCATTTACAGAAACTGAAACTCATATTCGAGTTCGGAATCTTTAAAGGAAGATCAAATCTAGCATGGGTTCTACTTGCGACGAAATGAAACCAAGCTCGAGCTCCTTCGAAGACATTCCCAGCAAAACTCATTTCCCTATTGGGATTACCAACATAGAGCTGATCATACCCGAACCGTCGAGCGAAACGACTAGGGTAATAAGGCTCATATAGCAATGGTTCCCCAAACGAAGAACTAAATGTCCTGGGCAGATGTTTATCAACCACCAGAAGCACCCTAGAGACAGAACAGTGAATTTATCAACACCCGCCATGTCTGAAATTCTTCCCCGTACCCAGCATTGGGAAAGTACGGAAAACATCTGAATAATTCAAAACTAGCGAAATGACGGAGGGTCTTGTGGATCACAACCATATAACCCCCTTTCCATTGCGACATCTCATAGTGCTACATTTTGGAAGCACTTAAGTCTATCTGCGAATCAGCAGGACTCATCAAAGTGGGGCAATGTAGAAACAACCAAGCCATCAAATAAATATAAGGGAGTTCTACAAGCGAATTAGGAGTCTTAAAGACTGGATCCCCTTTCTTCCTTTGCTCCTTCATATTGCAGAATTTATTAGATAATCTCCTTAATCCACTTTGGATGCTGCAAACCATCGCGGGCAATAGACTGAGTCGCCTATCAAATGCTAGTAGGATGGCCGGGTATACGGCCCTAATGGGTATGTTTTCCTGCGAAGGAATAACACACTTCTTCAGCCATACCATCAAATAACTCACTAAGAAAGCAGGATCAGATAAAGCCTGGAGGGCCTGATAGTGAAAACTTTCAAAGGGTGTTCCAGCCTGAAAACGTCCTCATCAGATTCGGCGACGTAAGCATCTGTCCCGAAACTTGCGATTCTTCTCTCAACCTCCTTTTCAAAAACTGGAGGAAGGCGAGTAAAATTCGGATTACTCTAAGAAAAATTGGGTAGAAGATATTGTAGCCACTTCTTTGGTTTCAAAATGCAAGTGTCAGATGTGTGGGTGCAAATATGATAATGGCAAAGCAACTCCCAATAAGTATTATAGACCAAAGGGTCCTGGGTCTTCAGCAGATGGAGTTCTTCCCCAGTAGGGACGTACCCTTCATATGGGATGTCTCCCATGGACAGTCCCGAAATTTCATACATCTCGTGAAGAGCGAAACTCAATTCACCTCGAGGGCAAAAGATTGTACAAGTATTAGGATTGTACAGTTCCAGTAAAGAAAAAAATAGAATCTGCTAGTGGGAATGTCATGCTGAACAGCCCTGATAGCACGATACAGCCGCGCATGATAAAGCTGATCTCTGAAAGTTTTCAGAAAGAAGTCAGTCAAGACTGCCCACTCTCCTTTTGAGGAACAGTGAACCCATCCAGGGGGATGAAAGTCTGGAACAGGGAATTCCCCTTGTGCATCGACAAATCGGTGTAAGAAAGTCTGTGCGACTATGGGTGTTTCACCTCTAGGGAAGTCATGATTAAGCAGCCCCGGGAGCAATCCATAAAAGTGTTTTCCAGTAGAACAAGGGAAAGCACCTTGAAAGTTAAATCCTCCCAATAAGATGTTGTCCTGTAACCTGTTTATGTGTCAGTCCATTCGTTTGGGCATGGAAAGGGATTGGAAGAATAAGAACGGGTAAGAGCTCTCCATTTTAGGGAGAAACAAGTAGCGGCCTTCGACTTGACGAAGCCATTTATAATCTCCATCTTCCAAACCACTATCGGGCACCGAAACATGGTCCCCGAACAAAAAAGCGGGTTTGTGTAGCTAGGACCGATCATCTCCTTCGAATGGTGCATTGGTCATCAGTTCTCGCAATGTTGAGCGAGTAGGATATAAAATTTTATTTTCCTCTCTTGGCTATCAGATGTTGTACAATGCGGAAAAACTTGGCCGAACCTAAACTCTTTCTCCCCGTCATAACCATCTGAGTATCTGAAGTAATGGTCCTTAGGCCAAGAATTCAAAGCATAATCAACTGCAGAAGGAGATATTCAGATTCAAGACAAAAACTTTTTAAGAAAGGAGTTGCCTTTTTAAAGTTATTATTATTACATCTAATCAAGGGTTCATGCCGAACCACCATCGAACTGGAGGTTGCTTGAGAGTTTTGATGACCACTAGCAACAGCACCGGATGAGGAAGCTTTCTTCGGCATCTTTTACAGATTAAGGAAATCCTCCACAAAGAATATCGAAAACTAGAAGAGATTGAAGACGAGAAGTCTGAGGAACCTGAAAGGAAAAAAATTTGTTTTTCAAATTTCTCGAGATAAGAATGGCCTCTCTCATGAAATCGAGGTTATATAGCAGATGATTTTACAGCCGAGATCTTCAAATAGACGTGATATCTGGCACGAATCTCGTGAGTACCTTTTCATTTAATTCGGCTCAGACATCTCAATTCTTACGTCGTAAAAAGCAACAGCCTTCTGGCTTTTCCACAAGGGAAAAGGTCGCGATCCTAATACACAGTCGCGTTCCTTCCGAAATGAAAGTTTGCGACCCTAATACATAGTCGTTTTCTTCTCCAAAATGAAAGGTCGTGATCCTAAAATAGAGTCGTGTTCCTTCCGAAATGACAGTTTGCGACTCTAACACAGAGTCGTCTTCTTCTCCAAAGTGAAAGTTCGTGCCCCTAATACAGAGTTGTGCTCCTTCCAAGACGAAAGTTTGTGTCCCTAATACAGAGTCGTGTTTGTGGCCCTAACACAGAGTCGTATGTTTCAAGAGTTGAAAATTATTGCGCTAATACAGGTCGCATTTTCTTCAAAAGCAGCAAATTGTGGCGCTAATACAGAGTCGCATTTTCCTTCAAAGGCAGTAAGTTCACGCCGCTAATACAGAGTCGTGTTCCTTTCAAAATGGAAGTTAGAGATATTGAGACAGAGTCATGCTGCCCTCAGTTGAAGAAAGTTCTAATACAGAATTGTACTCTCAAAAATAAAAAAATGGAGATTCTAATACAGAATGATATATCCAAAGTATTCCAAAACTTCTCAAAAATCATGAGATTTTGATAACTTTGGAGGAGATTTTGTCAGCGGAAAATTCTGGGAAACAAAGCAGATCCACGAATTTAGAATTGGAAATCCTCAACTCAGCAGATCCGCAAACCTAAAGATTGAGATTCGCAACCCAGTGATGACAGAGCAGGTTCGCGAATCTAAAACTGAGATTCGCGATACTACCCATAGCTTCTGGGTAGGGTTTTAATACAAAGTCACCCGACCCGAACAAAAGAGTTGCCACCTTGGATCGTGGAGCTAACTTCTAAATGAATGCAGTGGCATTATTTCGATCGTGGGAGCAACGACCAAACGAATATAACGGCACTTCTCGAGCAGTGGGGCCTAACGGTCGAGAAAATGAGGTGGGACGTTACCCTAGAACCCCTATAAAAGGTAGGAGAACGAAAGAAAAAGGGATGGATCATCTTCTTCTAAAAAAAATTACCCCTTGTGATCAAAGAGTCTAGAGCCTTCCTTTCTTTTCCAACCAACTGAGAGAGATTGTGCGAAGTGTCAACGGAGAGCAGGATCATCCTCCACAGCTACATCGGAATCCAGGTTTAAATAAAGAGGAAATTCATTTTCCTCATCTTCTGTAAATGGAAAACCGTTGGACTGTAATACTTTATTGAAAAAAACTTCAATAGAGTATTATTTGCAATTTTTATGGCGAACAGTATGAGCTTCTAAAGCTCTCTAGGCAAACTAGAGAAGTTTTAAGAGAAGTTTTGCAAGATTCTGAAGTGTTCTTGGCTCAAATTCCAAAAACATATGAAGAAGAAGTTTGTACAGTATGCCATCAAACTTGTAAAAAGATTCCTTACATAATTTTCTCGCGAGAAGATATGTAAGTAAAAAATAATAAGCATCATCGTCTTTTGTATTACAAAGGATACATAGGGTCATCAAAAATTGACTGAATCCAAGCTGATCCTAGATCCACCCTAAGTGTTATGCCAAGAAGGATGTTGCGATATCTTGGGATCCCAATGAGCATATTGGTATCAACAAACACTACTATCTTCGGATTCAATGCTAAGGGTAGTAGACCACTTGGCAAAATAAAGTTGAAATGTCATATTGGAGACTTGAAGTTGGAGGTCACATGTTATGTAATAGATACTGATACTGCTCGCAGCGGAATTTCTTCGCCTTCCTTCCATTGAATAAACTCGAATTACAACAAAAGAGAACAAGAAAAAGAAAGAACAAACGAGAGGATTTTATTTCTCAATCGCTCTCTTTTACAATAATAGTGTGGGATCTATGGCGATGGGATCTGTCAAGCAGTTCCTTTGGACGATCTGACGTCGAACTCTTCTCTCTTGAAGGTGATGGCCGACTGTAGACGATCTTCTTTGGTCTTTCATGAACTCAAGGCTCTATGCGTAACTTGAATTCTCCAAGATGCCGAAAAGAAGAAAAGAATACCCCTAGGGCTTCCCCAAGAGGGTATTTATAGCCTTAGGATGATTTGAGAGTTTTTATCTAAAAAGAATTTGTTCTCATCAAGGATTCCAATCAAATATCTTAGTTTTGATTTAAATCTCTTAATTTAGAGTTCTGATCGGACTTAATTTGGGTATTTGGATAAGCTCAAATCATAATCTCAATCAATTTGAGATTCTGGTTATCTGCTCACGCGGAGTTAAACTCATCAAAACGCGGAGCTAAGAAACCAGAACGTGAAGCTAACGCGGAGCTATTAAACATCTCCGCGTTTTACTCAAACGCGAGGCTAATATAACCAAACGTGGGGCTGCGGATTTAGCTCCGCGTTCTATTGTGGAAAACCCTATTTACTTAGAAATTTTCACTGCCAACAGAAACCCCTCCAAAGTTTTCAAAATGGCTTAGAGCTTAGCAAATTTTGAAATACTTTGGATCTTTAAACAGAAAATACGGAGTTAAAATACCAAGTATATCTCGCGTTTTGTTCACTTGCGCGGAGCTAAATAGCTTCGCTTTTCAGTGAGTAATTGCTTATTAATTGCTCAGTAATTTCTCAGTAATTGCTCAGTAATTACTCGTGCTCTGACTTTCGCGCCGAATACCAAGAGGCGGATCATTTAAATAGAGCCTCTAGCTCTTCTTCTTCTTCATTTTATTCGAAGAATTTCAAGAGCTTAGAGCTCAGGCTAGTCAGGCGAGTCAGTTTGAAGGAATGATCTTCCACCGAACTTCCTTCGACTTTCCAAAGATTTTTCATCACTAGGATGTCATCTAAGAAGAGTACGGTCTCGCGCGCCTCCTCACCATCGGCGCTAGCAGCATAGGCGGCGGCCGAGGCAGTGGCCACAATGGTGAGCCAGCCCATACTGCACCAATTGGAGGTAGAAATTCTTAACTTTTAGACTCCTTAGATCAATTTTGGAGTGTTTTGGCTCGGTTTTAACCGACCAACCATTTTTTGAACCGGCGAGATCGCCGTTCTCCGGCCGTAAGGCTTGGAAAAAAGGAGAAGACAGAGAAGAACTCTAGTCTTCTTCTTATGCGAAGCTATCGCGTCATCCTTGCGTTTGAAACACGAGCTATTTTGATTAGCAGTCGCGTTTTTACGCGAGGCTATTTTGACTAGCAGTCGCGTTTTAACGCGAGGCTATTTTGATTAGCAGTCGCATTTTTACGCGAGGCTATTTTGACTAGCAGTCGCGTTTCAACGCGAGGTTATTTTCTCAGCTGCGCGCAAAGTTATTTTTTTAACTCCGCATTTTTTATACTTAGCAGATTTTTCGAGTTTTCTTTAACTCTTGATTCTTCTTTTGCAGTGGGGTATTCGGACCAGATCCTTTTTGAAGAGGAGTGCATGTGGCTCTACTACTCTTCATCAGCAAAAGTAACTCTAAGGAAGCCAGAAGCATATGCTTTACAATATAGTTGCAGGTTTCAAGCTCTGGCTCCAAAAGATAAATTTTTGAAGGAGTTACAAGAACTCTGCGGCAGCTCATTAAGTTTTCTTGAGGACCATTTCTGTTAGATGACAATCTCTGTCGCTTTCCAAAGCGATAGAGATGATCATCTAAGTGCTTGTAGCATGTTGAATCCAACTTGTGCATCTTCATTAGGATTCTTATAGCAGTATCTTCAGATGATCCACTAAGAACTTTAAACAGATCATAGTTGACATTTGCAGAGGAGATCTTTTGCATGTGAACCAGGGAATTTCAACACTCCATGGAGGAGACTCGTTGACGGGTTATTGATGAGTCGATGAATAGGTTGAAGCTTTTGGGAGAGTTATAACTTCCTCTTCTTCTGTAACATTTTGCTTTATGAATAAAAATAACTCTTTTTCTCTTTATCTGTTGGCTTCAAAAATTTTGCTTACTCAACAAATAGATGGTTCATAGTTTTGGCAAAACAATCCAAGGCTCATTTACGTAACTTAGACTGTTAATACCAACCAGGTTAATTATTAACCTCGGTAAAGCCCTTTAAACAGAGCTAAATGATAGTTTGGTGAAGGTGTTTAATTACTTTCACCAAGATGATCGGGTAACGATCATTTAACTTAGACAGAGGTGCCTAATTGCACATGCCTTAGTTCGATGGGGGCGGTTCAAGGCTCTCATGCACAACTTGAACTGCACATACCAAGATGATCGGGTCAAGATCACCAGATTTTAGCAGAGGCGCCTAATTGCGCATGCCTCAGCAAGAAGTTCAAGTGCTCATCTGCGTAACTTGAACAAATGGAGGCGGTTCAAGGCTCTTATGCGTAACTTGAACTGCACATACCAAGATGATCAGGTCAGGATCACCAGATTTTGGCAGAGGCGCCTAATTGCGCTTGCCTCAGCAAGAAGTTCAAGGGCTCATCTGCGTAACTTGAATAAGTGGAGGCGGTTCAAGGCTCTCATGCGTAACTTAAACTGCACATACCAAGATGATCGGGTCAGGATCACCAGATTTTGACAGAGGCGCCTAATTGCGCATGCCTCAGCAAGAAGTTCAAGTGCTTATCTGCGTAACTTGAACAAATGGAGGCGGTTCAAGGTTCTCATGCGTAACTTGAACTGCACATATCAAGATGATCAGGTCAGGATCACCAGATTTTGGCAGAGGCGCCTAATTGCGCATGCCTCCGCAAGAAGTTCAAGTGCTCATCTGCGTAACTTGAACAAATAGAGGCGGTTCAAGGCTCTCATGCGTAACTTGAACTGCACATACCAAGATGATCAGGTCAGGATCACCAGATTTTGGCAGAGGCGCCTAATTGCGCATGCCTCAGCAAGAAGTTCAAGTGCTCATCTGCGTAACTTGAACAAGTGGAGGCGGTTCAAGGCTCTCATGCGTAACTTGAACTGCACATACCAAGATAATTGGGTCAGGATCACCAGATTTTGGCAGAGGCGCCTAATTGCACATGCGTCAGCAAGAAGTTCATGTGTTCATCTGTTTAACTTGAACAAATGGAGGCGGTTCAAGACTCTCATGTGTAACTTGAACTGCACATACGAAGATGATCGGGTCAGGATCACCAGATTTTGGCAGAGGCGCCTAATTGCGCATGCCTCAGCAAGAAGTTCAAGTGCTCATCTGCGTAACTTGAACAAATAGAGGCAGTTCAAGACTCTCATACATAATTTGAGCTGCACATACTAAGATGATCAGATCAGGATCACCAGATTTTGGCAGAGGCGCCTAATTGTGCATGCCTCAGCAAGAAGTTCAAGTGCTCATTTGCGTAACTTGAACAAGTGGATGGTTATACTCCTAGGGATCTGAACCAGATGTGACAGTTACTCTATCATCATTCTGGTTTATTTTAGGCATAATATTTCTTTAGAAATTTGTCGTTGATCGGCATCATCATTCTATCGTCGTTCTGATTCATTAAGTGATAGGCTCCACTAGAGTATACCGTCTCCACAACAAACGGTCCTTCCCACTTTGGTTCAAATTTACCCTTGTCTTGTGGGTTAGAGTCATTGGCCTTTTAATAGCCAGGACCAAGTCTCCTTGCTTAAAGGTCCTTGGTTTAACGTTCTTATTGAACGTTTGCGAGATTCGGGTTTGATACAACTCAATTTGTTGTTGGGCCCTGAGACGTTTTTCATCTAACGCCTCTAGTTCTTGCAATCTTTGTTGATGGCGCTCTTATGTCGTCATCTTTGTGGCTAAGGCCACTCTCAAAGATAGTATTTGAATTTCAAGAGGCAGAACGGCCTCACTTCCATAAACCAAGGAGAACGGAGTAGCTTTTGTTGGGGTGCGAACGGTGGTGCGATAAGCCCACAAACACTCCCCCAGCTTTTCATCACAGTCTCGTTTGTTGGAAGAGACAAACTTTCGAGGAGTTTAATGATCGTCTTGTTGAAGGCTTCGGCTAATCCATTTGCCGCAGGGTTATATGGTGTTGAAGCAACATCTTTGATTCTGAACTTATCACAGAATCTTGAGAATCCCTGGCTGATAAATTGCAGTCCATTATCATGAATGATCCTTCGGGGGATGCCAAAACGGTAAATGACATGATGCTTGATGAACTTAATCACATCTGTCGTTTTCACCTCTATCATGGGCACGGCTTCAGCTCATCTTGAAAAATAATCGGTTATTACAAGAATAAACCGATGTTCTCTGGACGAGGGGGGAGTTATTGGCCCCACAATATCCATTCCCCATGCCTCAAATGGCCAACTAGATATGGTACTGTGCAAGTATTCCGGGGGTTGATGAATAAAATTAGCATGTACTTGGCATGCATGGCACCGTTTAGCGTATGCCATTGCCTCTGTAATCATCTTCGGCCAGTAGTATCCCAGCCTTCTTATGCGGTCTCCGAGTTTTGGACCGGACTGATGAGCTCCACACACTCCATCATGTGTTTCCCTCAGCACTTCCTCTGCTTCTGTTTTTAATATGCAGCGCAGTAGGAGACCATCTCTTGACTTTCTATATAAAGTCTGAAGTTTATGGTCATAATAAAATCTCTGGGCCTTCCTCCTAATCGAGGTGGCTTCCTTTCGATCTTCTGGCAACATCCCATGTAAAGCATAATCCATAAACGGAAATCGTCAATCACGGGGTTCCAGAATTAAGCCTGTCTGGCACACCTCTTTGGTTTGGAATGCCGTATCTGGGTGGAGGAGTTCTCTGCTATCAATAGTGATGTTTTTAGCTTCACCTGGCGGGATCGCCAATGTTGCAGCTAGTGCAGCAAGAGCATCTGCATAGACATTCTCATTACGAGATATATGATAGATATAAAACTATTCAAAATGTCATGCTAGCTCAATGGCTAGCTAATGATAGGGGATGAGGGCTTCATGTCTGACTTCATACTCACCCGTCATCTGGTTAACGATGAGTTTAGAGTCTCCATATGCCTCTAGATAGTTCACCCCCAGTTGCAGAGCCATTTTTAAGCCGATAATGAGCGCGTTGTATTCTGCCACATTATTCGTGTACGGTTCTGTTAATGAGTAACCGTTAGGCAATATATGTTTATGTGGGGATATTAGCACAACCCCCACTCCAGCAGCAGATCGTCTGGCAGCGCCATCAAAGAACATTTGCCATGGTTATTCTTTGATAACTGTGTTGACCTATGACGTCTGTTTGGATTTGGACCAAATTGGATGGTCTGCAAGGAAATCGGCGATCGCCTGTCCCTTCATTGCCTTTTGAGGAACGAAGTGTATATCATATGGCGATAGCAATAATGCCCATTTCGCCAATCGGCCGTTTAAGGAACCTGGTTTTGTCATCAGAATTTTCAAAGGATTAACCCGTGAGATGACATGTATCGTTTGCCCTGAAAGATAGTGTCACATTTTTGAAAAGCGAATACTAGGGCTAAACATTCTTTTTCGATCGGGATATACCGACGCTCGGCTCCGATCATTGTCCTGCTTAAGTAATAAAGAGCATGTTCATGGCCATGCTCATTATATTGAGCAAGTAACGCTCCTAAAGTATCATCCATGACTCTTACATATATAAGGAATGGCTACCCAGGGATCGGTGCCATAAGAACAGGGGGTTTGGTAAGGTATTTTTTGAGATTGTCAAACGCCTGTTGACATGCCTCATCCCATACGAAAGAAACCCCCTTTTTCATGAGTCTAGAGAACGGCTGGTATCGCCCTGATAAATTTGAGATGAAGCGTCGGATATAGGCTAACTTTCCTTATAGCCCTCTTAATTCCTTAAGATTGCTAGGCGGTGGCATTTCGCTAATCGCTTTCACCTTTTCGGGGTCAAGGAAAATTTCTTTTGAGGTTATTATGAACCCAAGGAATTTTCCGCTGGACACCCCCATAAAAGACTTAGTGGGATTTATCTTCAGATGGTGTTTTTGCATAAAATCGAAGACTATCCTTAAATCATGAAGATGATCATCTTTGTTCTTGCTTTTGACCGCTAAGTCATCCACATAACACTCTACCGTTTTGCGCAGGTGTTCTTTGAATATAACGCTCATTGCTTGTTGGTAGGTGGCACCGGCGTTTTTCAATCCGAAAGGCATCACCGTATAACAGTATACCCCCAGCAGTGTTCTGAAAGCTATGTGCTTTTCATCATCTGGGTGCATTTTGATCTGGTTATATCCTGAGAAGCCATCCATAAAGGACATCCTCTCATAACCACAAGTATTATCAATCATCACATTGGTGATGGGGAGTGGAAATTCATTCTTAGGACATGCAGCGTTCAGATCTCAAAAATCGATGCATATCCGGTTTTTGCCATTCTTCTTTCAAACCGGCACTATGTTAGCCACCCAATCAGGATGTTGCACTTCACGGATGAATCCCGATTTTATAAGCTTGTTGACCTCGGCAACTATTGCCTCCATCAATTCCTGTCGAAAACGCTTTTGCTGTTGTTTAACTGGTTTGGCGTCTTCTTTAATATTCAACCGGTGCGTGGAAATTTGTGGGTCAAGCCCGGGCATGTCTTCATAACTCCATGCGAACACATCTATATATTCTTTGATAAGAGATATAAGTTCCTCCTTTTCCAAGGGAGTTAGCGTGTCGCTTATGAAGATGGGTTTCGGGTTTTTTTCCGTTTCCATGTTGACCTGTACTAGCTTATCTTCTGTGGGCGGGTCACGTTGTTCAAAGCGGACATCCCATAGAGTGTCCATATGCTTAGCCCAGGAATCATCTTGAACATCAATTGGTTCCACGTCACTTTCTGGTGTGGCTGAAACCATATTGACTGTCAAAGATTGAAACCAAGCGCCAGTACTTATATCCGAGTCCTAATCAATCGGGTTTAAATCCCCATCGGACGAAGATCTTTCCTCATATTGGCATGGTGGTGAGGGAGGAGTAGATACATAGCCCAACCCCCTGCGAGTATTTTGATAATAATCTGGGCTCTTTCCTCTCGGTCTAAACGAGGGTATAAGATTCCGTCGCCCTTTTCCAAAGTTTAACCTCGATTTCTGGGTGAAATTATAACCCATCTTCTCCATCATTTACCGGGATTTCTGTTCATACAAGTGAAATTGAGGTGACGTTTGTTCATCACTTTCACTGTTTTGTTTTTGTCGAGATGACGTAATTACTTTGCCGAACATGATCGGCTTTTGGGACCCCTGTCGAGGAGGTACCTCCAAGAAGTGACCTTGTCCCTTAGTTATTCTTGATTGAGTGAGGAGGGATGACCTGAGGGGCAAATGGTATGCCGCCAGAACCTCAAGTTCGGATAGGCCATCCACTTTGGTGGAAGTACAAGAAGGTTTAGATTCAGTAGCTACTGCAGGCTCGTAGACTAACTTTATGTTTTCATTGATAATCCACTCACTCTCTCCTACATCAGCTACATTATTATCAAAATTCAAATTAAAATCTATGTGAGGGTTGATTTCATAATCACCCCCATCGTTATCTTCGGGAGACTCGTACTCCGTGTCGGCTTCATTGCCGCTGTCATCGGGCTTTTGAAGCCTGCTGCAATTGTCGTACGGGACCTCATGGACTGGTTTGTAGAGCCTGGCGTCCGTGAAGTAATTCTCTAGTCCCTTGAATGGTTGCTTATCTGCAACTAGTGTCCGGACTTCTCCCTGTTCATCACAGTACTTCATACACTGGTGGAGAGTCGACGGGACTATCATATATGCATGGATCCAAGGTCGTCCCAACAAGATGTTATAAGACGTATCTGCGTCTATAACGTAGCATGTAACCTCCGTCTTTAAATCTCCAATTTGGCACCGCAATCGGATTTTGCCAAGAGGACAGCTGTTGTTAGCATTGAATCCGTAGATAGTAATATTCGTAGGCGTCAAACGATGAGAAGATATTCCCAATAGTTGCTTAGTGCATACCCCGGATCGATTTGAATGCGTTCCACCTTGGTGGATCCGACATATCCGGTGAAATATAAAGGCATGTTATGCTTTATATTCCTTACCTGCATATCCTCTAGAAAGAAGGTAATTTGTGGGACCTGCCTCCTTACTTGATGACAGCTGGGCAAGAGTCCTATTCCTCATCGGCCGGCTCGACGATCTGAGCTAAGAATGACTCAGAGTCTGCCAGGGCCTCTCTTAATACTTCACGAGTTGATTTTGATAATCTCAACAATTCGTAAAGCGTTACTCGTGCTGGGATATTCGCCAACTGAGCTATTATATCGAATTTGAAGGAAGTCTCCTTGGCCTCTTCATTTCTAACAGGATTTTTCTGGAAACGAAGCCCCTTTTATTTTGTGGGCTTCGCGAGTTCCCCGTATATGTTCTTCGGGTCTACTCTGGTGTAATTCTTGAGGTATGGTTTGCCAGACCGAGTATTGGAAGGGCCCACCCCATCTTGATGAGTGGCCATTATTTCGGGCTCTTCTTCAGAATCTGTGAAGGCTCCCGAAACTATATATTCTTCCTTTATCCCTGCGGAAATGGCATTAACAGTCCGCTTTTTCCTTTGACCCCCTGTGGTAGTCCACTGTTCATCCTGTAGTAAATCAGGGTGGACCCACATAACTTTCCCCTTTTGGGTTGTTACGAGGACAAGTCCTTCTTGAGCCTTATTGTGCGGATCATGGTTTTTCGTAACCAACTTCCCCTTTGGAATTGGAGTTACCCCTGCGGGGAACTCATGGGTTCCAACCACTATGGTTGCCATATTGGCAGTGACCTTCTTTTGTTCCTCTTTAAGTGTCAGAACTCCAGCTTCATCAGTGCTTGGATTCTGTTCTTTAGAGGGTAACAATCCCTAGTAGGGTGCCCAACATTCCGGTGGTAGAGACAATAGTTGGGGTCGTTGGTCTTACCAACATTCTCCGGTTTCCTATTCTTCGGAAGTTTCAACATTCCCTTCCTAAGGAGGAGGTGAAAGAGGGTAGGCATCTGTTCCGCCTTAAAAGTATAGGTCCTCTCCTGTTTAGGCATATTTTGCCTTGTGCCCTTTTGATTTTGGGGCTTTGGACTTGGAGGATTTGTCTTTTACGGAGCTGCCTCTGATGCCATTGCTGCTTTACCTTTATTTTTATTGTTATTTTGGGCGTATGGCCTACTACTTCCAGTACTTCTTGATCCGCGAGACTCTTCAACTTGACGAATTAAATCTTTGGCTTGCTCTCCTTGCTTGAGCAAATCTCTCCACGTCTTAGACTCTACGGCCCCCATTTTTAAGAGCACATTAGTCTTAAGATTATGTCGACATGTCTCGACTAGAGTTTCCTTAACCATTCCGTGTTTGCAATGCACGGACTTCTCCCGGAACCTTTCTATGAAATCTTTTACTGTTTCTTGTTCCCCTTGTTTAGTTGCAAGGAGGGAATGAACCGTAATTTTGGTATCATCCTCAAAGAAACGTGAGAGAAAATAGTTTCTCAATATCAAACCAGGTATTAATAGTACATGGGGGCAGCTGCATAAACCAAGTAAAGGCAGGCCCTCGCAAGGTACTTGCGAATACTTTGGTCATTATTGGGTCATTGCCCATCAAATGTCCTGCTTGGGACAAGAAATAGTAAATATGTTGACTGGGAGACCCTTTCCCGTCATATGGCTCAAGTTTGAGCGGTTTATATTTTTGAGGGTATCAAGTTTGTTTACTCAGCTATGATAAATGTTGCAAGTGACTTGATTAGTTCAAATCTGGATATACCAAATGCATGTTTCCAAGTATACAACTTGTGAAACTGCTGAAATTGGGGGTTGCCGATAACCATTTACTATCCTTACTTTAAAGGATGATAGGCTGAAAATAAATAATGCCACACACTCGAAATTTTTTATCTCATGAAAAGTACATAAGATCTTCTGATTCTCCAGAGATATTAGAAAATTTTGAAAACCAGACGGGTGTGAATCATTGTTAAGGAAAATGATTATGTTTATAAGGATCTTTTCAATAGGATATTTCTTCTCCAACAAACCTGGCATAAGACCAGGTATAAATAGATCGACATCATCTGGAGGCCTTGTGACATGCCAACCCTAGTCCGTTGCCTTAATCAAGGAAAATAAAGAAGAACAAAACTCCATGATAGAATTGGTTTTGGAGAGGAACTTGAGAAAAAGAGAGAAGATTTTTTAAGTCAAGATAGCTTTTTGGGAGAAAGGTTGGGCGCTTTATATAGAGGATTTCATGATCGAAATCATTGGCTAAGAGATTTTACAGGCAAAATCTTCGATTGAGATCCTTGACTCGAATCTCAATAAGATTTATTATTATTGCATGGGACGTTTCAGTATCTACCCAAAAGAAATGAGATCTTCAGTTGAGATCTTTGATTAAAATCCTGTCATTAATGAATGCATGTAGCGCTTAGTTCTTCACACTAAAAAGTCAATCAAATTAATGAAAAGTCATTCTATATATGTAAATCCGCAGATTTTAACGCAGGGTTACACTTATATGTAAACTCGTGGATTTTTATGTAGGGTTACACTTATATGCGAACTTGCAATTCAAATGTAGATTCGCATTTTTGAGCATAAAGTCATGTCTGATACGCTAATTCTTCAAAATCAAGATAAGATTTACATAGAGTTGGGCTCAAATTTTCAATGAGATGACAAATAAAAATTATTTCAAGTTTATATTGGACAAAATTAGAAATAAATATTGCATCCATGAGGTTAATCTGAGTTTGCATTAAAAAAAACAGAAAGATTACAAGAGCTCCTTGAAATTTTTTACGATTCAGTGATTCATAAGAGCCTTGATTTTCTCTTCTACATCACTTATCTCCAGCTGAATGGCTTCATAAATTTGAACAGCAGTTTGTCTATGTAACTCCTCTTCGTTGGCAGTTGTATTGCTTGCTGGTTCAGATTCTAATGCCTCTAATTCAACTTGAGCAGTTGAGAGGACTTTGTTCACATTATCAAGCTACATAGACAAATTGGCAAGATTCTTCTTTAAATCCTCTCACTCCTTAGAAATCTTTTCAAGGAAAGCTTGAGATTTAGCAATGGTTTCCCGAGTTCTCACAATAGCTTGATCATGGCCTTTAATAATTGAAGTAACATTCTCTATTTGAATACATAGAGATTGATTGTCTGATTGATTTTTGTCAATACAGACCTTACAAGTATCAAGTTTTTCCTTGATTTCTTTCTGAAGCTTGAGTTGTTCCCCCATCAGCTTTTGGAAAGTGGTCGCCATCATTTTTGACTTATCAACACTGTGAATCTTCAATAAAGAGTCAGTATAGTTCTGGAGTTGGGCAACCATAAGTTTATAATGATTGGCTTTTTCTTCTCAACCAATAATTGCTATGCCAACCAAATAATGTTAAGAACATTAGCAACTGAGGAGAAAGAATTTCCTTTCAGAATCTTATTGATATAGCAATCCAGAAAATTAAAAAAGACTCTAAGAGTATGTTGGGGCAGGTCATCTTCCAGTGTATCAATTTCTACACAACTTGCTGATGGCAGTGAATAAGAAGTAGTTGTAGTGGAGACAATCCCTGGAGTAGATATGACCTGTACTATGTTCTAAGATAAAGGAATAGTAGTTTTAGAAGTTCCAACTTCAATAACTCCAACAGAAGTGACATCAGCAGAAGCAGTAGTCTCAGTAGTTTCATCAGTTCTGACTTTATTTATTGAAGTAATTCCAATTGAGACAACAACTTTAGTAGTATTAGTAGCCACGGCTTCAACTTTAATAGTTGCAACAGGCTTAACAGACTCAACTTTAGTAACCTCATCGACTTCAATAGAGCAGTAGTTGCAGCAGTTTCATATGCAATTTCTGGTTGGACTTCAGTATCAGCAAATGAAGTATTGCCTTCAGGTACATATTCCGAAGTTGGAGAAGAAGGAAAAATTTCTAAAGAAAAAGAGAGAAATGATTAAATGATGATAAAAGAAATGAAAATGATATAAATGGGTCAAGTTTAGAATAAACCTTGAGGTTGGGAACTGGATTCTCTAGGACCATACACCTTAGCTCTCTCTTCTGCTATTAAAAGTGTATACTTACCATGGTATGATGGAGAAGTAGAAGAGCGAATGACATCACTATCATCTTCGTCATTATCACTCATAACTTGAATTACTGGAGAAATAGAGGTAGCAGATTCATCTTACACTAATTGAAGTGGTCTTTATGAAGAAGACACAATAATAGGAAGAAGCCTAATTACTGGTGCAGTAGATGGAACTTCTGTGAAAAGATCGCTGGGAAAAACAGATCATTGACTTCGACGCTTTTTAGATGAGCGAGGAATTAAATTCCCATCACCGTCATCTTCTTGTTCCTCCTCGACGTTTCGAAGGTTGCACTAAGTATTGTTGCATCAGTCTCAGTTAATGCATCTTGTGGAATGATTGGCATGTCACTAAGAAGCCTTAACCTCTTCCTTTTGTAAGAGATCTTCTTAGGAAAAGATTTTGATTGAGAAGAGGTTGGAATAGTGGGAGATACAGGTCGATCTATTGATGCCATTACAGTATTGTCTTCATCCCTTGATAAAACTTCTTCAATGTCAAACTCTTCTATTCCAGTTACTTAGTGCTACCTGCTTCTTTCTTTTGAGCATACCATACTCTAAGGTCTCTCAAACAAGTAAAACTAGTATCGAAATTATGAGGTATGGAATGGACAGCAGAATACTATTTGCAAAAGATGAAACACATAGACGAATTTGGGGTCTTGAGTGGAAGATTAAACTTGGCCTTTGTACCACCAGAGATGAAATGAAACCAAGCTCTGGCCGCCTCAAAAAGATTTTCAGTAAAACTCATGTTTGTATTTGGATTTTCAATATACAACTGATCATACCTAAACTGTCAAAAAAAGCGACTTGAATAATAAGGTTCAATATAACAGCAATTCCCTAAGCAGAGAACCAAGTGCCCTGGATGGAAATTTATTAACCAGTAGAAGCACCAAGGAGACAGAGTTGTGAATTTATCAGCACTGGCTATATCTGCTAATTCTTCTCCATAGCCAGCATTTGGAAAATAAGGAAAACACCTGAATAATTCATAATTAGCATGATATCGAAGTGATGAGTGCTATGTATTGCATATTTATAGCCTACATATTATCTATTTACGTATTTAAATAATACTACTCGGGTATTTTTAGTGTGTTTTTTAGGTAAACCTATTCTTATAAGAAGATGATATAAACTTAGAGCCGAATTAGGAAACCAAATGCAGAAAAGAGCCAAAAGTGAGCAAAGCTACAGGATCATAAAGCTATAAAGGTCCAAAGTTAAAAACAGTCATTCAGATCAAATTCAAAGTCTGGAGATTCATTCAGAAGAAAGATGGAGCCAATCTTGCACAATTTTGCCGCTATTTAGCAGTAATTGCCACCAATTAGAGGCCCAATGGGGCCCACTTATCATGAGATTTTATGTAATTTTGTAGTTACTCACTTGTACTCAGATAAGAGTTTGGTTCTCCGAAGCCTATATATTGGTCATATCCTTGTAATCTAGGGTTTTTATGATATTAATTTGAACTATTTTTAATTAATAAAATTAGGATTTGCCGAAGGGGTGATGGCCATAATATCGTTCTTCAAAGGTGCGCCATTGTTCATAAGTGTGTTCTTGTAAGTCTAATTATTTTATTTGCTTTTTACGTAAATTTAACTGCTTTCTAGTATAGATTCTTTATACCTTTCATAGAAAAATAAAATTTTTAATGCTTTCGAATAATAAAAATATGATCTTTCTACTTAGAATTATGAGTAGCTAATTTAGTTTAGATTTAGGATGTAAATGAAACTAGGAATCCATCATGTAGTTGCTCTCTAGTGTTTTCTTCCTAAATAAAATAATAAAGATAAGATTTTTTAATGAAAAGATTAAAATATAATAACTCGTAGATTAATGCTTTAATAGGTTATGTTTGAATTACATTTCTTGATACTCTATAGTTAGTTAGGGCTTGGAGTTGTTACTTTTCATCTTTGTCATAGAGTTATCTAATGATTTAGTTTATTTTTATGAAAAGTTATATTTTTGATCCATTATACTTGCACACCACTTGATAACACATGCTTAGAACACTTAAAGTAGAGATTTTCACTAAAAAATTAAGTTTTTATGATAGGAAGAAGATAGTAGAAGTAATATATGGTTGGAAACTAGTGGATTTTATATTCTAGGCTAATTAAAACAACTCAAATTCCAATTAGAATTCTTTGTTAGTCCGTTAGAATAATAGGATTAGCGAAAACACAAAAATACCTTAGATCCTCGTAGGAACGACCTGTTTGCGCTACAACCAACACTATGTGCTTATAGTAGATTTTTCACATCAAGTTTTTAGCATCATTGTCGGGGATCGATAGTGTTTTCTTACTTTTTCTAATATTTTACATATTAACAGTGTGTGTTAAGTATGCAGAGACCAGAAAGTGCAGATACAGGAAGGAAAAAAGGACCATAAGAGCTTCAAAGTTGCATTGCAGAAACCAGAATGAAAATATCTCTGGTTCTGGTGCTAATTGGCGGCAAAAACTGCAAAACATCGACAGCTCAGGAGAATCCTGACCTAGTTTCTTTCCAGTTCTGCATTTTGTTCTCTGATTTTGTAAAAAAAAAATTAAAAAAAGTTTAACACAGCAGGAACAGTAGGAATCACATCTTTTCTTTGATCATATCTCTTCCACCGTTTTATCTTCACCACACCTTACTTCTTGCATTAGTTTAGGAAACTCGCGCATCCACTCACGGTAACTGGTTCATGCCACATTGGACCCATGATCAATTTAGTTGACTAGTGAGATCAGATTTGTTTATGTGAGACAAGATGGACCAACTAATCTCGGTCCTCCAGGATCGATGTTACCCGTTGCTCATATCACTGCCATCATGCATCAAACTCCCACACGCAGCGGGTAATCACTATGAATTAAAACCGCAGTACATCAGCATACTCCCTAAATTCACTGGTTCTGATTCTGAAGATGCATATATCTTTATCAGTGAATTTCAGGAAGTGTGCGTGATCACTAAACTGCGATACTTATCGAAGGATGCAATTAAGCTCCGCTTCATTCCATTCGCTCTCAAAGATAATACCAAGAAGTGGTTGTATAGTATACCTACTGATTCAATCACTACTTAGGATGAATTCGTCATGGTGTTTCTTAAGAAGTATTATCCCACGCACAAGATGACAAAAATTCGAAATCAAATTAATCAATTTCGTTAAGTGTCGGGAGATCCCCCTTCTAGAAATCTTAGAATAGTTCAAACATTTATTAGCTCAGTGTCCCCACTATGCAATAGAAAAGTGGTGATTGTTTCAAATCGTGTACGAAGAACTTCATTACACATCCAAAACTCTTTTTGAGTTCATGTGTCAGGGGGAATTTATGAGAAAGAATGAGGATGAACCTTGGGACTTCCTTGATAACCTATCGTGGAAAACTATATAGTAGAAGAGTCCCGCTGAGAAACCCAATGCGTCAACTTCTACACAAAAGGCTGGGGTCCATAGCATCGACAGCTCGATAGCTGTTGAAGCTAAGATTGCAGCCCTTATGCGGAGAATTGAGACATTGGAGACCCCTAGTGCTCCACCAGTGGGTCAAATCAATCAAATACAAGGTCCCACATGTTTTAATTGCAGAACTCCAAATCACGTTATGGAAGAGTGTCCACTATTAGTGAATCTCATTGGTCCGACACTTGAGCAGGCGAATGCTTTATATCCAAAACCCATTAATAATCCATACGCTCCTACATACAATCCTTGTTGGAGGAACCATAATCTCTCATGGGGTCAGGGGCAATATCAGGGAGCCCCCAACCCTAACATACAGCCTCCAGCCAATTGTCAGTTTTCAAGACCAAATGTGGGTGCTTATCAACACCCAAATGTTTCAAATCAAGAGAACAATCAGAATAGACAACTTGCGCATAATCAATCATATCCACAGCAGGGGTCTAACAATGATTATGATAGACGGCTAACGACACTTGAAAGGAATGTGGACAACATTTTCAAGATAATGTCTAATTTAGACACACAAATGAAAAATTTAATGAAAATGTCTAATGACTTTATACAACGAACCGACCAACAACTTCTTACAAGTTCTCAGTCGATCAAGAATATAGAGCAGCAGGTTGGACAGTTAGCCACATAGCTAAGTGGCGAGGGCCAGATATCTCTCTGAGCCAACCAATAATGAACCCCAACTCTAACTCATCTCAATCTGTTTCATCCCATATTCACTAATGCAATGTCATTCACATGCTCAGATCTGGCAAGCAAGTGGACAATAATATAGCCATGCCCCCTGATCTCACTCCTACTATTTCACAGGCTACACCATTTTTTCCATCTCTTTCTCCACATCTATCTCCATCACCTCCATTATCATCACATGCTCATTTGGAAGAACCTGTTCCAAAGACAAAAGCACCATATCCCAATCGGTTTAGAAAGCCTTCACCGCAAGTAGAGAAGATTTTTGAAACATTTCAGCAGGTGAAGGTTAATATTTCACTCATTGATATTATACAACAGATTCCTACTTATGCCAAGTTTCTCAAGGATTTGTGTACTAAGAAACGAGTAAAAAATATTCCTGAGAAAGTTTTTCTTATTACAAATATATTACAAATCCTCTCTAACTACTTGCCTGTCAAATACAAAGATCCATAATCCCCCATAATCTCATGCACCATTGGGAACACTACATTTGATAGAGTATTTCTTGATTTAGGGGCAAGTGTCAAATTGCTTCCTTGCATTATTTATCAGTAACTGGGGTTAGAAAAATTTCAACCTACCAAGGTCACATTACAGCTAGCTGATCGTTCTATCAAGAGACCACTTGGTATGGTTGAAGATGTGCTCATTAAAGTCGGCGAGTTTATCTTTCAAGTAGACTTCATTGTCTTAGAAATTTAGCCGATTTCCAATCGATAGAATCAAATTCCCGTTATTTTGAATAGACCATTCCTTACAACTTCAAATTTATTAACTGATTGCAGGAGTGGCCTCATGAAACTATTATTTGGAAATATAATTGTCGCATTGAACATATTCAATATGGATGAGCATACAATAAACTCCCTCATTGAGCTAAATATGATTCACAGTTTGCACTCTTATTCTACCTCTTGTTCTAATGATGAACCCTCATTTGAGTAAATTTTCGAAAATGAGCTCATATTATTAGATGAATTGGCATATCTGATTCTACGTATGATGACACTTGTGCAAGTATGTCATTCATTTATGAGCAAACTTTTGAGAATTTGTTTGTAGAGAAGCTCACATTACTTCGTGAGTTAGAAGGGCTACCACCACACTTCATAGTTAGTTCACTTGATCATATTGCACTCTTCTCACCTCACGATATTCCTACATGCGTGTTTGTTACTAACGATGATTGGCAGGTTTATAATGAAGAATTCTTTAACCCAATTAGTAATGCTTACATGTGGAAAAAGAAAAAGTGAGAGTGGCATAAGAAACAGACAGGTAATTTCGTGACTTGTAAGAGGATGATGAGAAACAATAATGCACCCACCTCACTTTTGAAATGCACACACTATGAAAGTGGAAAACAATCGAGAAGTCGTAACCACTTTTCATGCGTTAATAGGGTGACGATATTGAGATCGTGACTTTTTACGACTCTCATTATTTATATAATATTTGTATAATAGTTTTCATATTTATTTTACCACTCTTGGTTCATGTATGAGGGCATATACTAGTTTAGGTGTGGGCGAGTGGGTTAGGATATTTTTCTTCGTATTTTTCTAGAATTTTTAGTTTTTTTATAATTTTTATTTTATTTTTAGATTTTTGGATTTCTTTATTTTACACTTTGGATAGTTTTTAGAGTAAATTGGTTTTTAAAAAAAAAGTAAAAAATCTAAAAAATACAAAAATATTTTCTTCAATAAATCAACCTAATTACAAATAAAAGAATAAATTTAGATTTGAAATTTGATAGGAGAGTAGATTGGATGATAAACATAGAATTTTATAAAAAAATAAAAAATTTAAAAAATAAATACCGCTAATAGTAATTTTGATGACAGTATACATCTATTTTTCTCTTCACAATAGTTTATTAGATTAAGGACAAAAATGATAATGATTGAGTAGTCTTCTCTCTCTAAACAAGGAAAAAAAAGAATAAAAAAAGGATGAGTCTGGTATTTAAGGTAATAATTCTAAGAAAAAAAAGAGGGTGGGCCTAGTATTAAGGTAATAGCCTCATAAATGAAAAAAAGAAGAAAAAAGGGGATGAGCCTAGTATTAAGGCAATAGACTCAGAAATAAAATAATTGAGTATGATCTGAGTAATCAAGTATTTGCACCTAAGCAAACGTGAATTTTCGTATGAAAGGTGAAATACTCACAAAAAAGAAAAAGTAAAAAAAAAAAAACTGTTTAGAGAGAAGAGATGAATCATGAGTTAGAATTTGAGTCCAAAACCAAAGTAAACTATCACACTTACACGTAGATGTATAGGAGCCAATGAATTATCTATTAGTGGGTATTGAAAGATAGGATTTAAATTTTTTTATTAAAATGATAAGTGTATTTGATATGATACTTGAATTGGAAATTGATAATCTAAATTCATTCTTGAGTTTGTATATTAGTGAGATTAATTGAAGAAAATATCACAAAAAGGATTTTTTTTTCTTTTTGTATAAAATTTTTATTTTTTTGATTTTCGGTTATCCTTATTTTTCTTTTCTTTATTCCTTAATCTATTTTATTCATGAATTTTGTGGGTATATCACTATAAACCCTCACGAGACAAAACTCGTCCACCAGGGTAACATAAGGGTTTAAAGGCTGGTTGCACGTGCTAAGTGCAACCACGATTCTTACAAAAGTGAGTTAGGATTTATTTTCTTTTTAGGTCAAGATTTTGCTTAAGAACTAGTAAAACATAGGTGTGGGGTGTGATGAATGTCATATATTGCATATTTATAGCCTTCATATTATCTATTTTTGTATTTAAATAATACTGCTTGGGTTTTTTTAGTGTGTTTTTCAAGTAAACATATTCTTATAAGTAGATGATATAAATTCAGAGCCGGATTAGAAAATCAAGCCTAGAAAAGAGCCAAAAGTGAGCAAAACTACATGATCATAAAGCTCCAAAGTTAAATACAGTCATTCAGATCAAATTCAAAGTCAGGAGATTCATGCAGAAGAAAGACGGAGCCAATCTTGCACATTTTTGCTGTTATTTAGAGGTAATTACGGCCAATTAGCGGCCCAATGGGGCCCACTTATCATGAGATTTTTACGGAATTTTCGATGTAATTTTGTAGTTACTCACTTGTACTTAGATTAGGGTTTGATTCTTCGAGGCCTATATATTGGTCATATGTTTTTATGATGTTATTTTGTACTCTTTTTAATTAATAAAATTAGGGTTTGTCGAAGGGATGACAGCCGCAATACCGTGCTCTAGAGATATGCCATTGTTCAGAAGTGTGTTTGTGTAAGTCTAATGATTTTATTTGCTTTTAAGGTAAATTTAAATGCTTTCTAGTATAGATTATTTATACCTTTCATAGAAAAATAGGATTTTTAATACATTCGAATAATAAAAATATGATCTTGCTAATTAGAACTATGAGTAGCTAATTTAGTTTAGCTCTAGGATGTAAATGAAACTAGGAATCCATCATGGAGTTGCTCTCTAGTGTTTTCTTCCTAAATAAAATAATAAAGATAAGATTTTTCAATGAAAAGATTAAAATATAACAACTCGTAGATTATTGCTTTGATAGGTTATACTTGAATTAGATTTCTTAATAGTCTATACTTAGTTAGATTTTGGGGTTGTTACTTTTCATCTTTGTTATAGAGTTATTTAATGATTTAGTTTATTTTTATGAAAAGTTATATCTTTGATGCGTTATACTTGCACTCCACTTGATAACACATGTTTAGAACACTTAAAGTAAAAATTAAAACTAAAAGATCAATTTTTAAGATAGGAAGAAAATAATAGAAATAATACATGGTTGGAAACTAGTGGATTCTAAATTCTAGGCTAATTAGAACAACTCATATTCAAATTAGAATCCTTTGTTAGTCCGTTAGAATAATAGGATTAGTGAGAATGCAAAATACCTTACCTCCTCGTGGGAATGACCTGTTTGTACTATAACTGATACTGTGCACTTGCAGTATATTTTTCACATCAAGTTTTTGGTTTGCAGACCGTAGCCATGTAACCTCCTTTCCAGTGGGATTTCACATAATGCTAAACTTTGGAGAGCTCTAATCTACTTGCGTATTAATTGGACTCATCAATGAAGGACAGTGCAGAACTATCCAAACCATTAAATAAGTATATGGAAGTTCCACCTGCGAATTTGGAGTCTTGACAATCAGCTTTCTTTCATTATCAAGGTCCTTCTTGACATTGCAGCATCTAGTAATTAATTTTCCTAATCCACTTCGGATTCCATAAACCATTGCTGGAAATAAACTGAGTGGACGACCGAATGCTAATAAGACTGTCGGATATACCATTCCGATTGGTAGGATTTCTTGTGATGGAATTACACACTTCTTCAACCATAACATTAAGAAACCCACCAACAAAGCAGGGTCTGATATGGGTTGTAAATCTTGATAATAAAAACTCTCAAAAGATGTCCCGGTCTTGAAGACATCCTCATTTGATTCAGCAACATATGCATCTGTTCCACATTGAACAGTTCTCTCTTCAACCTCTTTCTCAGAAATTGGAGAAAGACGTGTTAAGTCAGAATTGTTCTTTGAAAACTTTGGAAAAAGATACTGCAGCCATTTCTTTTACTTCACATTTCGAGTGTTAGAAATGTGAGCATAGATATGATAGGGGCATAGCAATTTCCAGTAAATATCATAAATCATGGGATCTCGAGTTTTCAATAAATGGAGTTCTTCTCCTGTGGGAATATATTCCTCATAGGAAATGTCTCTGATGTGATAATTTAACTGCAAGTGCACAGTATCAGTGTAATGTTGTACAGGTCGTCCCACAGAGATCTCAGGTGTTTTGCGATCCTTACTATTTTTTTAATTCTACTGGATTAACTAAGAGTTTCTAGGTTGAAATTTGGTTGTTCTAATTAGCCTAGGATCTAAAATCCACTAGTTTCCAACCATATTTTTACTTCTATTATCTTCTTCTTTCATAAAAATGTGATCTTTTAGTTTAATTTTTATTTAAAATACCCTAAGCATGAGCTATCAAGTTGTCTGCAAGTATAACTTATCGAAAATACTACTTTGCATAAAAACAAACTAAATCATTAGATAAATTTATGATAAACATGAAAACCAACAACTCCAAACCCTAACTAAGCATAGGCTATCAAGAAATTTAACTCAAGTATA
The DNA here is from genome assembly GCA_036321105.1 of Dracaena cambodiana. Classification (NCBI taxonomy): domain Eukaryota; kingdom Viridiplantae; phylum Streptophyta; class Magnoliopsida; order Asparagales; family Asparagaceae; genus Dracaena; species Dracaena cambodiana. Next base: position 23,478,975 of record JAYEPQ010000020.1, read on the forward strand.
ACCTATCAAAGTATTAATCTACGAGTTCTTGTATTTTAATCTTTTCATGGAAAAATCATATCTTTATTTATTTTAATTAGGAAGAAAAATACTAGAGAGCAATTACATGATGGATTCTAATTTCATCTACATCCTCGAGCTAAACTAATTAGCTACTCATATTTTTAATAAGAAAAATTAATTTTTTATTCATGAATATGGTTAACCCTAATCTAGAAAGCAGTAAAACCAAAACTAGAAAGTAATTAACTCTATCTAGAAAGCAAATAAAAATCTAAAAACAATGGCTTACCTCTGGAGCACGGTGTTGTGGCCGCCACCCCTTCAGCAAAACCCTAATTTTATTAATGTAAAACGAGTACAAAACTTCCAGAATTCTCCCTAGAATATAAGGATATGACCAATATATAGGTTTCGAAAATCCAAACCCAATTCTAATACAATTGCAAAACTACAAAATTACAATAAAGCCACGGGCACATTGGGCCGCCATTTGGCGGGTTAAACCGCTAATTAGCGGTCATATGGTGAAAAATTCTTGAAAATTTTTTCACGTGAAACTCTTATCTTGTACGTTTAAGTTTCCTGATGGTATTCGACTTTGAGTCTCTGCAGCATCATAGTCTCGTAGTCTTGCCCACTTTAGAAACTTTTCGGACTTCGATTTCCTACTCCAACTCTGATTTCATGCCATCTCCTTGTATGAATAAAATTCCTGAAAAACACACTAACAATACCCGAGTAGCATTATTTATATACAAAAATAGGTAATATGAAGGCTATAAATATGCAATATATGGCACTCATCACACCCCCACACCTATCTTTTGCTAGTTCTCAAACAAAACCTAAATCTAAAAAGAAAAAGAAAAATCCTAACTCACTTTCGCAGGAATCGCGATTACACTTAGCACGTGCAACAATCTTTTAAACCCCTAAATTACCCTAGTAGAAGAGTTGTGTCTCGTGAGGGTTTGCAGTGAATATACCCATAAAATTCATGAAGAAAATAGGTTAAGGAATAAAGAAAAGAAAAATAAGGATAACCGAAAATCAAGAAAAATAAAAATTTTATACAAAAGAAAGAAAAATCTTTTTTACAATATTTTCATCAATTAATCTCACTAATATACAAACTCAAGAATGCATTTAGATTATCAATTTTCAAATTGAGCGTCATATCAGATACACTTATCATTTTAATCAAAAATTTAAATCCTATCTTTCAATACCTACTAACAGATAATTCATTGGCTCCTATACAACTACGTGCACGTGTGATAGTCTACTTCGGCCTTGGACTCCAACTCTAACTCATGATTCATCCTCTCTCTCATAACAATTTTTTTCTTTTCTTTTTTTTTAAGAATATTTCACCTTTCATTCGAATATTCACGCTTGCTTAGGCGTAACATACCCGATTACTCGGTTCATACTCTTTTCTTTTTCTTTTTCTTTTTTTTTTGTTTAGAAAGAGAAAACTTACTTAATCGTTATCATCTTTGTCCTTAACCTAATAAACTATTGTGAAGTAAAAAATAAATGTATACTTGCCTCAAAACTACTGTTAGCGATATTATTTTTTGGATTTTAATCTTTTTCATAAAATTCAAAGTGTATCATCCAATCTACTCTCCTATCCAATTTCAAATCTAAATTTGTTCTTTTATCTGTAAATAGATTGATCTATTGATAAAATACATAAATTTATTTTTTAAAAAAATAGTTTTGTTTTTTAGTTTTTTCAGTTTTTTTTTTAAATTAGTTACCCTAAAAAACTACCCAAAGTGCAAAATAAAGAAACCCAAAAATCTAAAAATAAAAAAAATCCTAAAAATAAAAATAAAATCCTAAAAAAAATAAAAATCTTCTAATCCACTCCCCCACACCTAAACTTATGTATGCCCTCATACACAAATTAAGGGTGGTAAAATAAATATGAAAACTATTATACAAATACTATACAAATAATGAGAGTCGCAAAACTTACGATCTCAATATCATCACCCTATTAACGCATGGAAAGCAATTACGACCTCTCGATCGCTTCCCACTTTCATAGTGTGTGTGTTTTAAACGTGAAGTGGGTGCATTATTATATTTCATTATCCTCCTACAAGTCACGAGATTACCTGTCTGTTTCTTATGTCGTCCACGCTTTTTCTTTGTCCACATGTAAACATTAACAATTTGGTTAAAGAATTCTTTATTATAAACCTGCCAATCATTGTTAGTAATAAGTATACATGTAGAAATATCATGAGGTGAGAAGAGTGCTATTTGATCAAGTGAATGTGGTGGTGGCTCTTCTAACTCACGAGCTCCTCTGCAAACAAATCCTTAAAAGTTTGCTCATAATTCAATAGCACACTTGCATAAGTATCATCAGTCATAGAATAAGTATGTGCCAATTCATCTAATAATATGAGCTCATCTTTGAACAATTGCTCAAATGAGGGTTCATCATCAGTGCAAGAGGTCGAATGAGAGTGTAAATTATGAATCATGTTGACCTCAATGAGGGAGCTCGTTGCGTGCTCATCCATATTAAATATGTTCAATGCCGCAGTTATATTCCCAAACGATAACTTCATGAGGTCACTCCTGCAATCAATTAATGCATTTGATGTTGCAAGGAATGGTTTACCCAGGATAACGGAAATTTGATTCCATGGATTGGAGATCAGCTCAGTTTCTAAAACAATGAAGTCTACAGGAAAGATAAACTCGCCGACCTTAATGAGCACATTTTCAACCATACCAAGTGGTCTCTTGATCGAATGATCAGCTAGCTATAATGTGACTTTGGTAGGTTGAAGTTTTTCTAACCCCAATTACTGATAAACAGTGTAAGGAAGCAAGTTGACACTTGCCCCTAGATCAAGCAATTCCCTATCAAATGTAGTGTTTCCAATGGTGCATGAGATTGTGGAACCTGGATCTTTGTACTTGATAGGTAAGGAGTTAGAGAGAATTTGCGATATATTTGCAGCAAGAAAAACTTTCTCAGGAACATTTCTTGCTCGTTTCTTAGTACACAAATTCTTGAGGAACTTAGCATAAATAGGAACATATTGTATAATGTTTAGAAATGGAATATTAACCTTCACCTGCTGAAATGTTTCAAGAGTCTTTTCTACTTGCAGTGAAGGCTTCCTAAGCCGATTGAGATATGGTGCTTTTGGTTTAGCAACAGGTTCTTCCAAATGATCATGTGACTGTAATTGTGGTGATGGAGATGGTCGTGGAGAAAGGGGTGGAAGAGATGATGTAGCCTGCGAGATAGTAGGAGTGGGATAGGGGGCATGGCTACATTATTGTCCACTTGCTTGCCAGATCTAAGCGTGTGAATGGCATTGCATTGGTGGACATGCAACTGATTGGAGTTTGAGGAACTGGCATTAGGGTTCGTTATGGGTTGACTTGGGAAGGTACCCTGGACACGTTCACTCATCTAACTCGCTAATTGTCCAACCTGCTGCTCAATATTCTTTATAGATTGAGAGTTCACGAGTAGTTGCTGACATGTACTCTGAATAAAGTCATTTGACACTTTCATAAGATTTTGCATGTACGTGTCAAGGTTGGACTAAGACTTGAGAAGATTTTCAATATTTTTCTCAAGTGACTGAAGTCACTTTTCTTGATCATTGTTAGACCCCTATTGTGGATATGGGTGGTTTTGTATAGGTGGTCTATTCTGGTTGTTCACATGATTTGAAGCGTTTGGGTGTTTATAAGCACCCACATTTGGTTTTGGGAACTGTCCAGTGGCTAGAGGCTGCATATTAGGGTTAGGGCCCCCCTGATATTGCCCTTGACCCCATGATAGATTTGGATGGTTCCTCCAGTCAGAATTGTATGTAGGAGCGTAAGCATTGCTCATGGGTCCTTGATATAAGGCGTTAGCCTGCTCAAGTGTGGGACCCATGGGATTCATTAATAATGGACACTCCTCCATAACATGATTCGGAGTTCCGCAATTAAAACATGTGGGAACTTGAATTTGATTTACTTGACCTACTTGTGGAGCATGAGTAGTCTCCAATGCCTCAATTCTCCTCATAAGGGCTGCAATCTTAGCTTCGGCAGCTATACATCTGTCGACGCTATGGATCCCACCCTTATGCGCAGAAGTTGATGCACTGAGCTTCTCAGTGGGACTCTCCCATTGCATAGTTTTCCACGATAGGTCCTCAAGAACATCCCATGCTTCATCCTCATTCTTTCTTATGAACTCCCCCTGATACATGGACTCAAGAAGAGTTTTGGATGTGTAATCGAGTCCTTCGTACACGATTTGACACAACCGCCACTTTTCTATCGCATGGTGGGGGCACTGAGCTAATAAGTCCTTGAACCATTCCAAATATTTCCAGAAGGGTTCTCCCGGCACTTGACGGAATTAATTAATTTGATTTCGTATCCTTACCGTCTTATGCGTGGGATAATACTTCTTAAGAAACACCGTAACGAATTCATCCCAAGTAGTGATTGAATCAGTAGGCATACTGTACAACCACTTCTTGGCATTATCCATAAGTGCAAAGGGGATGAAGCGGAGCTTAATTGCGTCCTCCGATAAGTGCTGCAGTTTAATCATTACGCATACTTTCTGAAATTCATTGATAAAGAGATATGCATCTTCTGAATCAGAACTAGTGAATTTAGAAAGCATACTAATGTATTGTGACTTCAACTCATAGTGATTACCCGCTGCGTGTGGAAGTTTGATGCATGATGGTAATGATGTGCGCAACGGGTAACATCGATCTTGAAGGATCGGGATTGGTTGGTCCATTTTGGTTCCCATGAACAAATCTGATCTCACAAGTCGGTCAAATTGATCACGAGTCCAATGTGGCATGAACCAGCGACCGTGAGTAATGCGTGAATTTCCTAAACTAACGCAAGAAGTGGGGTATGGTGGTGAGATAAAACGGTGGAATAGATATGATCAAATAAAAATGTGATTCCTACTGTTTCTAATTTTATTTGTATTTTTTTACAGAACCATAGATAGAAAATACAGATATCAGGAAAAGTTTGTGGTGTTTTGTACCTAAAGGGCCGCCAAATGGCAGTTTATGCCGCTGATTGGCGACCAAAACAAGGAGTCTCGTACTCTGCTTTTTTTCAGTGCACTCCAAATACTTATCTAGTCATGTTTAATTTCATGTATCTGCACTTTCTTTTCCCTGCACACTCAACACATACTGTTAATCTCGTAAAACGTCAGAAAAGCAAGAAAAACACTGTCGATCCCCGACAACGGCGCCAAAAACTTGATAAGATAATTTAACTGCTAACGCACAGTGTCGGTGTAGTGCTCTGTACAGGTCGTTCCACAGAGATCTCATGTGTTTTGAGATCCTTACTATTTCTTTAATTCTACTGGATTAACTAAGAGTTTCTATGTTGAAGTTTGGTTGTTCTAATTAGCCTAGGATATAAAATCTACTAGTTTCCAACCATGTTCTTACTTCTATTATCTTCTTCTTTCATAAAAAAGTGATCTTTTAGTTTAATCTTTATTTAAATTATCCTAAGCATGAGATATCAAGTTGTGTGCAAGCATAACTCATCAAAAATACTACTTTGCATAAAAATAAACTAAATTATTAGATAAATCTATAATAAAGATGAAAACCAACAACTCCAAACCCTAACTAAGTATAGGCTATCAAGAAATTTAACTCAAGTATAATCTATCAAAGTATTAATCTACGAGTTCTTGTATTTTAATCTTTTCATGGAAAAATCATATCTTTATTAATACTAGAGAGCAATTACATGGTGGATTCTACTTTCATCTACATCCTAGAGCTAAACTAATTAGCTACTCATATTTTTAATAAGAAAAATCAAATTTTTATTCATGAATATGGTTAACCCTAATCTAGAAAGCAGTAAAATCTAAAATAGAAAGCAATTAACTTTATCTAGAAAGCAAATAAAAATCTAAAAACAATGGCTTACCTCTGGAGCACGGTGTTGTGGCCATCACCCCTTCAGCAAAAGCCTAATTTTATTAATGTAAAATGAGTACAAAACTTCCAGGATTCTCCATATAATACAAGGATACGGTCAATATATAGGCTTCGGAAATCCAAACCCAATTCTAATACAATTGTGAAACTACAAGATTACAGCGAAGCCACAGGAGAAAATTTGAAGATTGGAGCCCACATTGGGCACCCATTTGGCGAGTTAAACCGCTAATTAGCGGTCAAATATGGTAAAATATTCTTGAAAATTTTTCCACGTGAAACTCTTGTCTTGTAAGTTTAATTTTCCTGACTGTATTCGACTTTGAGTCTCTGCAGCATCATAGTCTCATAGTCTTGCCCACTTTAGAAATTTTTCGGACTTTGATTTCCTACTCCAACTCTGATTTCATACCATCTCTTTGTACGAATTAAATTTCTGAAAAACACACTAACAATACCCGAGTAGCATTATTTATATACAAAAATAGGTAATATAAAGGTTATAAATATGCAATATATGGCACTCATCAGTCTCCCATAGGGAGTCCTGAAATCTCATAAATTTCATGAAGAGCAAGCCCAAATTCACCTCAGAGTGTAAAGAAAGTGCAAGTATCAGGGTTAAACAATTCCAACAAAGAAAAGAAATAAAATCTACTAGGAGGAATTCCATATTGAACTGCCCTGATGCCACGATAAAGATTTGCGTACTTCAATTGATCCTCAAAAACTTTTAAGAAAAAATTTACTAAGATCTCCCATTCTCCCTTAGGAGAACAATGGATCCATCCGGTGGGGCAAAACTCTTGAACTAGGAATTCTCCTTGAGCATCAACAAAGCAATGTAAGAAAGTTTGGGCAATCACTAGAATCTCACCCACAGGGAGGTCTTACTTGAAAGATCCTGGAAATAATCAGCAAAAATATTTTCCAGTGGAACGATGAAATGCACCTTGTGCACTAAATCCACCAAGTAAAACATCATCTTGCGATTTATTTAAATGTCAATCCATGATTCTGGGAATAAAAAGGGATTAGAAGTACAAGAATGGATAAGATATCTCTATGTCAGGAAGAAATAGGTTACAACCGTTAACCTGACGAAGCCACTTGTAAACCTCATCATCTAAGCAATCATCAAGGATTGGGACATGATCACTGAACAAATCAATAAATTCCTATTATTTCCTTCAAAAGGGGCAGCAATCATAGATTCCCGCAATGTAGGGCGAGTAGGGTTCAAGATTCTACTCTTCTTCTCTCGACCATTAGCTGTTGCACAGGCTGGAAAGATTCGACCGAGCCTAAATTATTTCTCGCCAATATATTCTCCTGTATGACCAAAGTAATAATCTTTTGGCCAAGGGTTTAAGGCATAATTCACTATATGAAGAAAAGAAAGTGGTAAAACAAAATAGTAAAAAGGAAGATGCTCTTTTAGGGTTAGAGTATAAATTCCAAACATGATTTGAAGCAAGAGGATCACCTCCAACTAAGGGCTCCTATCGAACCATTATGGCGCTGGAAGTGGCCCAAGGATTTTGGGAACCATTGCCCGATAGACCAAAGGATGAAGCCTTCTTCAACTTCTTCTTAAAATTCTTAAGAAAATTGAGGATGAGAGGAGTTTGAAGACGAAGGGTTTTAAAAGTTTGGGGAAAAGTTTGAAGCTCAAATTTTTCAGAAAGTATTAAAAGATATTTTAAATGATGAGTTTGAGATTTTATAACAGATGATTTGACGAACGAGATTTCTGGCCCAAATCTCTTGAGGATTTCCTCATTAATAAAGCTTAGAAAATGTCTTGATCTCTACGCTAGAAAAGTAGTAACTTTCCGGATATACCGCATAAGGCGCGAGATCTGCAGCTCTAATACAGAGTCGTGCTCTATGTAAAAGTGCGAGATCCGCAATTTTAATATAGAGTCATGCTCTATGCAAAATCATGAGATCCGCGGTTTCAATGTAGAGTCATGCGTTTTCCCATAAGCGCGAAAATCACAATTCTGAATACAAAGTCGTATTTCCTCTCAAAATGCGAAGATTGTTTTTCGGCCAAAATTATTCAAAGTATTTCAGAACACTTCTAAAATTATGGAGTTTTGAAAACTTTGGAGGGGGTTTTGTGGCGAAATTTTTTTTTTATTGAGTATCATCTTTCATAAAGAGAGATCCGCTTATGTAAATTACAAAAGAAATATGATGTGGTTTTTACAAAACTGTGCTTTATTTTCCATAAAAGATGAGACGCGATTTTTGATTTGTGAATGAAACTGAAGTGTGAATCTCTTTCTCTAGATTCGCAAAATTAATAAAAAGTGGGCCTTGTAGGGTCTCATAATCGTGCCCAAGCATATTATGCAAAAAGCGAATATACCAACATAACAAAGCCGCAAATTTAAAGTTTGAGATTCGCAGACCAATAAAACAACGAATTTAAAATTTGAGATTCGCAGACCAATAAAGCCGTGAATCTAAAATTTAAGATTCGCATTCCAATTATAATCTAAAGGAGCTGCAAATCTAAAATTTGATATCCGCATTCCAGTTGTAATCCCCACTTATATTGCGAATCTAAAGTTTGAGATTCGCATCTCAATGGTAGGCTAAAAGAACTGTGAATCTAAAGTTTGAAATTCGCATTCCGATTGCAGTTTAAAGAGAATCCGAATCTAAAAATTGGGATTCACGTTTCGCTTTTCAGTTACGATCCAGAGGATTAAAAACATCGGTTACAAATTCTGGAAATTTAATACAAATCCGCCAGACCAAAAGGCGAGAAATTAATTCTCAGATCATGGAGGCCAACAATTGAACAGTTATATCCACTCAAAAGTCTCCAAATATCTATAAATAGCATAAGCTTAAGCATAAGAAGCCATCGGGAGATCAATATTAAAAAAAAAAATTTCTTAAGTGCTTGTGCTATCAGAAGCTCAAAATCTCCGCCAGCTAAAATTTTTATACAGTGTGTCAACGGAGAGCAGGATTGTCCTCCATAGCTACTCTAGAGCCCAGTTTTAAATAAAGAGGGAATTAGATTTTTTTTCATCTTCTGTAAACGGAAAACCATTGAAATTGTAATCTTTCATTGAAAAATTTCAATAGAGAATCATTTATAATTTTATGGCGAATAATAACTCGTCCACTAGGGTAACCTAAAGATTTAATGGCTTGTTGTACATATTAAGTGCAAATGTGATTCCTGCGAAACTAAGTTAGGATTTTTCTTTTTCTTTTTAGGTATAGGTTTTGCTCGAGAACTAGCAAAAGATATGTGTGGGGGTGTGATGAGTGTTATATATTGAATATTTATAGCCTCCATATTATCTATTTTTGTATATAAATAATGCGACTCGGATATTTTTAGTGTGTTTTCAGGTGAAAGCTATTCCTACAAGGAGATGGTATAAACTCAGAGGTGGATTTGAAAACCAAGTCTAGAAAAGAGTTAAAAGTGAGCAAAGCTATAGGATTGTGAAGCTACAGAGTCCAATATAGTTATTCATATCAAAATAAAGAGACCATAACTTCATGTAGAAGAGATTTGAAGCCTAGAACTCAAAGTTTTGTTGCCATTTAGCGGCACTTGATGCTATTTAGCGGCAGTATGGGGCCCATGTGTCATAAGTTTTTTACGGGGTCTTTGATGTAATTTTTTAGTTAATTACTTGTACTCATATTAGGGTTCGGTTCTTCAATGTCTATATATTGGCCATATCCTTGTAACCTAGGGCTTTTATCATGCAATTTTGTACTCGAAAATTATTTAATAAAATTAGGATTTGCCGAAGGGGTGACGGCCTCAATACCGTGCTCCAGAGGTGTGTCATTGCTCATAAGTGTGTTCTTGTAAGTCTTATTATTTTATTTGCTTTTTAGGCAAATTTAACTGCTTTCTACTATAGATTCTTTATATTTTGCATAGAAAAATAAGATTTTTAATGCTTTCAAACAATAAAAATATGATCTTCTAATTAGAACTATGAGTAGCTAGTTTAGTTTAGTTTTAGGATGTAGATGAAACTAGGAATCCACTATGTAGTTGCTCTCTAGTATTTTCTTTCTAAATAAAATAATAAAGATAAGATTTTTAATGAAAAGATTAAAATATAACAACTCGTAGATTAATACTTTGATAGGTTATACTTGAATTAGATTTCTTGATAGCCTATACTTAGTTAGAGTTAGGAGTTGTTACTTTTCATCTTTATCATAGAGTTATCTAATTATTTAGTATACTTTTATGAAAAGTTGTATTTTTGATGTGTTATACTTACACACCACTTGATAACGCATACTTAGAATACTTAAAGTAAAGATTAAAACTAAAAAATCAATTTTTATAATAGGAAGAAGATAATATAAGTAATACATGGTTGGAAACTAGTAAATTTTATATCCTAAACTAATTATAATAACTCTCATTCATTTTAGAACCCGTAGTTAATCCGGTAGGACTAAAGAATTGTGGGAATGCAAAAACACCTTAAATTCTCTAGGAATGACCTGTTAGTGCTACAACCGACACTATGCCTTTACAGTAGATTTTTCACATTAAGTTTTTGGCGTCGTTGTCAGGGACTACAGTAATTGAAAAGGTTCTACTAGATTTAGGAGCGAGTGTCAACTTACTTCCTTATTTAGTATACCAGCAGTTAGAACTGGGAGAGTTGAGACCTATAAGGATTACATTACAGCTAGCTGATAGATCTGTGAAGAAGCCTATGGGAGAGATTGAGAACCTCTTGATTAAGATTGGGGAGTTTATTTTCCCAGTTGATTTCATAGTTCTCGAGACTCAACCTATGGTGGATCCACAATATTTTATCCCAGTTATTTTGGGATGTCCATTCCTGGCCACTTCTAATACTGTTATTAATTACCGGAGTTGATCGATGAGACTTTTCTATGGAAACATGACACTTGACTTGAATATATTCAATCTAGAGCGCCAACCGAGTGATCCACATGACGAGCCTCTAGAAGTGAATATGATCAAAGGTTGTCCAGTGAGCACCAAGAGGAGAAATTCTTTGATGAGTTAGATGGTTTAGTTGATGAGAGTTTATTATTGGATACGCTTGATGAGTTATCTAATTATGTGTCTTCCACTCGATGGGAACTTCCACCTGAGTCATCGATGACTGAGCCACGAGTTTAGTTTCGACTATCTATTGAGCGTCCACCTGAGTTTGAGATAAAGACCCTTCCGAGTCATCTCAAGTATGCTTTCTTGGGTGAACACGAGACACTACCAGTCATTATCTCTGCAGATTTGACTGAAACTCAGGAGAAAACACTCATATCAGTGTTGAAAGCACATAGGGAAGCCATAGGCTTTAGTATGACCGATATAAAGGGGATAAGTCCATCTATAGTGCAGCATAGAATTATTTACGAGATAATTCAAGACCTACAAGAGATTCTCAGCATAGCTCGAATCTAGTAATGAAGGAAGCTGTGAGAAAAAATATTCTTAAATGCCTTAACAATGGGATTATCTATCCTATCTCTGATAGTGCATGGGTGAGCCCGGTTCAAGTAGTGCCTAAGAAGTCTGAAATTACTGTAGTAAAGAACAATGCAAATGAGCTTATCCCAACGTGCATGCAAACGGGATGGTGAGTTTGTATCGATTATAAGAAGCTAAATGTTGCAATTAGGAAGGACCACTTTCCCTTACCTTTTATTGATCAGATATTGGAACGGTTGACCGGATATGAGTTATATTGTTTTTTAGATGGATATTCTGGTTATAACCAAATTCCAACCGCTCCAAAGGATCAGGAAAAGACCACGTTCGCATGTCTATTTGGCACCTTTGCATATAGATGCATGCCCTTTGGGTTATGCAATGCACCTGCCATATTCTAAAGGTGCATGATAAGTATCTTTTCTGACATGGTTGAACGATTTCTCGAAATCTTCATGGATGATTTATCTATCTTTGGAGATTCATTCCAAGAGTGTCTGCATCATTTAGAATTAGTTCTTACGTGCTGTTATGAGAAGCACTTAACATTCAATTGGAAAAAGTGTCATTTCATGGTCAAAAATGGCATAGTGCTAGGGCATGTCATCTCTAAGAATGGTATCAAGGTTGATAAAGCCAAGGTGGACCTCATCATGAATCTTCTACCTCCGCGATCAGTAAAAAATATACGCTCCTTCCTTGGCTATGATGGATTCTATAGAAGATTTATCAAAAACTTTAGTAAAATCGCTAGGCTTTTGACACATCTGCTGGCTAAGGATGTACCATTTGATTTCACACATAATTGTCTTAAAGCCTTTGAGCAGCTCAAGAAGGCACTCACCACCACTCCTATCATTAATGTGCTAGACTGGAGTATGCCCTTTGAGCTTATGTATGACGCATCTGATTATGCTATCAGTGTTGTCCTTGAACAACGTATTAATAAGCAGCCACATGTGATTTACTATACAAGTAGGACACTCAATGATGCCCAGTTGAACTACTCCACCATGGAGAAAGAGCTTCTGGCAGTCGTCTTTACGCTTGAAAATTTTCGTTCCTATTTGATTGGATCACGGATTATAGTGTACACTGATCATGCTGCTTTGAAATATTTGTTGACTAAGAAAGATGCAAAAGTAAGGCTCGTTCGATGGATCCTCTTGTTACAAGAGTTTGATTTTGAGATATTAGACAAGAAATGTGCTGATAATTTAGTAGCCGATCACTTGTCTCGCCTGCCCAACGCTCCAACTAATTCTTACCCCATAAATGGATCATTTCCTTATGAGCAATTGCTTGCATTAACGCGTGAACTATGGTTTGCTAACAGTGTGAACTATCTTGTGACCAAGGAGATTGCACCTCATTGGTCCAAGCAAGACCGATATAGATTCTTGTCCTAAAAATTCTTTTATTGGGATAAACCATATCTGTTCAAATATTGTCCAGACCGGATCATATGCCGATGCATACCTGATGATGGGATGCAAACAGTCCTCTCCTTTTGTCATGATCTCGCTTGTAGAGGACACTTTGGTCCCAGAAAAATGGCTGAAAAGGTGTTACAGAGTGATTTTTATTGGCCAACTATTTTTAAAGACACTATGGAATATTGCAAAATATGCACACGATGTCAATTCGTAGACAAAATTTCACGATGCAATATGATGCCTCTACAACCCATCCTTAAGGTCGAATATTCGATGTATGGGGTATAAATTTTATGGGACCGTTACACAACTTATTTGGAAACCAATACATATTGGTCGCTGTCAATTATGTTTCCAAATTGGTAGAGGCAATTGCCGCAAAATAAAATGACAAAAATTTATTGTCAAGTTCTTAAAAGAGAATATTTTTTCTTGATTTGGCATTTTTTGAGCTATCATTAGTGATAACGATTACCCATTTTACTAACTGGTCATTTGAGACGCTCATGCGAAAATATTCTATTACCCACAAGTTAGATACACAGTATCATCCACAAACCAGTGGGCAAGTGAAAGTTTCTAATCGCCAAATCAAACTGATTTTGGAGAAGACAATGCAACACAACAGAAAAGATTGGTCATGTAAACTAGCGGATGCATTATGGGCCTACCGTACTGCTTACAAGACCACCTACCGTACTGCTTACAAAACCAACTTGAGTATGTCTCCCTATCGATTGATATTTGGAAAAGCGTGTCATTTACCGGTAGAGCTTGATCATAAGGCTTTGTGGACCATTTAAGTTCCTTAATTTTGAACTTGAAAATGCCAGCGAGCAGCGGAGGCTACAACTTAATGAGCTTGATGAGATTAGAAGGGATGCATATGAGAACGCTAAGATTTATAAAGAGAAGACTAAAGTATTTCATGACAATGCAATTATTCGCAAATCATTTACACCAGGGCAAAAAGTTCTCTTATATAATTCGAGACTACATTTATTCCCAAGAAAATTGACGTCAAGATGGAATGGACTGTTCATCGTACAGGCGGTGCACTATCACGGTGCAATTGATCTCGAGAACCCTAAAAATGGTAGTATATTTAAAATTAATGGTCAAAGATTAAAACCGTTTTTGGATACTCGAGCGAGCGATAATGCAGAGATCATGATACTTCACGACCCAATCTATGCTTAGGGGCACGTATTCATTTGTATATTAGAATTTATATTATGTATATTGTGTATTACTAACATGATACAGGGTACAATAGAAGTGAGGATTACAAAGTAAAACTGCAGAAAGGTGAGGGGCTGATTAAAATTTGCCATCACTATAAATTTTCCACACCAGCCCAACCTAAACCTAGCAGCTCTCATTCTCCCCAAAGCCCCCCTTTGCCCTATTTGTTTCTTTTTTCCAGAGTAGCCGAGATTCTTCACTTTGAGCTCAATTCAGAGGCCACCAGCAGTTAAATCTCCTCATCTTTCTCCTCTATGAAGTCGTGCCCCAGAAGCTCTTATTCTGCTGCCCAAATAGCAGCAAACACTGCCAAACAGCGACAGGTTTTGGGCATTTCCCCTTAAACTTCAAGGAAGTTGAGATTCCTAGATCTTCTATTTATTGTTAAATTAGAATATTTTTCTGAAATCTCTAGTGTAGTCCAATGGCACAGTTTGTGTGTGAAAAATATTTTGGTGAAATTTTTGCTACATTTTTGGTATATTTTTTATCCACCATAGAAACTTTGGGATGGAACTATCTGTTATACACACTCACTTCATTTTACATTTTAGAGTTAGTAGAAGAGTTTTATGCAAGTTTTACAAAATTTGATATTTCGGAGAATTGCAAAACCATTAAACTCCACTGGGGTGGAGAAATCCACGATGTGAATGCAGCGGTCATATTTGCATCCACCGGTATCCTCCTTCATCCTGAAAATCAAACCCCAGATGCGATTGAGAAATATCTTACAAGGATGGGTCCTAATTGCAGAGTGAGACGTGATAGAGGGATCAGCAGCAAGACATTTTATCGCAATGTACACGCGACTTGCTGCTGGATCAATACTATTGTAATGGGAATTACACACATGTCATCTTTTTACACACCCACATTAGACATTATTGATTGCATCATGCGTTAGAACACTCATTTTTGCATGTGCACACAATTAGTCGACACCATCATAGATACTAAGTTACGGTCGAGGATTAGTTTGCCTCTACTCTATCTGATTACACAATTGTGTTGTGGATTTATATATGGTGCAGAGTTTGATGCATATGTACCCTCACGTGTGTCCGTAGCCATAGAGCACATAACAGTGACATATCACGCTGTGTTCCAGAGGACTGGAACAGAAACACAGTTAATGAAAATATATATACCACTAAGTTAACACAAGATGAGAAGGATGATGCCTTATTTGACCAAGACTTGTCAGCGGATCCCACTGAGCAAATTAATGTTGTCGGCGTAGTCTTGAGAAAATTTGGTGTTGATTGAAACAAGTTGACCGTTGAGGGACTTCTACTGCACGTGCACGTCGTGCAGCAAGAGAATCGAGTAGGAGGTAAAGAGGATGAAACTAATGATTTGTATATGAGGGCATACACAAGTTTAGGTGCGGAAGAGTGGATTAGAAGATTTTTTTATGTTTTTCTACAATTTTTAATTTTTATTCTAGAATTTTTATTTTATTTTTAAATTTTTGGGTTTCTTTATTTTACACTTCGGGTAGTTTTTAGGGTATTTTTGGGTTACTTTTTTTTTAGATTTTTTTTTGTTTTTCTAGGATTTTTAGTTTTATTATAGGATTTTTATTTTATTTTTAGATTTTTGGATTTCTTTTTTTACACTTCGGGTAGATTTTAGGGTAACTAACTAAAAAAAAAACTGGCAAAAAAATAACAAAAGTAAAAAAAATTATTATAAATTTTCTTCAATAAATCAGCCTAATTACAAATAAAAGAAAAAATTTAGATTTAAAATTTTATAGGAGAGTAGATTAGATGATACACTAAGAATTTTATAGAAAAGATTAAAATCTGAAAATAAATACCGCTAATAGTAATTTTGAGGTAAGCATATATCTATTTTTTACTTTACAATAGTTTATTAGACTAAGAACAAAAATGATAATGATTTAATAGTCTTTTCTCTCTAAAGAAAAGAAGAAAAAAAAAAGGGATGAGCCTAGTTTTAAGGCAATAGCCTCAAAAATGGAAAAAAAAAAAACAGAGAAAAAAGGGGGTGAGCTTGGTATTAAGGCAATAAATTACCTTAGAAATGAAAAAAAAAAGAAAAAAAAAAGCGAGTGAGGCTGGTATTAAGGCAATAGCCTCAAAAATGAAATAGCCTCAAAAATGAAATAATTGAGTATGATCTGAGTAATCGAGTATTTGCATCTAAGCAAGCGTGAATCTTTGCATAAAAAGTGAAATGCTCACAAAAAATGAAAAAAAAAATTGTTTAGAGAGAAGAGATGAATCTTGAGTTAGAGTTTGAGTCCAAATCCGAAGTAAACTATCACATTTATACGTAGATGTATAGGAGCCAATGAATTATCTATTAGTGGATATTGAAAGATAAGATTTAAATTTTTTATTAAAATAATAAGTGTATTTGAGATGACACTTGATTTGAAAATTGATAATCTAAATGCATTCTTGAGTTTGTATATTAGTGAGATTAATTGAAGAAAATATCACAAAAAAAGGATTTTTCTTTCTTTTGTATAAAATTTTTATTTTTCTTGATTTTTTGTTATTTTTATTTTTCTTTTCTTTAATCTTTAATCTACCTTCTTCACAAATTTTGTGGGTATATTCACCACAAACCCTCATGAGACACAACTCGTCCATTAGAGTAACCTAGGGGTTTAATGGCTTGTTGTACGTGCTAAGTGCAATCGCAATTCCTGCGTAAGTGAGTTAGGATTTTTCTTTTTCTTTTTAGGTCTAGGTTTTGCTCGAGAACTAGCAAAAGATATGTGCGGGGGTATGATGAGTATCATATATTGCATATTTATAGCCTTCATATTATCTATCTTTGTATTTAAATAATACTACTCGGGTATTTTTAGTGTGTTTTTCAGGTAAACTTATTCATACAAGGAGATGGCATAAACTCATAGGCGGATTAGGAAATCAAGTTTAGATAGGAGTTAAAAGTGAGCAAAACTACAAGATCATGATGCTGCAGAGAGTCAAAGTTGATTATATTCATCAAAATCACGGGAAAAAGAGATGACACTCAAGCAGAAGAGATATGGGGCCAAGATGTTATAGTTTTGCCGCTATTTGGCGGCATTTGGCGGCTCCCTAGGGCCCACTTTGGATTAATTTTCTACGGGATTTTCGATGTAATTTTATAGTTACTCACTTATACTCATATTAGGATTTGGTTTTCCGAAACCTATATATTGGTCGTGTACTTGTAACTAAGGTTTTATCATATTATTTTGGACTCGAATATTATTTAATAAAATTAGGGTTTGCCAAAGGGGTGACGACCGCAATACCGTGCTCCAGAGGTGCGCCATTGTTCAGAAGTTTGTTCTTGTAAGTTTAATTATTTTATTTGCTTTTTAAATAGATTTATCTTGTTTTCTAGTATAGATTCTTTATAGCTTTCATAGAAAAATATGATTTTTAATGCTTTAGAATAATAAAAATACGATCATGCCAATTAGAACTATGAGTAGCTAATTTAGTTTAATTTTAAGATGTGGATGAAACTAGGAATCCACCATATATGTGGATGAAACTAGGAATCCACCATATACTTGCTCTCTAATATTTTCTTCCTAAATAAAATAATAAAGATAAGATTTTTTAATAAAAAGATTAAAATATAATAACTCGTAGATTAATGTTTTGATAGGTTATATGAATTAGATTTCTTGATAGCCTATACTTAGTTAGGGTTTGAAGTTGTTACTTTTCATTTTTTTCATAGAAATATCTAAAGATTTAGTTTGTTTTTATGCAAAGTTGTATTTTTGATGCGTTATACTTGCACACCACTTGATAACACATATTTAGAACACTTTAAGTAAAGATTAAAACTAAAAAAAATCAATTTTTATGATAGGAAGAAAATAATAGAAATAATACATGGTTAGAAACTAGTAGATTCTATATTCTAAACTAATTAGAACAACTCTCATTCATTTTAGAGTCTGTAGTTAATCCGCTAGGACTAAAGAATTAATGAGAATGCAAAAACACTTTAAATTCTCGAGGGAACGACTTGTTAGCGCTACAACTGATACTGTGCGATTGCAGTAGATTTTTCACATCAGTGATTTTGTTCCAATCTTCTGGAACAACAGCATGATATGTTATAGATATGTGCTCAATTCCGATTTGGACACGAAAGGATGCATATGTATCAAACTCCACATCCGACACAAACGTGCGACACAATTGTATAATCAAATACAGTATTATCATATGGATTAATTGTTCCACATGTAGAAGATCAGATCTTGGTTCATAATGCAATTAGCAATATATAATGTGGGTGTATAAAATGATCAATCCCAATTACATTCTAATTGATCAAGCGGCAAGTGGCGTGAATATTTCGATATAAAATCTTGTTGTTGATCCCCTATCTCCTGTGATCACGCAATTAGGACCCATCTTCGTGAGATACTCCTTAATTGCAAATGGGATTTGATTTCTGTTATGGAGAAGAATACGAGTGGCTGTAAAGATGGTCCCCGCATGCACGGTGAGTGTTTGACTATGCCATTTTAATTGGAATAATTTACAATCATCCGAAATATCAGACTTCACAAAAACGTTATAGAACTCCTCTATAAGGTTAGGGACATAGAAAGATGTGGACTGGTAAGTTAACAGTCCCACCTAAGTATTTCAAAAGCAGATACAAAATATACCGAAAATATCGTAAAAACATCCCTAAAATACTTCTCTACAATAAACCTAGCCATGAGTGTAGATATGAAGATTAAATATGTAAAGAACTTAGAGGGATGAGAGATCGTACCTCCTCTGAAGTTTCAGAGGGAAATCCAAAGTATTGCTACTAAATAGTAGTATGGGCTATTAAATGGCAACAGAATTAGTAACAATGGTCCCCAACTTTCTATGTAGAGTTGTGGGGTGGTGGAGGATACGCTGAGAATATTGGAACTGGACGAGGGGCACATGGCAGCTTTGGATTTGAGAGAGAGTAGTTTGGAGGAGATGGCAAATGTGGGTGGTTGTGAGGGTGTATACAATAAGTGAAAAAAATCCTCCAGTAGCCTACTGTACTTTCTATTGCAGCCTCAAAAAACTTTCTTTTAACCCTGCAGCTCTTTATAAATTTATTTAATTCACTAAATATACAACAACATATATTATACAAATATTTACATGCTTATATATATATATATATATATATATATATATATATATATATATATATATATATATATATATGTATATATGTATGTATGTATGTATGTATGTATGTATGTATGTATGTATGTGTATATATATTAGGTCGTAAAATATCACGACATCGATGTTATTGTGCATTCAAGATTCCAAGAACGGCTTTAGTCGCTATCCGTTTTCCTTGAATTTGTTGTCGTTCTTAAGATTCTCAATGTCGATGGCACCGTGAGGGTGCACAGTCTGTACTAACCATCTAGACTTCAATTTTTCAGGTAATAGATATAGTCTCGAATTAAATAAAAAAGACTCTTAGTCTGCATGCAAACGACTTGCAAATACTCGCTTTATCATAAAACACCTTAGGCTTATCTTTATAAATCTTAGAATTGTTGTAAACATCTCTCCTGATCTCTTGAAGTTCATTGAATTACTGCCTCTGCTATTCGACGGCTTTTTCCAATTCAAAGTTTAGAAATTTTATAGCCCATTATGCTCAAGCTCCGCTGACAAATGGCATGTTTTGCCAAAAATCAACCAATAAAGAAACATATCTAGATTGGTCTTGTAAGTGGTACGGTAAGTCCATAATGCATTTGATAATTTATATGACCAATCTTTCTCATTATGTTATCCCTTCTTCTCCAATATTAGTTTGATTTGGTAACTAGAAACTTTCACTTGCCTACTAGTTTGTAGATGATATTGTATAGCTAACTTGTGGGTAATGGAATATTTCCTCATAAGCACTTCAAATGACCAATAATGAAATGGGTATCATTATCGCTAATAGTAATTCGAGAAATGCTAAATCGAGAAAAGATATTCTCTTTTAAAAACTTGACAATAACTTTATTGTTATTCGATTTAGTGGCAATTGTCTCAACTCATTTGGAAACGTAATTAACAATGATCAATATATAATGGTTTCCAAACGAGTTAGATAATGGTCCATAAAATCTATTCCCCATATATCAAATATTGCAGTCTCAAGAATACATTGCAGAGGCATCATATTACGTCGTGTAATCTTGCCTACATATTGGCATCATGTGCATATCTTACAATATTCCATAGTGTCTTTAAGAAGAGTTTGCCAATAAAATCAATTCTGCAACACCTTTTCGGTTATTTTCTTAGGACCAAAGTATCCTCCAGAAACAATATTATGATAAAAAGAGAGGACACTTTGTATATCATCATCTAGTATGCATTGTCGCATGATCCGATTTAGACAACATTTGAACAAATACAATCATCCCAATAAAATAATTTTATCTTGGTAATAATCTATATCATTCCTGTTTGGACTAATGAGATGGAATTTTTTTTAGTCACAGGATAGTTTTCAATGTCGGCAAACTATATTTCACAAGTCAATGCAAGCAATTGTTCATCAGGACATGATTCATTTATGGGGTGAGCAATTGATGAAGTATTGGACATGCGAGATAAATGATTAACTACTAAATTATCAGCACTTTTATTGTCTAATATCTCAAGATCAAACTCTTTTAATAAGAGGATCCATCGAATGAGCCTTAGTTTTGCATCTTTCTTGGTCAACAGATATTTCAAAGCAACATTGTCGGTGGATACTATAATTCGTGATCCAATCAAGTAGGAACGAAAATTTTCAAGTGCAAAGATGACTGCCAATAGTCTTTCTCTGTGGTAAAATAGTTCAACTGAGTGTCATTTAATGTCCTACTTGCATAGTAGATCACACATGGCTGCTTATCAATACGTTGTCTAAGGCCTACACTGATAACATATAATCGAATGCATCGCACATAAACTTGAAAGGCAAACTCCAGTCTAGCGCATGAACGATGGAAGTGGTGATAAGTACCTCTTTGAGCTGTTCAAAGGATCTAAGACAGTCAGGTAAGAAATTGAATGGTACATCATTGGCCAGAGATGTGTCAAAGGCCTAGTAATTTTGCTAAAGTTTTTTATTAATCATTTATAGAATCCAGCACGGCTGAGGAAATATCATATATGCTTCACTGATCGTGGAGGTGAAAGATTGATGATTAGGTCCACCTTGGTTTTGTCAACTTCAATGCCATTTTTCGTGATGACATGCCTTAACACAATGCAATTTTGTACCATAAAATGATATTTTTTTTTTCCAATTGAGTATTAGTGTTTCTCACAAAAATGCATGAAAACTAGCTCCAAGTGGTGTAGACACTCTTGGAATGAATCTCCGAAGATGGAGAAATTATCCATGAAGATCTCTAAACATTTTTCAATCATGTTAGAAAAAATACTCGCCATATACTTTTGAAATGTTGTAGGCGCATTGCATAATCCAAAGGGCATGCATCAATATGCAAAGGTGCCGAGTGGACATGTGAACATGGTTTTCTCCTGATCCTCAGGAGCAATAGGGATTTAGTTGTAATTGGAGTATCCACCTAAGAAACAATAGAATTTATGTCCGGCCAACCATTTTAGCATCTAATTGATAAAAAGCAAAGGGAAGTGGTCCTTCCTTGTTGCAATATTAAACTTCCTATAATCGATACAAGCTCGCCATTATGTCTACGTACGCATTGAGATAAACTCGTTTGCATAGTTCTTTACTATAGTGATTCCAAACTTCTTAGGCACCACTTGAACCGGGCTCACCCATGCACTATTAAAAATAGGATAGATGATTCCATTGTTAAAGCACTTAAGAATATCTTTTCTCATTGCTTCCTTCCTTACTAGATTCAACCTACATTAAGGATATCTTGTAGGTCGTGCGTTATCTAATAAATAAATTTTATACTGCACTATGGACGGACTAATCCCTTTGATACCGGCCATAGTCTAGTATATGGCTTTCCTTTGTGCTTTCAACACTGAAAGGAGCGCTTCCTCCTAAGTCTCAGTCAAATATGTAGAGATTATGGTTAGTAATATGTTGTGCTCGCCTAAGAAAGCGTACTTGAGATGACTCAGAAGGGTCTTCATCTCAAGCTCAGGTGAACATTCAGTTGATGGTCATAACTGCACTCGTGGTTTAGTGGTCAATGGCTCTGGTGGAAGTTCCATCGTGTGAAAAATACATAGTTAGATGACTCATCGAGCATATTTGAGAATAAGCTCTCATTAACTAAACTATCTTTCTTATTAAAGAATTCCTCCTCAAAGTGCTCACTGGATAATTCCTGGGTCATGTTAACATCTAGGGGCTCGTCATGTGGATAAGTTGGTTGGCACCTTAAATTGAATATATTAAAGTCAACTATCATATTTCCAAAGGAAAGCCTCATCGACCCACTCCGACAATTAATAATAGCGTTAGAGGTGGCTAGAAATGATCGTCCCAAAATAATTGCGATATGGTGCTATGGATTCGCCATAGGTTGAGTTTCAAAAACTATGAAATCGACTGTGAAAATGAATTCGCCAATCTTAATCAAAACGTTCTCAATCTCTCCTGTAGACTTCCTCACAAATCTATTAGCTAGATGTAAAGTAATCTTGATAGGTCTCAACTCGCCCATTCTTAATTGCTAGTACACTAAAAATGGTGGTAAATTGTCACTTACTCCTAAATCCAGTAAGGCCCTTTCAATTACTGTACTTCTTATAATGCAGGAGATAGTAGGACTTTCAGGATCTTTGTACTTCACAAGTAATAATTGGGAAGTATACTAGAGATGTGAAAAACTTTCTTTGGAATATTTATTGTTCTCTTCTTCATGCAAAAATCCTTTAAGAATTTTGCATAAATAGGTACTTACTGGATTGGATTGAGAAGAGAAACATTGACCTATACTTGCTAGATAATTTGAGAATGTGCTCAACCTGATGAAAATTTTTCTTTAACGATCTGGATATGGAGCCTTAGGTAGAAGAATATGATTAATAGGAGGATAAGATGCTAAGGTGTCAGCGTCCTCTATTGTGTTGTGGGTGATATATGGGATGATCGTGATAATGATGGTAGAATGTGAGGTGAAGATGGAAACATAGTGGGATCAGGAATGCAACTTGCAGTGCAATATGAGTAGAATCAGGTGGCATGGCTATACAGTTGTCAACCTGCTTGCCAGACCAAAGCATGTGAATGGCATTAATTTGTCTGGGAGCTATGATTTATTTCCACTATCCCTAATAATTTTTTTAGAATATTTCTCTTGGATTATGATCTTGATCTTCTAGATGTCACTCATACTCAATTTTTTAGGTTTTAGTTTTGATTTGGTCTTCTACCAAATAGATACAAAATTAATAATTTTTCAGTCATATAATATTTTGTACCCACTTGATGAAGGATAAATAAACTTCAAAATACATAAAATTTGATTCTAAACAAGCTAAGAATGTAGATATCATGATTATAAAATAATTTTAAAAACAATATGACCATTACTTTTTCATCGCTGATTCTCATAACTTACCTTAGTTGCCGACTCATATAAAGTAATCCCCATATATATATATATATATATATATATATATATATATATATAAGTTTTCTTAGCTGCAGTCCATTTCTACATCTCCAATAACTTTTTCAAAAAAAAATTAGATCATTATTTTGACCCTCCAGGGTTCACTCATATACTATTTCTTGGATTATTGATTTAGTCCTCAATTAAGTAGACATAAAATTAACAGTTTTCGGTGAATACAATATTTTGTATTCACATGATTAATTGGTAAATGAATTTCAAAACCCATAAA
This sequence comes from Dracaena cambodiana, assembly GCA_036321105.1. NCBI lineage: Eukaryota > Viridiplantae > Streptophyta > Magnoliopsida > Asparagales > Asparagaceae > Dracaena > Dracaena cambodiana. The sequence goes on from JAYEPQ010000020.1 coordinate 23,502,985, forward strand.
ATTTGATCCTAAAAAAGTTAAGCAGGTAGAGATCATGATCCTGAAAAAATTAAAAAAATAATGGGATTATAACTTTTTGTTATTGACTCATGTAACTTACTGAAACTGGTGGCTCATATACAATAATCTCATACATACATACATATATATATATATATATATATATATATATATATATATATATATATATATATATATATGACGGATACTTTCCATGAATTGCTCCAGCTCTGGTTGGATGCACACCGGTTGTCTCTAGAAAAAGACTGATCACTGGACCAGATAGCAAGTAAACACAAGCTGACGAAAAGAGAAATTCCGTTGACGGTCGGGGCTGGTCTCCTTAGTGAGAATACTAGTCCAAAAAGGAAGACGAATCAACAAGTGGTTGATCAATAACTTTGGCAATAAGAGTGAGCAAACAAGTCTGGTTTCTTCTCTATTGATGTCCAATGTTGATCTTTATCACTGAATCAACAAATAAGTAAAGTAATAGGTTTCGAAGCCAAAACATCACCATAGAGATTAAGATGACGGAGGCAAACAAACAAAAGAAACATGGCCCGACATTTGAGGTTGTCTTGCGCAGATATCCTGGCTGAAGTATCAATCTGCCAGATTATACATACATATATATATATATATATATATATATATATATATAGAGAGAGAGAGAGAGAGAGAGAGAGAGAGAAATGGAAATGAGCTGACAGCTCACGCAAGTTACCTGAGCTGCAGTTTAATTCCACTATGTCCAAAAATCTTTTTTTTAAAAAATCTTTTGGATTATAATCTCGACCCTCTAGGGTTCACTCATACCCAATTTCATGGGTTTTAGTTTTGATTTGGTCATCCATCAAGTTAACACAAAATTAACGATTTTCAATGAATAAAACACTTTGTATACAACTTGATGAAAGGGTAAATGAACTCCAAAATTTATGAAATTTAATTCAAAAAAAATTAAGGAGCTAGAGATAGTAATTGTTATAAAAAAGTTGAAGAAAAATTATCGGAATATTATAGTTTTGCTGCTAGCTCACGTAACTTTTTCCTAAGCTGGCGGCTCACCTACAGTAATATATGTGTGTGTGTGTGTGGTGAGGGGGGGGGGGACAACAACTTACTAGCATGTCAAATTAGCTAAATATCCCTAAAAAGGACTTTCAGGGCAAAGCCCTTGAGCTTCGAACCCCCAAGCTAGAAGGCATTGTCCCCATGACACTCTGCTAACTTATTATGAAGTTCGATCCTGGGGACTGAGGTTTGGTGTATAATATTTTTGGGCGCCACAGAACTCAGCATCACATTATTCATAATTTTCCTAGAAATAATATATAACGACGTACTAAGTTAAATATTATTATGTACTCAGCATCACATTATTCATAATTTTCCTAGAAAAAATATATAACGACATACTAAAATATTATTATGTAATTGAACTTGGGTTGGGGGAACCTAGGGTTCCAAATTTAAAAATATTGATCCTGACAACTCACGTTTCCAAACTTGTACGTTCTTTCTTGGATTGAAGTTAAGGTTCAAATTGGAACCTAGTTTCCAATCCGATTCAAAATTAAAAAAAAAAAAAGTCTTTGAACTCGGCTTTCTAAGACCGAATTTTCATAAATATGGTTAAATAAAGAATAAAATGACGTAGTTCGAGCCGGCATCACCATAACTTAATTTAATTATTTTTGGCAAACTTAAAAGTAATTCATTTACAAAATTGTCTGATCAAAAAATCACTTAAAAAGATTTAAAAATAATAAAAGTCAATTAAGTTGTGCCCAAAAAATTGGTCGACTTTTGTATACTAAACATAATTGAGTTAAAAAAAATAAAAAATAGAATTTAATTTTGAAATTAAAAATATTATCCTTAACAAAGTGCATACTATGGACAACTAAATTTGGAGCTTTTTTTGGAAAGAGAAATTCTAAATGCATCCACTAATTTTCAAAGTAACCCTATCGAAAAGTGCATTTTTTGCCATTACAATTTATTGACAAATTTGTTATCATCTTCCTCAAATTTATTACATGTTCGTATTTTTCTCTTTGTTCTATCATGCTTTTTTTTTTCCCTTAATTTCCTCTCAAATTGAAACTCTAATTATTAACAATGCTCAAAAATAAAAAATAAAAACTCGAACCTAGTATTCTCAATAATAAAAATGTAAAGAAATTCAAAAATTAAACTAGATGTAGTTAAAAGAAATCACTTTTTTAGAGGATGATAGGTTTTTATGAAGGGGTTAGGATTTTGGGTGGGGTAGTAGAGCTGTTGAAGATGAGTGTCAGGCTTCTAGGGAAAAGGCGATGATAAGAGGGGATGAGTAGAGTTTAGTTAAAATCGAAATACCCAATCAAAACCGATCCAAATAAACAAAATCGAACCGAACTAAAATAATTCAGCCGATTTTCAGTTTCGAGATTAGAAAACTGAAACCGAACAAATCGAATTATTTAATAATTATATATTTATGCGTGCGCGCGCGCGCGCGCGCGCGCACACACACACACATATATATATATATATATATATATATATATATATATATATATATATATATATATATATATATATATATATATATATATATGGATTACTGTAGGTGAGCCGCCAGCTCAGGTAAAGTTACGTGAGCTAGTGGCAAAATTATAATGATCCAATAATTTTTCTTTAAATTTTTTTTTTACAATTACGTTTCCTACCTCCTTAACTTCTTTCGGATTAAATTTCATAAATTTTGGAGTTCATTTACCCTTCAAGTACATATAAAATATTTTATTTATTTAAAATCGTTAATTTTGTGTTATCTTAATGGAGTACCAAATTAAAACTAAAACCCAAAAAATTGGGTATGAGTGAACCCTAAGAGGTCGAGATCATAATCTAAAGGAAAATTTTTAAAAAATATTATTGGAGATAGTGGAAATGAACTATAGCTCAGGTAACTTGCGTGAGCTGTCAGCTCATTTCCATTTTTCTCATATATATATATATATATATGTGTGTGTATATATGTATATATACACACACACTTATATATATTATAATAATAAACTAAAAAAAATGGATACATTGAAGATATATTCTTACTAAAACAATTAAAATTATAATTCTAAAACAATTTTTGTTTAAAATTAGGTTCTAACTAAATTGAACCTTCCCATTTATAATCGTTCGGTTCGTTTTTGCCAAAATTGATAAAAACCAAACTGAAACCAACTGCATGCTCATTCTTAGTGGTAGGATTGAGTGGTTTGGAATTGGAAGGAGGAAACGGCAGCAGTATCGGTTAGGGGCAACTAGAGAGAAAGGGGTTAGGGGCAACTAGAGAGAAAGGAGAGAGAAAAATAAAGAAGAAGATAAAAGCCGGAAAACTTTTGAATTCAGTGGATTGTATTTAGAAATAGCTTTTATTCTAACCTGTCTCCTTGGAAGAAAATTGGTGGGGGCAATGTAGAAATTTCCTTTCTGGAAATTAACTAAAAGGGATTTTTACATACCTGTCCCTTACTTTTAAAAATTAGAATTTAGTCACCCAAATCTTCATATTCATCCAAATCCTTCAATTTATCTCACTTTAGTCCTCCAACCATAATTTTGCCCCGAATTTTCCGTTATACTTCTGAGTTATTTTAATTTAGTCTTCGCTTTTCTCTTCTTCCTCTCTTCCTCTTCTTATTGAGTTCTCATCTCCATTCTTCTCCTATCTCTCTTTTTCCTTTTCTTATTGGATTTTCCTGAGTTACTTCATTTTAGAGATTAACTAGAAGGGAAGAGAGAGAGGAGAAGAATGGAGAGGGAAATCTACTAAGAAGAGGAAGAGGAAAGGGATGACTAAAGTGAAATTATTCAGGATATAATGGGAAATTCGGTAAAAAAATATGGCTGATGACTAAAGTGAGGTAACTTAAAGGATTTGGAAGACTAAATTATAAATATGGAGATTTGGGGGACTAAATTCTAATTTCTAGAGATGTAAGGGATAGATATGTAAAAATCCCTAACTAAAATAGTATAGGATTTTTTAACCTCTGGCTCTTGCCAGTTGATGTTAGTCGTTTGGTCTTTTGGGTAGAAGAAACAAGTGGGAACCGTTCACAAATACTTGACAATATTTGGAAGTTTATATCTTGGATAAGGTAAAGTAAAAATTATTTTTTATAATATCACTAATTTTTATTTTATAAATAAATTGAACGGTGTTTTTTTAAACCAAAAACATATCATCTTTAACACAGTCATTTCTAAAGCAATTAGATATTATTATTTGTTATAAACTTTATGAAGAAATAATACATATAAAATAATTTTATTATTAATAAAAATATTGTTAATTCTTATCATTTCAAAATAACATAAAATACATCATTATTTCCACTCATTTCATTATATAATATATTTTTATTTCCACTCATTTAATTATAGAATACATTACCCTTTCTTCCTTTTTAGAGAAGGGAGACAATTCTTTGTAAAAAGTTATTTAGGATTAAGGTTGTTTTTGGAAAAAAAAAAATCAAGACATAGTAAGACTTTATTTTAAAGTATTACATATAGTTTAACAAAAATAATAAAAAACTTAGTGTCTTATTTATATATAATTTAGAATTATATTTTTCAAAAACAAATTTAAAAGATATTTTATAGTTAAACAAAAATACAAAGAAATAGGGGAGATTCTAAATGCGCACCACATTGTACTTAGTGAGCACCACATCCTATAATAAAGTGCAGAGGTGCCTATCGGGCCGTGCCCGGCCCGCCGGCACGGGCGTGCCGTGCCGGGCACGGCACGTCCGCCCGGGCATAGGCCCGGGCTCGGCCCGCCGGCACGGCACGGCGGGCCCGTGCCGTGCCTGTGTCGAGCCCGTGCCGGCCCATGTTAATTAAAAAATTAAAAAATAAAATAAAAGAGGATACTTAGGTTCATTTAACGAGATTTAACAAGAAGTAATAACAATAAAAAAAAATTATTATATTTAATCTCATTACATTCATATAATTGCTCTATAAATCTCTTTACAAATTATACAAAGCCCGAAGAGAGGGGAGATGACCCTATCCGTCACCCTCAACTTGTTCTTAATATCTTTTCTAAGAGATTTATGAGTTAAAAATTACAAATTTTTTTTGAAAATACATGAAAATCCTTACAAATTTAAATATTTTTAATCATACTTCATTTTCTTCTGGTAAGCCTAAGATCTCTAGTACAACTTCATTAGTCAAGTCTCGTTCTCTATCCTCTGCGTCGTAATATTGTAAAAAAAAATTGCAAAAACCCCCCCAAATTTAGCCAACTGCTATTTTAAAAAAAAAAAAAAAATGAATCTGTGCCGGGCCGTGCCACGGCCGGGCCGCAGCGTGCCGACGGCACGGCCGGCCACTGCCCGAGCCGAGGTGCCGGGCTGTGCCCGGCACGTGCCGGGCACATGTCCAGCACGTGCTAGGCCGGGCGTGCCCAACAGACCGGCCGGCCCATTAAACAGCTCTAATAAAGTGATTGGGCACGCCCGGCCCATTAAACAGATCTAATAAAGTGATTGACAACATAGTGGAAGATGGTGCTCACTAAGTCAAATGTGACTCTATTTAGAATTTCCCGATTTACCCGGAAGAAATAGAGAAGAAGATCTATCTAGCCCTGATCGCTCCTTGTTGGGGGAGAGGGCTTGGATCGGGAAGGGGAAGCAAAAGAAGGAAAGGGAAGCAATGGGGCTTTCGATCTCCTCTTCTCTCTTCATTTGCTCTCTCCTCCTCCTCCTCCTCCTCCAGCCCTCTCTCGCCATTTACTGCGACGAAGACGATTGCTACGATCTCCTTGGGTACTCAACCAAATACCCCTCCCTCCTCTTATTAATCTCTCTATATTCTTTCTTCTCGTTTTCTAAACTTCTCCTTGTTCTTGTAGGCTTTCGCAGAGTGCCAATGCCTCGGAGATCAAGAAAGCTTATTACAAGCTCTCCCTCAAACAGTACCCCCCCTCCTCCTCCCTCCATTTCAAGCAACTTTCATCACTTTTTTTTTTTTTTAAATTTTCTCACCACTCTTCTTGAATTTTCCTTCTCTAGCCATCCGGATAAAAATCCAGACCCCGAGTCGAGAAAACTTTTTGTTAAAATTGCAAATGCCTATGAGGTATGTACCCCTCTCCTTTTTTACATTATATCACATTCCCGAATTTTGCTTTTACAATATGATACAAATGCAGTTTGCTATTCTGGCTTAGATGTATTTTGTGTTCACTATGGCTCAATAGCCAAGACTATCTGTAGGTATATAAGACTTGGGATTTGAGAATGAAATGCATAACTACTAATAATTGGAGGAGTTTGTGCTTCTATTGGTCTTTTAAAATGAAAAAAAGAGAAGAATATGAATGTATTAAGGGCCTTTAATTTGAGTTTCTAATATGCCCTAATCGAACAAAAGAACGATTGTGGTCTGCCATTAATTTAAAAAGCATAGGTCTTATGTCTTAATAACTTGTAACGCTTGATCAAAATTATTAACCTGTATGACCAACCATATCTTTTGCCAAGGTCAAGAAAATCATTTGTGCCTGGGGACTTGTGGTTAGAGTCCCATGGTGGGTTTACTTTTTAAAGCCAAAGCTATTTGAACTTTTTACAGAAGATGGATCTATTTTGTGCAAATAAGCCTGTCTTTGTGTGGCAGAATATAAACAACGCCTATTTGCATATGCATAAAAAATGCGCAAGTCGATGTGCACTGCGTGGGAATGGATAGTCTTATGGCATACACGAAAGACCTTTGACTTAAAGTTAGTTGATTCAAGTTCTATATTTACACACAGCTGCTGACTCATATTTCTTATATATATATATATATATATATATATATATATATATATATATATATATCTATATATATATATATATATGATGCATGAAGGGAAGCAAAATTAGGGTTTGTGGTAGGGAATTGGGATAAAAATTAGGGTTTTGGAAGATAAATTAGGGTTTGGACCTCACGCCCAGGTGAATCACACGCCCACTCTCTCACGAATCACTCGAGAAAAAGATTTGATAAAGCAAATCACAGACTCTCATAAATCATATCTCACTATCTAAAATCAAAGTTATAAGAAATATTTATAACAAATTACAAGATAAAAACAAATCTCTAAAAATCCAATATCCAACTAAATTTCTAGGTTTTGTGTTCTGACTCGGTCGATCTAGGTTTTGTGTTCTTAGATATGTTGTGAAATTTTGTATAATTTGATTTGCTGTTGGGTAGTATCATTGGATCAATAAAATTGTTCCTTTGTTCTTGTAATTCGAAATTGTTTGGGGGTAGTTTTGATGGTAAAGCTTTAATTTGGGGGTCTGATAGCTAGAGAAATGTTATTTCTGTAACAGAAATCTTAGAGAGTTAGCTTGTGAATCTATGCCATTGAAAGGTTAAACTACAGAGCAAAATTTTATGGGTTATTTGGTTTTGGAAATTACTATTTTGTCAGTGTCGTACTTGGATTCATCTATCAAAATCAGCAAGCTGCACTAGTTACTTATTTTAATTTAAGCTATGGCTATGCTTTTGTTGAGAAACCACGTTTAAGGTTATGTGGATGATGAATGTTGGAGGGAACTTGCTTGAGTAAGCTATATTTAGCTAACGGCATAGAGAAATTTATATGAACATAATTTCTATAAAATTAGACGTAATCTGTGTTCTCAAAGTGATGAAAGAATCAGAGGGCCCAGTTCAGCTGCATGATTGGTGGTTCAGGCTGCCACACTTGGTGACTAACCATAAATGAGGAACAAATGAAGCAAAAACTTTTCAGTTAGGAAGATTGGTAGAGAAAAGAACGGAGGAGGAGTGCAAAGTGAATGAGAGAAACATGAAGGGAGACAGAAGAAGAAATAAAGGTGAGTAACAAAGAAGATGTAAAGGAAAATACAAGAAGGAAGAATAACTAAGAAAACCTTACTGTTCAGCACAATTGTTGTTATTACCTGCGGTATCTGTGGTAGCATTATGGTGGCTTGCTAGTGATGGTGTTAATAGTGGTTTAAGTCAAAGTTCCCAAATGAAGATGCATATCGTGTATTGTTATACTCATTATATTGTATCACATATCGTATTGTGAAATATATTACCAATGTGCAATAGATAAATAATCAAGCATATAACAGTCTAGATAACAAACGTAAGAGACGATTTAAAGCATAAGTTAACAAGCAAGGAAAGACAAATATTAAAGTCAGCAACACACAAATACATGTTAGTAAATATAATAAATAACTCACAACCAAAGTGCCAATAACCTTGAGATATTGATGGTTGTTGAAGCCTATAGGTTTTAGTCATAAAAAAATTAATCAGTAATCAAAATGACACTGCATTAGCAAACTCACTAGATTCACTTGAAATTGAAGAATGATATATTCATGTTCATCTACTTACCTCCACATGAAATCCTCCTTTACCATCTCTTATATCCCTTCTATTTTCATTATTTTATATTTATAAATATATTAGTAATAAACAAGTAATTCATTAAAATTTCACTATTACTTATTTGAAAGACCTTTACTTGTTCCTTCTTTAACTTTAGAATACTCATGGAAATCCATCAAGTCGGTACCTTTCACTATAAAAAATATTTCTCTCGGTAACATGGTCATAATCAAGGTCCACATCCAATTGGCAAATTAGTTTATATGTTTCTCCAATCCCTTCCTTATTTGTTGCATCATCTACGACCATGTATTATTTTTAGAAAAACCTGAACATCGAGTATAAGTTCACTATCTCTTTGAAAAACATTAAAATAGGTTAATGTACTATTAATAAATGATCCCTAGAGATACATCAGTATTATGATCTTTAAGAACCCGTATTTTAGTTTCTTCATCTTCATCTTCTCCAAGCTATACACACTCTTCCTTTTTAGCAAATACTATTATTATATCGGGATTTTAGCATTTTAGGGTACACATAAACGAGCTCATTGATACTTGAAATGAAAATTAGCAATGAAGTAAATAATATAGGCTAATTAATAGAAACGTCTCTTTCAATGGTGGGTTTTGCATGTTTTTATCAACAAAAATAGTATCTTGAACTTTGGTCACCTCTTTTTTTTCTCTCTCTTTAAGCACTATATTTATTCTTAATTTGTAACATGTAACTAAAACAAAATGGTTCATATAAATGAGTTTGAAATCCATTTATATGTTCAGGCAATATATCTTAACGTATTGCATATTGTAGGATACGTATCATAGGATACGTATTGCATATCATATAATATGCTTATCATATGCTAAGATACATTGGCAACTGGCAGGAGATATGTAAATAAGATATAGATTGCGTTGCTTATCATATTGTATGATAGGATACATATCACATACTGTAGAATATTGATAACTATAGGCAAGACCATCTTCACCTTCGATTTGAGAGAGGAAGAGACCCATGAGAAAGGTAAAGGGGAAGTTGCATTAAGTTATGAGTTTTAAAAAATTCATATATTCATCCTCCCTCAAAACCAAAATTAATAAATTAAATGAATAGTTAAAAATACACAAAAATATTATGCATGTTTTACGAGGCACCGAGGTGTATACTTACTCAAAAAACATGTAACAAATGTCATGGATGCCGGCTTAAGTGATTAAGTGAAGTGCCTAACAACTAGCACCTGCCTAGGCAATCATGTTTGGTACTATCCCAAGTGGTGGGCATCTCTTAAAACACTGGCCTTTATATGAACTACTTAAAGTGGAGGTCTTTCTCATTCCTAAATAGTTGTTTTTCAGCTTTCTTTTTCCTCTGGTTTTCAGATGGCCGTTGAGCTAATCTTAGTTTATTCATCTAGTCTGACATCCTTTTTGGTGATTCATTTCTTTAGTACCTTTTCTAAATTTTGTAAGCTATTATGCAATAAACCAAAAGTTTTTGCTTAGTTGTTCTAAAATAGTCACGTACTATTTTTGTTCGGAAGCAAAATTTTGAGTTGATTCGGTGAATTTCTATTACCTCCTTCAGCTCATTTTTGCCTATAACTAGATGTACAATGGTTACATTAGTATAATGAACTCGGAAAGGAATAACAATAAGCTTAACCTTAGATAATATCAAAGAGGAAAATGATAATAAGTGAGTATTCACCAAGTGTTTGTCTTCCCAGAATTGGAATAGGTTGATTGGGAAAATTATGATGTAAAGTCTTTCTTCTTGATGTTAGTCTTCTTTTATGTAATTTGTGATTTCACTAGTTTAAAAGAGTAAGTTGGATCTTAATGTTCCCCATGAACTTTGCTTCAATTTTGCCACTTGCTGAGTTGCTGATTACAGATCATCTGAAGAAGGCCTTGACCCTGAATTTTTAGATATATTACTACAATAGGTTCTATACCCTTTTTTCTAGTTGGTAATGGAGTTTTCAAATAGAATTGTGTTTGGACCAATCACTCTCGTTGATGAAGCTTGGACACATGATACGGATATAACACAACATGGAGACACTGACATGGCAAAACCTTGAACAGTAGTATATGGGATATGAAGACGCAAGTATGTGTGTGTTTATGGATGTGTCTTTATATAATATACGTCAAAATCCGTTACTTTTAGGAGACTTTATTAGAAGTAGAAGAAAAAGAAAATAAAATCTCTATGATTTAAAGCATTATATTAAAGATTCAATTTAGTCGTTTACGTCACATTATACAAGCCTATGAAGCCTCTCACATGTTTGTGAGGCATTTAAGTTTTGTTAGCGTAATGTCTCTCTTATGTCAAAAGATCCATTTCTATGTTTTTAATGCAATGTAAGACTCTATGGTGCTCAGTACATGCCTTTTGAAACTCCAGATGGCTCCGACATACAAGTTTATAGGTTTTCAAAATAGAAAAATAGCTTTGGAGTGTTTGATACATTATCAGATGCATCTAGCCATAACATTCTTGATTTGTAGAAATAAGTGGTATTGTGGCTTTTAAGCTATTTTTCCCCTTTACAACTCCTCATCAAGTATTGTCTGGCATTCAAACTTGGCAGTTCATCAAGCGTTGTCTGGCATCCTAATTATTACTTAGTGGTTCCCCCTTATTGTGACTTAATATTATGTGATTTCTGTATCTTTCTGTTTGGAACTTAGGAAGCCATTATCATTCAAATAATGCTTGGGTAGTTCATTCCTAAATCATCTCATATAGCTTTGTTCTGGATGATGGGATTTATCTTAGGAGATTATACCTTCGGAGGATGGGATTTATCTTAGGAGATTATACCTTCGGAAAAGCTGCTAAATGGTTAATTAAATCTTGGGTTGTATGAATTCGATACATAGTGTACGAGAAGTTGGATAATAAACATGCAGAAAATGATATATAGAATTGCTCGAATAAAAGAGAGAAAGTTCAGAGACTTATGTATTATAAAGTGTATTAAAGATGAGGATCAGATGGTTCTAGTTCGAGACGAAGAGATTAAAAAAAGATGGAAAGACTATTTTGATAGATTATATAATGGTAGTTTTACTCAAGATTTGGGAGATTTTACTATTCAATGTGAGGATATGAATCATAGTTTTATGCGCAGAATTAAAGATCTGAAGTAAAAGAGGTTTTAAAGAGGATGAAATCAAGAAAAGTTGTTGGTCCAGATGAGATTTCTATAGAGGTATGGAGATATTTAGGAGGGATTGGTGTGAGGTAGCTAACATATTTTTTTAACAAGATTTGGCAAACTAAGAAAATGCCAAATGAATGGAGGAAGAGTATCCTAGTAGCTCTGTATAATAACAAGGGTGATATTCAGAGTTGTTTTAATTATCGAGAAATAAAACTCATGTGTCACACTATGAAGTTTCGGGAAAGGGTAATTGAACACAGATTGCGACAAACTGTTAAAATATCAGAGAACAGAAACTATTCATTTACTTCGTCAATTTATAGAGCGATTCCGAAAGAGAAATAGAGATTTGCATATGGTATTTATTAACTTAGATAAAACTTATGATAAGGTACCATGAGAGATACTTTGGTGGATATTGATGAAGAAAAGAGTTTCCATCAAGTATATCGACATAATTAAGGATATTTATGGAGTAGTGGCCAATGTCAGAACATGTGATGGTTTAACAAGTGATTTTTCTATCAAATTGGATTGCATCAAGGATCTGTATTGAGCCCGTTCTTATTTGTTATAGTGATGGATGGGCTTACTAGAGCTATTCAGGATGAGATACCTTGGTGTATGCTATTTGCTGATGATATTGTTTTAGTTGATGAGACAAGAGCAGGGGTAAATACCAAGCTAGAGTATGGAGGTATACATTAGAATCTAGAGGTTTTAAATTGAGTAGGTCTAAAACAGAGTATATGGAGTGTAAATTTAGTAAACGACGGATCATAAACTATAATGCTGTAAAACTGGATGGGTAAGAGATACAAATGAGTAGTCAGTTTAGGTATTTGGGTTCTTTTATTCAGAATGATGGAGAGATCGATAATGATGTTAACCATAGGATACAAGCTGGCTGGTTGAAATGGAGGAGGGCAACAGGAGTTTTATGCGACCGTAATATTTCGTTAAGACTGAAGGAAAATTTTTATAGGACTGCTATTAGGCCAGTTTTGTTATATGGCACGGAATGTTGGGCTATAAAGAAACGTCATTCACAGAAAATAAGTGTAACAGAGATGTGCATACTCCGCTGGATGTGCGGCAACATTAGGAGAGATAAAGTGATAAATGAAGATATTCGTGTTAAATTAGGTGTAGCTCCCATCGATGAGAAGATGCGAGAAAACCGATTACGATGGTTTGGTTTGGTCATGTGCAACGTAGGCCTACAAATGCACCAATTCGACGAGAGGAGTTTATCAATGTAGAACAAGTTAAAAGAACGAAGGAAAAACCTAAGAAAATATTGATGGAGGTGATACGAAAAGATATGGATTCTAGAGGTTTAAATGAGGAGATATTACTTGATAGAAATGAATGGAGAAAGACTATCAAAGTGAACGATCCGGCGTGATTCTTTTTTTGGTTCATGTAGCCTACCCCAAATACTTGGGATGAAAGGCTTAGTTGTTGTTGTTGTATTCAACTAAATTTCTATTCTAATCAAATCCAACTAAATAATTAATCTTATCTCTATCAATTCTCCCGCGCTTGGAAATATTCACCACCTTATGAATGTTGACAAAGAGAAAGTCAAGCACGGTCAACTGAAATTGGTTAATTTTTTCACCGAACTAAATATAAGAATATCGAACAAATCGTTAGGCAAATATATGATGCCTTATATTCCAATGGTGGCAATAATAACAATTGTGGAAGGTCTGGAGAGAAGTCGAAATTTATCACTTCTGTAGAAAATGAAGAATTTGATGTGAGCAGGAGAGTCAATGAAAACACGATCCTTATAAACAGAGCTATTGAATATTTTTGTACTTAGCTCTAGCAGAAAAATCGAGTCATCAACTTCTGAATCTGTAACAAGCTCTGTGCTGGATTTTGTCTCAATTATAACATCGCCTAAAATTTTGGAAGCTGATGTATTGGTATCTGTATTTTTCGAAGGGCGCTGGTATTCATAGTGCCAAAATTCTCTACATACCAAATATTTGATGGAAGAGCACTGGTGAGCCGAGTGTCCGTATTCTTCACATTTAGAGTATTATTTGGTCTTAAAAAATTCTGGTGAATAATTAAAGATAAGTTGTGGAGCATACCGTACACGAAAAAGAAATTTCAACCAATCCCAAATTGGACGAGAATTATAGTCGTTAAGGTACTAATCAGAAGCTTCTCCCGCTAACTTCAATTTAGCATAATTATGTTCTTATTCTGAAGTCAAAGGAAAATAATGGAAAAATTATTCTAAATAGTTCTCCCAAGTTTTATAACCATTAGAGTCATTGTAACCGTAAAAATATGGGTCTACTTCGTATATATCACACTCTACTTATTTGAAGTTAGCATCAGTGTTGATATATTTATCACAAAATATAAATTCCATAGCAGTGTTTTAAATACCGATCGGTATATCGGTATAATGGCCGATATATCAAAAAATACGAAGAAACAAGACAGTAAGGTGATTTTTTTATCGTTTCTCGTTTTGGGTCGGTATGGGCCGATATATCGGCCACGTGCGATATATCGGCCACGTGACGATATATCGGTCGGTAACGGGTAATGTTTTAAATACCGGCCGGTATATCGGTTTTTCTATAAAAACGAGACAGTATGTCCAAAATTTTACCGCATCTCGTTTTCGAACGGTATGGGCCGATATATCGACCATGGCGATATATCGGCCGGTATCCGGTATGTTAAATCCCGACTGGTATGATTATTTATCGTTTTTTTTGTTAATGGGTTTGGCTTGCGGTTGAAACCCGTTAAGCCGTTAGACCTGATCCGATAGAAAAAAAAATAAAATCTGCTTCTCTCGTTTTCCCCAAATTCGCAAATCCTAAAATTTTCGCGATTTCCCTCTTCTCGACTGATCGACTGCATCCCATTTTGCCCCTACAAAAAAAATCCTAAATCCACCCAAAAAACCCTAAAATTCCTCTTCGCCAGTTCTCTACTTCTCTCCGATCGATATGCCATATTCACCCTAAAGAAACTTTGGTGAGCCCGATTCGCCCTAAAGGAGTTTCGCCGACCTTTCGACTTATCTCTCCTCCTCTTGCTTAGCTTCAAGCGGTGCCGACGAGCCCACACCAAGTTACTGGTAAGTCAATCTCCTCTTGCGTAGCTTCAAATTTTTTTTTATAAATATTTCTTTTTAACTGTAATGTGTGTGTTTGAGACTTTTGTTATAAATATTTTTTTTTATAAATATTTCTTTTTAACTGTAGTGTTTAAAATCTGAGAGAATTTTGTTGTTTACACTAATTGATTGGGTGGAGTTTCGGCCAGTGAATCAGGTTCACTGATTCACACCGAATTAGTGAATCGATTCACTGATTCAATGTGAATCAGTGATTCGGTGCGAATCACTGATTCACACTGAATCACTGAATCGAATCAGTGATTCAATGTGAATCAGTGATTCACACCGAATAAGTGAACCGATTCACTGATACGGTGTGAATTAGTGAATCTGATTCACTGACCGAAACCCTAAAATTACAGTTGCAATACAAAGTGGTTTAGTGAATTAATTTCAGTTGCAAGGAATTAATTAGATGACATTTTGTTAGTGAATTAATTACAGTTGCAATACAAAATTATTCACTTTATTGTATTGTATTTTCCAGTTGATGAGTTGAATAATGCATATTGCATTGTATTCACTTTATTACAATTTTTGTATTGTATTAGATAACAGTTGATGAGTTGAATAATGCATATTGCGTTATTCACTTATTTTTCTTAATTTTATGATTATTTGTTGTTTTGTGCATATATGGACGTTCTAAGAGGCATTTGCAAATTCGTAATTTGAATGCAAATAAGTCAAGATAAATACCATAAACATGATTTATGTGTTTTAATATGTTCTATATAGTCAATTATATGATTAATTTTTAAGCGGTATGACACCGATATGACATTCCGGTATTTAGGGTCATATTGCGATATTCCACCCAATATCTGGTATCCGGTATGTAATTTAGATGACTGGTATGGGACCGGTATTCGATACTTAGAACACTGGTAACGGGATAAAAAATACCGGCCGGTACTAGTCAATATCGGTTAAGTTAGAAATGGGTTTTGGTTGCGGGTTAAACCCGTTAAAAATCCGACCCGTTAAGAAATAAAACCTCCTTAACGAGTTAAGAGGAGAGAAAAAAATGCAAATAGGTTCACTCTCTCTCTCTCTCTCTCTCTCTCTCTCTTCCCCACTTCTCCTACAAACCCTAATCCTAATTCCCAAATCCAGCCACAAAATCACTCTCCGATTCCTCTTCTCCGACTCTCCGGCCTCTCTCTTTCTCTGCCCCACGAACGATCGATTAAGTCCAACCCTAACCCTAAAATCAAAATTTCTCTCTCTTTCTTTTCCCACTCTCCGATTCCTCTTCTTCCACTCTCCAATCCTTTGGAGATAGCTCGTCGGCCGATTTGACTTCGACAGGAGCTCGCTGGCCGATTGCTCCACCTAAGTCTCAACTTTGTCGGTCGAACAGTCCCACTGGTAAGTCAATCAAAATTACTTTCATGGTAATTTTAATGAGGGTTACAATTTTCTTCAATTTCTCTTATAATTGTACTATTTAATTTAAATTGATTGCATGTTGTGTTAAAATCTTTATTTTTTTGTGCAATTAGAGGCTAATTGTGGAGTTCGGCCGACTGATTCAATGAATCAGTGGGCCGAACACTGAATCAGTGTTCGGCCCACTGATTCATTGAATCAGTGGCTGAATAGTGATTTTGAACAGTGACAGTGAAGAATGGATAATTATATGTTAGGGTTGTTTGTCTATATAGAAATTTTGAAGTGAATTTGATTGAGAATTTGTTGAGTGATGAGTAATTAGAGTGTTTGAGGAGAGTATTTATTGGATATGTAATATATGTTAAGGGTCTATGGTTATGGCTATGTTATATTAGAGTGTTATCAAATTAGAGTGTTTGATATATTGGGAATTAGAGTGTTTGAGAATTAGAGTGTTTGATCTATTGAGCTTATGGTTATGTTGTATTAATAATTTAATAGTTGTATGTCTCTAATTGAGTAATTGTCAATTGATACACTTAGAAACACTTTTCTTAATTTTGTATTGCTACACTTAGAAACACTTTTGTATTGTAGAAATACTTTTCTTTTTTCTTGAAAACTTATTTTTCTTAATTTTATGATTATATGTCGTTTTGTGCATATGTGTACGTTCTAAACGGTATCTGCAAATTCGTAAGTTTAATGTAAATAAGTCAAGGTAAGTACCATAAACTTGTTTTATATGTTTTAATATATTCTATTAGCCAATTATATGATTATTTTTTAATTAGTATGACAGTGATATGACACTCCGGTATTTAGAGTCATATCGCGATATTCCGCCCGGTACCGGTATATCACCGGTATCCGATATTTAGAACATTGTTCCATAGTAATTAATTCCAAAATTCTCAGAGCACGAGTTCAAAAAATACCCAAGAATTGCTAAGTCTTGACTATAGCTTAAATCTGATGCGAATTGGACTTCAAAAGGATCCAAAATTACATCCAAACTCTTAACAGGTCTGGTGCTCCTTAGTGGGTCTGCTCTGTATTAACTGAACTCAACCAATTTGGGTTGGATTTGAAAACTTTGGATTGGATCTGACCCGAAATCAATTGCAAATAGTCTTCTCTTGGATGGTAGGTTTGGCTCAGTTGGATCCAAATCCGACCCCAAATCAAAACCTTTCTTCTCTTCTTCGATAGAAGAAACTGAGCGGGAGTAGGTGAGATGAAGAGGGAGGCTGCGATGGCAGATATCAATGGGAGCGGCAAGTAATCAAGCGAAGGGTTGTTGCTGTAATTGATGGAGGAGCTGTGGGCGAAGCAATGAGGAGGTTGGGCCGGGATGGAGGTGTCAAGGGATGAAGTGTCTCTATGTCTAGATGATGGTGATGGTGGCAGCTTCAGTCGGCGGCGAGATGAAGAGGGCGGACGACGGCTGGCTGGAGCAGTGATGGCACTGTTGAGGGAAGATGAAGAGGGAGGCAGCTGTTGCGAAGAGGATGAAGGGGTTGGGGCTGCTGATCGGAGAAGAAGGGATGGGTGTTGGTGAGCTTGGCGGAGCAACGATGGCGAACGGTTGATTAGGCAAAGCTAAAGTTGAGGAGCAAGATAAAGGAGGTTATGATTTCTGGTGTTTTGATGAAGTGGTGAGGTTGATTAAGGAAGATGCAGGAATGGAGGTGCTGTTCTATGGAGGAGGAAAAGAGGGATATTGTTTGTTTTTCCCCTTTTTTTCTCTCTCTTCTTCTCTGGTTCTTTCCCCTTCCTTTTTGATTTTTTCTCCGTTTGACTTTTATTTTCTGTTTTTTTTTTTCAATTTTTTTTCTTCTGCTTTTCTTCTCTCTCTTTTCTTTTTATTTTCTTTTTCCAAATCTAACTAAGAAAATAAAATAAAAAAGAAAGAAGGTGGAAGAGAAAGAAGATAGAGATATAGATCTAAGGATTTGAGCTCTGATTCCAATTTGATGCAGGACGGAAGCAAAATTAGGGTTTGTAGTGGGAAATTGGTGTAAAAATTAGGGTTTTGGGGGATAAGTTAGGCTTTTGACCTTACGTCTAGGCGAATCACACGCCTACTCTCTCACGAATGACTCGAGAGAAAGATTTGATAAAGCTAATCACATGCTCTCATAAATCATATCTCACTGTCTAAAATCAAAGTTACAAGAAATATTTATAGCAAATTATAAGATAAGAACAAATCTCTAAAAAACCAAGATCCAACTAAATTTCTAATCTAATCAAATCCAACTAAATAACTAATTTTATCTCTATTATATATATATATATAAACTTGGCTGCGTCTTTCCAAATAAAGTTGACAGTATAAACTAGTACGGAAAAAGCCGTACCAAAATATGTTAATGATACTTTTCACTACATGTTTGCGGATTAAGATAATCTGGGGTTTTACTGTAATACTTGGGTTACTCATGCTTATCACAAAGAGAACAATGAATTGAAAATGAAATACTAAATAGAAGATATGATGTGAAGAAAAGATGGTTGGCAGCCTAGTTTTGGTGTAGGGTAACGATTCGTCTAGTTTGTTCCTCTCATCTTTCTTTCCTCGTACTCTCGAATAGGCTTGTTACTTGTAAATGCCATAAATTTAGGAGTCCTGTAGTAATCTATTACTTTTTGAAACAACACATAACTTTGTGAAACATATAATTTGGACCCGTTGGTAACTTGCAGTTGTGCATCGGAAGGAATTTGATCACAAATAGATGGGCAGTGTTGTAACAGTATTACAAACATTTTAAGTTACTTCTTCTTAGTTAATCTCTTAAAGTTCTTTTGATTTTTTATGTCTGGAAGATTTGCTTCATTCATGCTATCTTTAACTCCCACTTCCTACCATTAATTCATTACTGACAACTAACGGAAACTCGTTTCAAGTTATTTAAACAAGCTATTGCGAATGATATCAATTGAATTATCAAAAAGAGTAGTTGCAATATACATCAGTCCCAATGTTTAAAATAGCGATAATGGTAACGTAACGTTTTGCCTCTGTTAGGTTATGTCACATATAACGTAAAAGCATAACGTAGGTTACACAATTTCCTAATTATTTAATAAAAATAAATATAAACTATATAAAATAATTTTAATAAATTGAAATATAAATATAAAATATCTAAAAAAAGAATATAAAACCATTTTATAATCATAATCTATTCTAATTTTAAATTTTACAAAAAATTTTATATTTATCTTCATAAATTATATTAAGTCTGCAACCGTAATTCCAGTCATCATTTAAACAAGAAGAAAATATTTCAATTTTTCATTTTAGTTCTAATTATTATCATTGTTGTAATTTATACTTATTAATATTCAATTTATCTTATTTGTAATTGTTAATTTCGGTTCAGTTAAAAATTCAATATAATCAACAAGTAAGATATTTCAGCAATCGGAGAAGAATTACAAGCGAGTAAGAAAACAATCACAAATTAACAAGTTAGCAATTGCACAAGCAATCAAACAAGCCAACAACTAATCAAATAATAAAATTACAGCAATTCACTAATAATCAAAATAATAATCAACAACAATATAGAAATTACTAAAAAATAACTGTAAATAACGTAACATAACGTAATTTAACATAGTGTTACGTAATATAACGTAAAATAACATAAAAAACGTATTGTTACAGTGCATTAAGTTATTTCTAGTTGTTACGTAGTGTCGGGGTTCCGTTAGGTTACGTAACGCAATATAACGGGTTTCATAATGTGTTATTTTCAACATTGATCGGTCCCTTATAATGAGAATCCTGGAGAATAAAATATGATGTCATTATCTTATCACCTTATGCTATAGTAATTTGTATTTAGGTGGTAGAGACATTTATGATGTTATGCTTAAGTTAACTATGATTCCCTCTAAGAAGAAACCACTAGATCTGCAATTTTGGTTTGAGTTTTAGAAATCTGCCTAAACTTTGATCATGGTATTTACAACATTAGCTTTTTGATCTGGTTGAGTTTAGTGGATATGCATGTCATTATCTCAATATGACTTTCTGACTTGGTTGAAATATTGGTGTTAAATTAACGAGTCCTTACTTACATTGTATGCTTAAGTTAACCATGAGTATGTTTTCCCCTCTAATAAGAAACCACTAGCTACAATCTGCATTTTTGGTTTGACATTTAGAAATCCGCCTAAACGTCAATCATGGTATTTAATAACGTCGGCTTTCTGATCTGGTTGAGTTTAGTGGATATGCATGTTAGTATCTAAATATGGCTTTCTAACTCAGCTGGAATATTGGTTTAAAATTAAGAAGTCCTTGCTAATATGTATGCATAAAGTCATTATCAGAACCTACTAAATCTGATATGGTTGTGTTGAGTGGATATGCATTTTGTAATGTCAATAGGCCATCTAATTACTTTGATGGATCTTTACAATTGATTCTACACAGCAGTGTTTAAAATAGCAATAACGGTAGTGTAACGTTTTGCCTCAGTTAGTTTATGTTGCATATAGCGTAACGCATAATGTAGGTTATGTAATTTTCTATTTATTTAATCAAAATAAATACAAACTAAATAAAATAATTTTTATAAATTGAAAAATAAATTTAATTTTTTTTAAAAAAAGAATATAAAATCATTTTGTAATACATAATCTTTTCTATATTTATATTAAGTTTTATAATTATCTTCATAAATTATATTAAGTCTGTAACCGTAATTTCAGTCATTATCTAAACAAAAAAAATAAGATTCCAATTTTTTTATTTCAATTTCAGTTATTATTATTGTTGTAATTTATATTTTGTAATATCCATTTTATCTTATTTGTAATTGCTGATTTCAGTTCAGTTAAAAATTTAATAAAATCAACAAGTAAGATATTTCAGTAATTAGAGAGAAATTACAACAAGTGAATAAGGAAATAATTGTAAATTAGCAAGTTAACAAGTCTATAAGTAATCAAACAAGCCAATAACTAATCAAGTAAGAAAATTATAGCAATTCGCTAATAAGTAGAATAATAATCAACAATAATATAGATATTACTAGAAAAATAATTGTAAATAACATAAAATAACGTAATTTAATGTAGCATTACTTAATGTAACGTAAAATAATATAAAAAACATACTGTTACGGTGCACTGAGTTATTTTCAGTTGTTACGTAGCGCTGGGGTTCCATTAGGTTACGTAACGCAATATAATGGGTTTCATAACGCATTATTTTAAACATTGTTATACAGTACGGATACTTCTATCTTGAAACTATAACTGTAACACTTCTTGGAAATTCAGCACATGTCCTGAACACTTCTCATCCATGTCCTCAATTTTATAATGGAGTATTCTCTTCATATCTACTCCCAAATCTTTCTTATTCATATTTACCCTAAAATCTTGATATTTTCGTAATTGCCCTCCAGATCGTGAAGAACCGAAAAGTCTACCCCTTTCCATCATAATAAAGGAATCAAAGTGGATATTCTGTTTTCTTTTGTAAATTAATCAACGTTAAAAAAACCTAACTCTAATGAGATTTTTTTTCCCAATTCTTTCTCGCTTTTTAATCATATCCAACAACCTACTCATACTCGTCTCTCTCTCTCTATAACTGGATTCAAGCCCTGTCTAGATCCTAATCTCATTAGAGGTGTAGAGAATTTTACTTTTGAATTTGTTTGTAATGGATTTTTTATTTTTTTGTTTTAATGAAAATCTAGATTTAGTTGGATGAAGAGGAAGAGAAAGAGGAGGTAGAAAATAAAGGTTTAAAGGGCTTTTGTAACGCCTCCGTTTTTCAACTGCTTTCCAAAACGGAGGACGCTATTTAAAATTTGCACTACGTTACCCAACAGTCACAGGATCTTGGAATAACCGTAACTAATACCACAATCAGATGAATAAATAATACGTCTGAAACTGAAAAGATTTCATTTATATCAAGAGTTAGGTACATAAGATAGTACACTGCTCTGAATATGAACACAAAATAGAGAGGCAGTATCCGCTGCAAAAAGAAATATAAATAGATATATACAAAGGGTCTTTAAAAGGTATTTCAGTTTTCTACTGTCGCTTGGTCTAGTCAATGAAATGCGGGTCTTCAGTTGGAACTGACTCTCCGCTTTCTAAACCTGGGTTCAAAACCTAGGGGATTAAACCCAGTAACACAAGAAATATATATGCATTATCACAGTACTAGAGATAAAGTATGCAATTAAATCGTGATGAGGTTAAACATGTCACGTGAACAGTGAAAAATAGAATAAGACTATGCATGTCAATTGCAATAGCAGGTAAGTATCTTATAAAGATGTCAAGTCTGGGTCAAGTTTTTGTTAGCATTTGAAACTAAATGATGGATAAAATAGCGCGCGATTTTCCATATTGTACAAGTGCCCATGCATATCTGGGATCCAACCTCAATATTCATGGCCCTGAACCATGACATGCTGCTAGGCACAACAATCAATTTCCGTACTGTATTACAGTAACAAACATACCACTTGATATATCAATTATCAATTGGTGATCCAGTAATCACCTAGGTCGCTGCAGTAAAAAAATCCCGACCTCAATCAATAAGTTGGCCAACAAGTTCCTCATATAATACACTTCTTATCCATCATGTAATTTTTCCAATCCCCATGTCAATAATATGCGATATACATGAATTAATGGGAACACGTGGCTTGTCAAGTCAAATCGTGTACATGTCCTTATCATGAGAAATAAGAATTTAGGAATCAAAATTCAAGGTCATGTACACACATATCACAAAGATACTTCATGTCATGTAGTCAGAATACAAGAAACTTATTATCATGTTCTCATGAATGATCATGCTCATTGTGTATCAAGTATTCAATTAATTCATGTAAACATGTCATGTATTGGATTTGAGTATATATATATATATACCATGAATTACTTGTCATATATCACATAAGCTATATCATTCATGCAAGTATCATACAATACACTATCATTGACAATTATCACACGCAATGTATCATGTTATCCATTATATAATTTCTCCCATCCCGGGTTCATACATTGTGCACATGATAATTTTATTTTACATTTATTTGTTTATTTTTCCTTCCCTTTCTTTAATTGTTTCAATTCATGTTAATATACTTGCGTCTCCACGATTGCACATGACATATAGTATCATAGCACCTGATTTGTAACATCAAAACACATGACTTGTAGAATAATAGATATCTGTGTCATATTAATAATTTTAGTACACAATTATATCACAATATAATTTATCAAAATTGATTCAATAATCTGGTCCAGTTTTTAATACCAATCAATGCCTATTTTGTGAACTAAGTGCACCATGTAATAATACTGTATTATTTCTAATCCCAAGTTTATAGACTTATTTCATTTCCAAGCTCAATCATATATATTTTATATATTTTTTCTTTTGATTAATTTTCATTTAAAGTCCAAGCCCAATCCATCAATTATTTCCAATTGAATCCAAGCCTAGGTCCATATTTTTTTTTTCTTCTTTTTCTTTCCTTTTCCGGCCCAAGCCTAGATGTATAATTTTTTTTTCTTTTTCCTTTTTGTTTTCTTTCCATCCGGCCCAGCCCAATCCAAGCCCACTACCCCCTTTTTTTTACTTTTTTTTTTACTGGACTGGGCCAGGCCCAGTTCCCTTTTTTTCTTTTTCCTTTCTTTTTCTTTCTCTTCTCTCGGCCCAGCCCACGCTCTCCTCTCTTTATTTTCTCTTTTTCTCTCTCCCATTTCTTCTTCTCTCTTCTTCTCTCTCTCTCTTTCCTTTTCCCTTTCTCTCATTCTCCCTTTTCTCTCTGTTGCTTGCATGCAAACCAATTTGCATGCAAATCATTTTGCATACGTAATTTTTTTAAATAAAAAATAAACAAATATCACAATATTTATATGTATCAAATTTAACTTACTATTCTGGTTCAGTTCTCAATATCAATTAATAGATTAAAATGTGAACCAAGTATTTTTGCAAATAAATTACATATACAAATATAAATTAAATGAAGAAACGAACGAAAAATATAGAAGTGTTACTTGCCTCGGATTGATCCCGAATTCTCGGTTCGATTTATTTTTCTCTTTTTTTTTTGTTGCTCTAGCTCGGTACGGGAAAAAAACGAGTAAAGGGTGAGAAGGAGAGAGTGAGACTGAGGGTGAGTGAAGTGGGAGAGAAATTTCTCTCCCCAAAAATCTGCTGCATGGTTTTCTGCCCTTCACACAAAATTTTGATATGTCACCAAGCCTCATGCCACTCAAGATCTAGTGGAGACACGCAGTGACGGACACCGCCTCAAAATTTTTAACTCGGTTAGCCATTATTTATTTATTTAATAATTTAATAATTTCGGTTCCAAGTAACGTTCTCTAAATGCTATCAAATTTATGTAGGACGTAGTGCTTAACAAGAGGAACATTATAAAATTATCAGTTTGTCATTTCGATGTCCAGAATAAATGAACCAAAATTCCGAAGTAATTAGAAGGATAATTTTAATATTATTAAATTGACAATTTTGGGAGAATTTTTCGGACTCGTAAGGAAAATT
This sequence comes from Dracaena cambodiana, assembly GCA_036321105.1. Taxonomy (NCBI): domain Eukaryota; kingdom Viridiplantae; phylum Streptophyta; class Magnoliopsida; order Asparagales; family Asparagaceae; genus Dracaena; species Dracaena cambodiana. Next base: position 23,527,759 of record JAYEPQ010000020.1, read on the forward strand.
TATAAATATTCTAAATATTAGAAAACTAATTATCGCAAGGATTACAGATTTTAAGTTATGCCTACCGAAGTTTATTTCGGTATCCAAAATTGATTTCGGTAACCCTATTTGGCACGATTGGACTCAAAAGAGGGATACAGATAGCTCGAATTTTGGGATATTATGGCTTTTAATCCTTGGATTGTTAAAAATCTGATTAGAGGGCTAAAGTAATATGGATTAATGATTTGGAGGGCAAAAATAAATATGAAGATTTGAGGGACATATATATAAGGAACCCTATTTATTATATATTCTTAATACCGAGCAATTCTTGGACACTTTTCAGACACATCTTGACACGTGTTGTGCACTACCTAAACAACTTATTTGTTTCAGCTTACAAGTTTTGAGATATTTTTTTATTTATATATTGAAGAATATGCTTTGCCCGTAAATGCCTTCAACATATTAACTTATATAGAAACTATGATAAATTTATTTATTGTTCTATATAAGAAACTAGTTTTTTCACACGTGCAACACAAGAACTACCATCCTTGCATCTATATTGATCGAAACATAAGTACAATGCAATTTAATTGTTAAATTTCTTTTCTACTTAAGCTATAATAATTTTGAAATGGAATCCATTCGATTTGTTGGCATCTCAAAAGCTGATCTCAGTCTTTATCTAAAATTTGAGTATCTCATCTCTAGTTTGTTTAGTTTTTAAATGATAAAACTTAGCATTAGATAAGATCATTCTCTATCTAGGGTGACTGATGATTAACTATCTTTTTTCCTCTTTCCTACAACAATGGAAGTCGCATATACTTGATGCCACAACTTTTTGTTTTTCTTTTTTTGGCTTGTGTCGTAAGTGAAAAAAAGGGGAAAAAAAAGAAAAAAATTTGTTCTTAACTTTATTTGTGTTCGCACCTTGGTGGCATACCTGTAATGTGTGGAATTTTCAGTTTCATTTGTAAATCTCATATGAAGCCAAATTAAATTCAGTGGAATCTCTAAAGGATTTTGGGGTATAATATTAGATTGGAGATAATTTACATTTAGGTATTCTATAGTTCTAAGCGCCAAAGCTTTTATATAAATGTATGTTAGGCAATAATTTTTTTTAACTTATATAAGAATATGTATGTTATTGTATTACCTTAAATGTGTGTCAGTGTTTTAAATATCGGGCGGTATATCGGTATACTGACCGATATATCAGATTTTCCCCACAAACAAGACGATATGGCCAATTTAAATCGCTTATCGTTTTCGACCGGTATGAGCCAATATATCGGCCACGTGGCGATATATCGGCCGGTATCCGGTATGATAAATACCGGCCGATATGAGTCAATATCGGTTTTTTTGTTAACGAATTTGGGTTGCGGTTGAAACTCGTTTACCCTTTCGACCTGACCCGATATGAAAAAATTAAAATCAGCTTCTCTCGCGTTCTCTCCAAAATCTATCGCTCGCGAACTCTAATTTTCTATTCTTCCCCGACTTCTCTCTCCTTCTCCTCGACCGATCGAACGGTCGCAACTCAAAATCCACCTAAAAAAAACATAAAAAACTGCTCAGCGAAACGTTGAGAGTTCTCTCCTTCGATTGATTTTCGCTAAAGAAAATTCGGCAACCTGATTTGCCCTAAAACAATTTCGCCGGCCTCCCAACTTCCTTCTACTTCTATTGCTTAGCTTCCAGCGGCGCCAACGAGGAGCTTGGTAGTCAGTGCCTCATCGGTAAAGTGGTAAGTCAAGCTAGTCCCAAATTTCTTTTCTTTATAAATATTTTGTTTTGATTGTCATATGTGTTTGAGGATTTGGGTGCTTAAAATTTGAGATAATTTGGTTGTTTGCACATATTGATTGGGTGGAGTTTCATTGTTTCAGTCAGTGAATCAAATTCACTGATTCACTCCGAATCAGTGAATCGATTTACTGATTCGGAGTGAATCAATGAATTTGATTTATTGACTAAAAGGGGAGTGGCCGAAACAGTAAAATTAGAATTAATTTGTTTGATAATTTATTTGAACAGTGACAGTCTAATTAGAATTTAGAAGTTAATTTGTTTGATAATTTGTTGAGTGATTAGTAATTACTAATTAGAAGTGAATTTGAATGAGAATTTTCATACTGAAAATATGTAGCAATATAGTATATTTTAATTAGGATATTTTAATTGTGTGCATAAAGAATATTTTAATTGCAGGACATTGAGCAATTGTAAATTTATAATTATCTTGAAAACTTATTTTTCTTAATTTTATGATTATATGTCGCTTTGTGCATATGCGAATGTTCTAAACGGTATCTGCAAATTCGTAAGTTGAATGCAAATAAGCCAATGTAAGTACTATAAATTTGTTTTATGTGTTTTAATATGTTCTATATAGCCAATTATAAGATTATTCTTTAACCGGTATGACACCGATATGACATTCCGGTATTTAGGGTCATATCGCGATATCTCGCCCGGTATCCGATAATCCGTTTGTAATTTGGCTGATCGGTATGGGACCAGTATCCGATATTTAGAACACTGATGTGTGTATTCTAGATATCTAGATGTATGGGCATGTCAATGTGTATGTATAGGTTGCACAAATGTTCTAAAACCCAGTTTCATTATGTGCTCGGTCAAGAGTGCATTCATATTCAGAAAACTCGATAAGTACTTGAATTACTCGTTCAAAACACAAAATATTAATTTTTAAATATGTAGATACTAGGTATCAAAACATGAAATATGTGATATAATAACATGTAATCTCAATACTGAAAAATTAAGATAAATATAATAAAACAAGCTCCCTTACTAATATTCAATAATAGTTTTTGAACTTGGCTCTTGGTTATCCCCAAAATTGGCACATTTTCTAACTCGATTCTTGACTCAATCGAATTGAAATAATTTCAAAATAATCAAAAAAATGAAAGAAAACAGCGTTGAAAATATTAAGAAAAAAGAAATAAAATGGAAATATAATAATCAAAGAAAGAAACATCAACTTTACCTAGAAATTTGAACTTAAACCTCCGGGAGAAGTTAACATGATGATCACCTCTGCGCCCTACACTAATGTATGCGGCTACCACACGAGTTACTAGTGATATTGCTTTGTTGATTACATCGCCTTGAAACTATTTTGATGGGCACCAAATTGCTGCAATGGTAGAACTTGTCTAGAAAGAGATTAGAGGTAGATCAGGTCCTAATCTTTTTCAGTAATTTTTACAACAAGAATTGGCTGCTCTGGCTCAAGTAAAAATAATATAATCTATTTTTATTTTTCGATATCATAATGGTCTGAGTATGTGCTTCATAACTCGGACTCGGTCGAGCACTTGACCAAGTCAAACAAGTTACCGCTTTGTCTACTTTTTTGGTTGAGTTTCTTGAACTCGGCACGTTCGGAGAATGAGTCCGAGTACTTAGATGAGTTCTCTAGATTTTAAAATACTGTGTAGCACTCTCTTTACTATTTATATATTTATATATCCTGATGTCATGTTGTCATGTCCTTGTATCCCTTTTAATCAATCCTAATCACCTTTTGTGTTCGTGTCTGTGTCCATGCTCCCTAGCAGACAGGTCTTGAATGTTGAATGGTTTTTGTTCCATTCGTTGAGAAGCTCTATCAAATTGGCATTTTAGTGGGATTTTCTTCGGATCTCAGACAAAGACATTGATGCAATATGTGAAAAGTTCCATCCGAAAACTGTTCAGGTTTAATGGAATAAATAACTTTTCTTTTACAAAATTTATAGCTAGGTGACAATGGTTCTGTCGCGTCAATTTTTGGTCAATCCTATGACGGGAGACACTGGCATTGATTAAATGTGTTGATCTTTTCCTGTTTTCTCGTTCCAAAATGATATAATTTCTAATGTATCTGTTCTGAAATAATAAGAACCAACCAATTTATTTATTATGAGTTAAGAGATACATATGCTTATATGTGTTTCAATACCATACAAACAATTCAACATGCAGTGTGGGACTAAATCTAAACTAAACCCAAATATAAGATAGTTCTCTAATCTAACACTCTCTCTCAAGTTGGAGTATAAATATCAATTTTACCCAACTTGTTACACAGACTAGAAAACACTGTCTCCCTATTTAATAGTACAAATTAACTTGAAAGGAATGAGTAGCAATAGCAGTAGACGTAGTAGTAACAATAGTCGTAGCAATAGATGAATCTCTTGAATTATCAGAGCACATCCTTATTCGAGTAGCAACATCAATAGCAGCAGATAAACTTTTTTCTTAGAATCAACAGTATGCAACAAATAAAGCTCTTTCTAAGGAGGAGTAGTTGGCAGCAGATAAATTTCTTGTTTATAAACAATAGTAGGCAACAATAGATAAACTTCTTTTTTAGAAGCAGTAGTGGACAGAGGTTATTTTTTTTTAGAAACTGTAGTAGACAGCAGATAAACTTTTTTTTTAGAAGCAGTAGTAGGTAAAGAAATGAGTAAAGGGGTACATCAAGTCAGGATTATACCTTTGCAGTCGATGAGGAACCAACCAGAGTCCATATAGTCACGAAGCAGAGAAAAAATAGAAACTAAAATGGACGCAAAATCAAATTGGCAACATGATTGCGGAGTCGGAGTTGGTAATCGGAGTCAGAGTCGGAGTTGGCATTGGATTGCGGAGTCAAAGTTGGAATCGGAATCGGAGTCGGAATCAGAGTTAATACCGAATTGATGACACGATTACGAAGTCGGAGTCGGAATCGGAGTCAGCGATGGAATAGGAATTCGAGTTGTCTATCGATTAGAATGGTTGAGATTGATAGATGATATTTATTTCATAACATGATCTGATGCTATGTTATGGAATAATCAGAACCAACAATCTATTTATTATGAGTCAAGAGATACATATATTTTTAAATGTCTCAACACCATACGAAAAATTCAACAGGCGATGTGGAACTAAAACTAAAGTAAATCCAAATACAAAATAGGTTTCTAATCTAACAGTATCATATACAATTGAATTCAAACCATACTTGATCTAGCCTTTTTAAAGGACTTGAACATGTGATTTGAAAAGATAGCACCAAGTACATTAAGCAGCTTAACTACTTGCACTTTTGGCTGAATATAGCTGCGCTAGTTAAGTATAAACTAGGTTGACTTAGGTCGACCTCATCAAAAGCTCAACCTGTTAGTGCGTTCCTTGGATGAACCAGCTTTGATGTGGATTCAATTAATACCTGCCAAACCTGCTAGCTTCCCTTAGGTTCATTTCAGGTTTGCCTTTGTGTTCAAACCTATTACTAGTAGCATCTGATCATTTTATGTCTTTTTCATTAATATGCAGCATTACTTAGCATTTTTACTTCATCGAAGTTCCTGATGCCTCTTGCATCCAGTGGGAAAATTTGATTCTTCCTCATCAGCACAACCTGAGTAACCATGGTTAACCAGTGAAATAGCAGAACTGTCACAATTTTGGATGGTGACTTGCAAGTGGGCTTGTTTATAGATAGGCTAGCTCATTTGTTTACTTGAAATGGAGCATATCCACGGAGATCACTTCCATAAATATCTTTATCAGGAATCCAGGATCACCAGTTTAAGATCACAATTGCATAAGGATGAGAATAAAGTTGAGTGATTATGATTTTATTTATTTTTTTATTTTTTTAGAAAAAGAAAATAAAGAAGGGTAATGTAGAATAAGTGAGAGGCACTATACTTTAGGGATAACTTTTTTCTTTGGGCATTAATGAGTTTTTCTTTTCTTTTGAACAAAAGCTACAACCAAATCTTGAACCTGGGACCTGGCATTACCCAACTCCTACAAGTGAGCCTGTTTCACTGGTAGCCAGTCCATAATGGTCACTTAATTCCCACTACCACTACCTATATTGGGATGTTAAAAAATTGTTGCCTCAAGTAGCATGCGACTGTACTGACATATCAGATTTATAAGATTCTTGTGAAACTACAATTAAGTTATTTTGAGTTAATTGATTCATTCCACTAAATCTCTTAAATGATTTGAACCCCAAAATTGTCGCATCCTACTTTCGATATACGGTATACGAGTATAGGTATCGGCAACGTATTCAGTTTGAATATGCTAAAACCTCTGGTAAAATAGCAAGAGGTAGAATTGTTTATAATTAGCCGCAAATTCCTCTCTAAAAAAGGCTAGCGAAGGTTATTTTATGGCTTCATGGGAACCATTATAAACTATTCTAGCTCTTGTCTCGCATTCGATGTGGGATTTTTGTGCTAGGGGTATTACAAAAATGATGGCAATAATGTTAAAGGAAGATCTTGTTTCTGCATCTATTTGGTGCAGATTACATCTATTTGAACTTGTCATCCTCTCTTGAAGATACCTGTAAATATTTCTAAATATGTAATTCATGCTATCAAATTTGTTTCAGATTACAAAATCCAATGCTACCTTTATGCCAGTGTTATGGAAGTGTACACAAATAACTGAACCCCGATTATATTGTGGACATGCGGAGAATTGATATCTGGATTGATAGTCAGTCCATCTTAACATGTTTCATCTGCTAAGTCAAACATTTTCATGGTTGCCAGGAGACACCTTGATGTCGACATTCGTACACTTCTCTTAGGTCCTGTTGTTATTCATGTCAGACTATGCAAGTAAGTAGTTGGTTGCATATTCATGAATCACTATTTATGATTCTCAGGGAGCCACCCAATATTTATATTACTTTTCAGAGTTCAGTAAGAATGAAATTGATACTAATATGCTTATAATTCAATCCTGATTATTGTTTCTTCTTCCATGTAATAAGGTATCATATCAAGATTTTTCCCATTGTCGTGGGTGTATCCTCGTATATAGTAATGTTAATTTGCTGTTGAGCATCCAAAAATATGCAAGCTAGTAAACAGATTGTTACTACCAAGGATGATGCAGCAGATTTTTCTTTGACTATATATTGTAGTCCTTTTCTGTAACAGTTGTTTTTGGATGAGTAGATGGATACCACACAATTCCTAGCTATTCATTTACGAAGCTGTTCAAATTTTTATGCAGATTTTAAAGGATGAAGCAACAAGGGAGCAGTACGATTATGCAATTGCACACCCAGAGGAGGTACTATTTGGATTACTATATATATTTTCATTGAATATTTTATAAGAGAAGGTACCGCATCTAGCGCTTTAATTATGTTTTCTTTAATGTTTGTATGATTGATTGATTGCTACTGGTTGTTGAAGATGGACTTGGTGATGTATTTCTCTTTGCTTCTTCATATCGGAAACCATGGCAGAAGTTCTGATTTTTCTTGCAGTGATAATTATGTGACATATCTCAGATATGACTAACCAATTGCATTCTTTATTACATCTGACTGCCCTTAGCTCTCACTGTAGACGTACCGTGTTTCTTGACCTATATGTTGCAACTATTCTTCGAAAAGACAGAAAAGGATTTATAAACCATATACGGGTCCTTAACTTCATTTTTTAATTTGTAGATGCATTGCATTCGTATAATTCGTTCTATGATTGTACACATAATTATTAATTTTAACAACTTGAAAATATTTCATATATTCGAGATATTAACATTAATAGGCATCATGTATAATTTTATTATTTTACTATTGAAGTATCAACAATGCATTATGTTAAGAAACAAGAATCAACGATATTATAGATAGATTAGGATCTCTTTTTCTCGTGTCTATATCATAAACACTTTTATGTACGAGTCCTCATCAATAATTTAATTACTTTCCATCATTCTCCTCAAGCTAGAGCATATACATCATACATTCATATTTTGTAACAAATAAACTAGAATTGTGATTTCCCAAGTGGTTCTGTCAGCAAATCTTCTAATAAATTAAAGCCATGAAAGCACTATATACCAGTTTACGAAATCGTTCATTTGGATGTTGTTGCCTCCCTTGAAAGCTTTGTGATGTCTCGATGTTGGGAGTCGCTACGACCATTATTCTAAATTTCAGTTGTAATGAACGATATAGTGCATGCTATGTAGTTTTGGAGGGTCTGCCGATATGATAAAAAAACCCGATATTGGTTCATATTCCCGATATATCGCCCGATATCCTGCTATTCGATATAAAAATTATCCATCCGATACAATACCAATATTTAAAACCTTGGCTATGAATAATGCCCCTTGCCTTTTCCATGCATATTTTGTTGTATCTGTATCAATGTGTATATATGTGTGCGTGTATTTATATTTATACGCAATTCTTTTCCATATCTATGCAATATCTTTGTCCTGAGTTTGCAAAATCTGTCGTATCATCATTGTCCATATCATACCCTATATTGTGCATCTATGTCTGTGATTATAATAGGTCTTAATTTTATTTTTTGAAAAATTGTAGATGATTAGCTGTTGAGGAGAAAAGTTTGAACTGTGTATATTTCAAGATGTAAATTGAGATAAATTTATGCTGATTATATACTTCACTCATATTAGTTTTCACTTTTCAGTAATGCATTGACAAGGTTTTTTTTGTCTTAAAAAATGTTTCAGGTCTTTTATAATACAGCTCGATATTATCAAGCATATTATGGACACAAAACGGTAAGATCGTTTGTGCATTTGCTGAAATTTCATATTTCTGTTGCTATTTGTATTTGGAATTGGCATCAAAATAGTTTTTTTGGGCTAAAGGTTCCTATCATATAAATGGCAGGATCCTCGTGCAGTTTTGGTGGGCCTTCTTTTGGTTGTTTCAGCATTGCAATATCTCAACCAGTGGTCAAGATATACCCAGGTTTTGAGATTCTTTACAAATTCTATTCTGTTTTATTAATATTCTAGATCCGGGTTACAATAACCTTGGCATACCCACCTTCAGTGCCAGCTGACGAAACTTATTACAATTCTGTTGTTGAATGTTAACGGTCATAAAATTGAAAGTGCAGAAAATATATTTACATTTTATTTGTGAAGAGAACTTGTGAAAATAAAAATACAAAAAGAAATCGTGTTAATTTATTGACGCCTGCTGGATGACAGCTTCTTTTATGAACTACTCTTTCTTAATCTACGATTCAATTAGGTAACCAACATGTGCAGAATGAAAAATAAAATAGGATTGTGCTTAAGCTCCTCAAAAAGAAAATAGATTGTACCATTATTCATTATTTCATTGAACAGATTTCTCATTCTAATGCATTCAAGCAATGTTTAAAATAGCGATAACGGGTTGCCTCTAATAGGTTATGTCGCATGTAGCGTAATGCATAACGTAGGTTATGCAATTTCTTATTTATTTAATTAAACATAAATATAAAACTGTATAAAATAATTTTTATAAATTGAAAAATAAATTTAAAATATATAAAAAAGAATATAAAATTATTTTATAATATATAATCTATTCTAATTTTATATTAAGTTTTACAATAATTTTTACAGTTCTCTTCATAAATTTTATTAAGTCTGAATCCATAATTTCAGTTATTATTTAAACCAAAAACAAAATTCCAATTTTTATTTCAATTTCAATTATTATCATTGTTGTACTTTATATTTTGTAATATTAAATTTATCTTATTTCTAATTGTTGATTTCAGTTCAGTTAAAAATTCAATAGAATCAACAAGATATTTCAACAACCGGAAAGAAATTACAACAAGCGAATAAAGAAACAATCACAAATTAACAACTTAACAATTCCACACGCAATCAAACAAGCCACCAACTAATCAAGTAAGAAAATTACAGCAATTCCCTAATAATCAAAATAATAATTAGTAGCATTATAGAAATTACTAAAAAAATAATTGTAAATAACGTAATATAACATAATTTAACGTAACGTTATGTAATATAATTTAAAATAACATTAAAAACGTACTGTTATGGTGTACTGAGTTATTTCCAGTTGTTACGTAGCGTTGAAGTTTCGTTAGGTTACGATAACGCAATATAACGGATTTCATAACGCGTTATTTTCGACATTGCATTCAAGTTTTTGTTGACTAAATATATTCATTCTTCTATCTCTTGCTGCAGGCAATAGCCATGGTCAAGAAGACACCAGCTTTTAAAAATAGGATAAAAGCTCTGGAGCTTGAACGCACTGGGGGTATGTCAAACAAGAAAAAGGGTCATAAACAGATGGACAAGTAAGAATTTCTGTTGCTTGTTCTGAATATATTCTGTGATTCCAGATTTCGGGTCTGACACATTGTATAGAATTATAAGTAGTAGAATTTTTTCAGTGGTTGAGAGCTTGGGGGGGGGGGGGGGGGGGGGGTGCATATTGTGGGTGTAAATAAATTTCAATCATGTTATTTGGATCTTCTAAACAATGGACTTTGCTCTTGAAGTAGAGTGTGGGTTCTTTGACCAAGTTTGTGTAGGCTTGTGCATGAACTACCATCAGTACATAGAATGGAAATCCATAAAAACTATATGTAGCTTTATATCAAGTTTGTTGGTTCTGAGTGGTACATTTTGCCTGGCAGGGGCCGCTAAAAGGGATACCCATATAAAATTGTGTTGGATGCCTATAATATATACAAAGCGTTAGACATGCCCTTCTTTATGGCCATTCAAGAGAATGTGCATTGTAGCATATCTGTAGGGGATGTCAAGGGGCTGATCCAACACGATTCACTTGAGATCCACTAAAAATTCGTATCACTTGGAGTCCATACCCACTGAGAAAAAAATGCAATCCCAACAACATATCAGATTCTGTTTTGGATTATCCAATATTCAATTTTTTCTTACAAAATATATCGATTTCTTTTAGAAATCAAATAAGTAAAAACATACTTGCTCCTGGTTGTTGTTTTCTTTTATTAGCAAAATTAGTATGTTTATATGTGATCAGATGAATGAAACATGAATGAATTGAGAATTAAGCCAACTAGCCTACCTACATACTCCGTTGGTTGCTCCGTATAAACTTCCCCATGCAGATTACCATATAGGAAAGAATTGTTGACATTCAACTGGAACATGGACTACTCCAAATTGACATCAAGAGAATAAAATGCTAATGGAGTTTAGACGAGCCATAGGAGAAAATATCTCAAAGTAATCAATACTATATATCTGAGAGAACCCTTTCACGACAAAACGAGTTCTGAATCTGTTTACAGAAGCATTCTATTTGAATTTAATTGTATATTCCCAATGACAACCAACCACAGGAGTGCTCTATGAAGCACGAATTAAGTCTCAAGTCCCTTGAGAGGTGTAGTGCCTGAATCTTTTCATTCCTAGCCTGTTGCTGGGCAGGTACTAACACGACTTGCTGATAATACTGGTTATAGAAATAGAGGACATAGATAAAACAAATTGGTGAAAGTAGGGAGTGAGATTATCATAGGAGATAAAATGAGAAAGCGGGTGAGAAGTAGACATATTTTACCTTTTCAGAGAGCAATAGGGGGTCAAGATTTGAGGGTGATGGGTGATGGAAAGAACTAACAACTGGAGGTGGACGATCGGATAGGTGCAAGACTGGATTAGGTATTTTGGACAATGAGAATACACCTTTAGCGGTGATAGTTGAGACGGTTTTTCAACCCTGTATTGGGCACTAGCAGAGGCATAGGAAGAGAAGTAGGCAACTGGTTGGCAGATGATGGTAAAATAAAAAAGAAACAGACTCAAAGAACTTGACATCTGTAGAAGTAAAAAATTTTCTAGACGCAGGACGGTATCACCTATAGTCTTTCTGAGTATTCGAGTAGCCCACAAACACACATTTTATATAGCGGAAAGACAACTTGTCCAACCCGGGAGGCAAGTTTTAAACTAAGCATGTACAACCAAGTACACGTGGTAAAAGAAGGAACTATGCTTTATTAGGAAAGAGACATGGAAATGTAGTTTTACCGTATGATATCTGGTTAATTAGGTGATTAGGCACATAAAACAACATCTGACTATAAATATGTGGCAACCTATATATGAATCATCACCGTGCGAGATACATTTAGAATATATCTATGTTTTCCTTCAGCGACACCATTTATCAGAGTTGTATGAGAATATGATGTTTGATGAATGATCCCGTTGCCCGCATTAAAAATATATATCATTTTTCATAAACTCTATGGCATTTCAGTACGTAAAACATGAATAAATGTGGAACACTAGTTTTTTATCTCTTTATGAAAAAGTTGAATAATATCGAGAACTTCAAATCAACTCTTTCAATGGATATAACTACGTCATACGAGAGAAATCATCTAATAAAATAATAAAGTACCGAAAACCTTGCAGGAAGGAAAAAGATAAGGACCCTGCATTTTAGAATGGACTAAATCAAATGGAAACAACACTATGCTATTGACTTGACTAGAGTAGGAAGTACGGTGATGTTTATTGAACTCACAAGACTTGCACTCTAACTTGGTTATGCTAGAAGCAACAAATAATACCAGACAAAGACTCTGAAGGGAAGAATGATCAAGACGTTTCCGCTACAGAATAGTTTGAGAAGAGCCAGAGCCAAGCCTGTAGGAGTAATCCCTTCATCCAAATAATACATGCCTCCTTTCTCACGACCCGTATAGTTTGATGGTCCTAAAAGTCAGAGTAAGAAGGAAAAAAATATCACAAAATAATTATTGTTTTTAGTAAGTTGACTTATATATTGAAGACTGATAGGAAAGTTTGGGACAAAAATTGCATTTTAGAGTTATTAAAGAGGCAGCATAGCTATCCCGTCACCAACTACAGGAGAGGAAGAGCCATCAACAATATGAATCGGAGGATATTTATCTGAAAGCTCTAACGAATGAAATGTCTATTTGTCATATGGGAGGATACTCCATAAACTACAATCTATGGATGACTAGAGGAAGCAATGTAAGTATTCATACTTGAAGAGAATGTATGAGTAGCTTGAGGACCATTAAAAGGAGATTGAAGACGATGCAAATGGTCAAAATCAATCTGAGTAATCTGAACCATCTAAGAGGCTATGGGCAGTAGTAGCAAAGACTATAAGAACAAGAAGTACCAGAAGAAGTCATTTGTCATCGTATATGCCCATGTGGTTTACCAAACTTTTTCTAGTAGTACTTGGATATATGGTTGGTTTGACTTTAATGATTACATTGGCACTGTGGTTGGTCACCTAAGTGAACCAAGGCCACGAGCTCTTTGAATCACGTCCACGATCACGATCATGGCCACGACCTTGCCCAGTGTAAAAAGCAAATTGTCGCTCGAGGTCAGCAATGGAGTAGATGGAGTAGGTGTACCAAATCCAATAGAGACTCGAAATAATCTAGAGTAAGTGAATGTTAGGAAGGGGACACTGTCACCAACATGAATTTGTCGTCACATCTTGATCAACAGAGATGAATCCAACCCAGACAGAAATTTACTACAACAGGATCCTGACTATGTTGTCTAAAAGTTTTAAGATCTATCACTAAGTATTGGTGGATATCATGCTCATATAATATACCTTGGAATTCATAATAGTATTCATAAACAGACATATATCCCTATTTAAGAGTAAACAAGCGCTCATATCGTTCAAAAACTCTAGAGATATTTTTCTCATTTCCATAGACTTCTATGAGGGTATCCCATATCATTTTAGTAGTTTTTAAATAATTACATCACATCACACCCAAACTTACTTTCTCCTCCATGCTATTAAGGAACCAAGTAATTATACAACAACCATTAGCAAATCAATCTGGATAGGTGGGATCTTTTTCATTTAGTAGACCCTCAAGTAGGTGACTAATTTTTCTCTTAGCATCAAAAAACACTCTAAATGGTTGGGCTCACAATAGATAATTATTGCCATTCAATTTTATAGTATTAGCTATAAAAGTTTTTGGGAACAAATTCTCAGTCATATTAGGAGTAGCAGTATAGTAGTGATAGTTGTAGACGAATTACTTGCAGAGGAAGAGGCTAGGAGTAGCAGTAGTAGTTGTAGACGAATTAATAGAAGAGAAAGAGGCCATATGGAAAGAAAAGAAGGATGAGACAACTTACAAAGAGTTAATCTTAGTAGTAGCAGTAAAGAGGACTAATTTGGCATCAAAATGCATATAAAAACAACCATTAATGTCAGAAGTAGCAGTACGCAAGGTGATGAGCAACAAATTGCATCAAGGCACCCTTGCAAGTAAGGTGAGGCCAACAAGACCCCCTGCAGGTGGCAATGGTCGTGGTTGGGGTGGTTGTTGTCTTCGGTAGCCCCGACTTGGGTTGCAACTTATGTCGGCAGCTCTAGATGGAGTTGTCGGAGGCACCGCCATTGGTGGGAAGAAGCAGAGGTGGCGGATAGAAGAAGAGGAAAGGGCAGCAGCGATGATGACGTAAGAGGGAAGACAATAGAGGTGGATTAGGGTTAGGTTTTTTTTAGTGGGTGGTTAGGATTAGATCAAATTTTTGAATGGAGGGCTGAGATTGTGCGTTGAGATCTGTTTCATAACCTCGCTCTTATTCCATATTATTAAATAACAAGATCTATTTTTTTATTTTGTTAAGAACAAGATCAAATTATTGATAAAGAGTAGTTACATATACAGGGTTACAAAGTGGATAGTATATAAAGTGGGTCTGGACCTAGTACATAGTAAAACCAATAACCCATCAATGATGGTTGAGTTGCCGTTGAAGGCATCCCATCTATGTTGTAGGAAACCCTATAGCAAAGTGTCTCCCTTCGCATGGATTGCCATCAATTGCTACACTCGGTAAAGTAACAATGGTGACTCAAAAAAAAAAACTTCTTGCTAACACATCACTTGTATTCTAAGAACAACGTTGATGTCGACAGCTCTCGATTTGTCAAGATTTGCAATAAGCTCAATTTGGTAAGTCGACTCTTCGAGGGGCACTAATAATCAGAGTGTCAAAACTCTCTTCAGGAGTCAAGCAACACTGATAATCAGAGTATCAAAACTCTCTCCATTCAAAACACTTGATCGAAGACATCTATGAATAGAGTGTCTATATCCCTCACACTTAGAGCATTGTTTTCTAGCCTAAAAGATTTTGGCATTTGAAAGTAGATGCAAAGCATACCGTGCATAAAGGTGAACTTGCAAGTGATCCCAATTTGGACGAATTT
Source organism: Dracaena cambodiana (assembly GCA_036321105.1). NCBI lineage: Eukaryota > Viridiplantae > Streptophyta > Magnoliopsida > Asparagales > Asparagaceae > Dracaena > Dracaena cambodiana. The sequence goes on from JAYEPQ010000020.1 coordinate 23,542,835, forward strand.
CATGGATGCCTATACACCAATCAAAAACTTCTCCAACCGATTTATATCGAACATAAAAGTGTTTCTGCTTTGGAGTAAGGGAAAAGTAGTGAAAGAAATATTTACAGTTCTCCCAATTTTCATAACCATAATAACCATAATGATCACTAGAACCATCAAACTTTGGATTGTATTATTCATATCACGCTCAACTTGTTTTGGATCTCAATTAGTGTTGATGCATTAACCATAAAATATAAATCCTATTAATAATTAATTATAAATATAAAAATTAAGTGCACAATGTTAGAAAATATCCAAGATTCTCAATGGCTTGAATCTTGCTAGAATCAGGCTGGAAAGGACTTGAATATGGCTCAAAACTGCTTAGAGATAGAGTTGAAGTTGGATCAATGAGGTTGCTGCTCTTCCGCAATGGAATCGATGATGATGATGCTGGTGGCATGGGAGATTGTTGAGATCGATGATGTTGTTGGTATTGGTCAAGGTTACTCTTGCCGAGAATGAAGATGATGATGGATGTTGATGATAGTGTTGTTGTTGAAGATTGTAATGATCAGGATGATGTTGATGATGATGATGTTATCGAGTGATGTCGAAGTTGCTTTATTGATGATCAAGTCGGTTGAAAACTTGAACAAACAAAGTTAGATTTGTTTTCCTTAATTTTTGAAATGATGCTATCAAGTGATGAAGTTGTTTTATTGCTGAAAGAGTCGGTTGAAAACTTGAACAAACAAAGTTTGATTTTTTTCTTAATTTTTGAATTTTTTTCTCAATGTTTCTTTTCTTGAATTTATTAACTGATTTTTGTTTTCAAAAACAAAAATCAAAACAAGAAAAAGAAGATGGAAGATGAAGAATATGAGGAGAGCTCCTTGAGCTCTACTACCATATTTGATGTAGGACAGAAGGGAATTTAAGGTTTTGTGGTGGAGATTTGGAATTTGGGTATAAACTTAGGATTTGATAAAGGACTTGGGCCTCACATACAGGAGAATTACAGCACACTCTCGTGAATCACATGTGAAAGACTTGGAGGAAGCAAATCATATCCTCTCAAATTATCAAAGTAATTATTTCTTCATTATTCTAAAGCATATTTACATGACAATATATAGAAAAGCTTACATGCGCCATGTGCGAACAAGAAAAAATCAAATAAAACTAAAATTCTAATCAAATTTTTTAAACAAGATAAATCAAATAAAATCGAAATCTTAATCAAATCTCTAATCAAATCCTAGTCTTTAATTATCTCCATTAGTAATTAAGTTTGTAGAGACTCAGAATGTTGATATTTTCATTCCAAATCACTAGTGTTCCATGATGTTGAACGTGTACTTCGCATCGCGCTATGTAGGGGTCTAGTGTTTTAGTATACATTGTTACATTGTTTTAGGCATCTAACAACTTTACTTATTGTTAGATATCAAATATGAGACACAGACACTTCGTACTGAGTGTCGTGTTCGTGACGGATATGTACCAAGCAGTGATACTTGTATGACATTTATATATACGTATGGGACATACCCAAACTGTGTTAGATTTTATGAACTTAAAATTTTGCATGCTAGAGCCGTATCCGCTTCTAAAAAGTCATATAGATTGCTTGTCAAGACCATGTAGCTTTCAAAAAGTCAGAGATCGCATTGAGCACTATAGAGTCATATATTGGCTAAAAAGATAAATAATTCTTTTGACATGTAAAAGAATACTAAGCTAATAATCCTACATAAGTTTCAAATATGTTAAGGTACAGGTTTATTGGATTGAATTCAGATTCTTTCTTTAATATGGTTACTTGATTGGAATATATGTTTTAAATTATCATATTAAAAAAAACTTTTAAAAAGAATTTGCTAAGCTTTGCAGATTGGCGGCAGAATTTTTATATGCTTTTAAATAAATGCTAATATTGTGGAAGATTATGTTCTGTTTACTGGAGAGAGCCTTCTATTTGATGACAACCACCACACGGAACACATCAAAGTAGTTTGTATTCCGTATTAGTTGTGTTTCCATTAGTTATGTAATTCCTGGGCCCTCTGCTTATTAATACAGGAAGGTGGAAGAAGATCTGAGCAATGAATTAGAGTTGCAGATCCAAGGAGCGGAAAAACCATCCATGTGGAGTCTGTTTGCTGTTCAGTTTTTGCTGCTACCATACACTTTGGGCAAGGTACTTCCATACTTTTGTTAGGGGATCGTGGTAGAAGTGCATTATCTAGTTTGTTTCAAGTATACTGGCAAGTATGGTCTATTTGGATTAAATTTCCAGTGATTGTTCCGTTTAGTTATTATTCTGGAGATCCTGTTGGTTCTGGAGATATCAAGTAAAAAAAGCTTCATATACCTGGGATGATGCCTGCTACTTGACACGGAGTTGCCTCCAGGTGCCTCCTGAAGCATGGGAAAATATTGGTAAGTATCGGTACTATTGATGGTTGGTTTCATATCAGTGTGGGAGCTATATATTGGATTATGTACCTGTCATCCCTTCTAGGT